>OZ017741.1:140709429-141046929 GCA_963969285.1 Odontomyia ornata | reverse complement strand
ATGAGAAGGGGCACCTGCAAAGAGATTGCAAGAAGCGAAGAAAAACGAGCTTTTGTCCAGGGTCTGCAGCTAGGAGGAGATCCAGTTCGAGTCAGGAGCTCAGAATAGAAGCCCTTCAAACTGAGGGGTTGTAAGAGCCAACTTCGTGGGGCACCGGTTGGCTAGGAGGAGCGACATCCCCAGTACCACCATCACTGTGCCAAGACTACATCGTGGAGAAGCAGACTTATGCTCACCGAGTCAAGTTGACGAAGAGCATTGCAAAATAACAATCGACACTGGTGCAACCCGATCGAGTATCCGACCAGACCTAGTGAGGCAACAACTACTTCACAAGGGCAGGATTTCCTCACTACGGACAGCTACGAGAGAAACAGCATCTGTCCATGGAGGGGTCAACCTCCAGATACACTTGGGGGACCTTGCGTTCTGACATAATTTTCTGGTTCGGGAACATTATGGATGACTGCATCCTCAGAATGGGTTTTCTGCGACCACATGGAATCACGTTGGATTTGGGCAAACAGGCATTGAAATGGCGAAATGTCGAAGTATTGATGTAGGATCCAAGCGTCCAAACTCCCAAGATGAATGTGGTAGTATGTGCTACCACTGATGTACCAAAATCTTTCGAGAGCGTTATATGGGCCAAGCTTGATGGTGATTCTGAAGACCGCCGATCTTATCTGATAGAGTCAACGAAGACATCGGCATTGCGCAGTTTGATTGCAGGGCGAAGCCTTGTAAGATCTATAAGAAACGGATAGGTGCCGATTAGCGTCCTTAAAACCGTAGAGTCAACCACGAGCATCAAAGCGGGAGAAGTCATCGGCAGCTGCCAGCCTGTTTCCACCATCACCTCTTTGGAAGCTACTCACGACCATCATTATAAAAGGAGGCAAGACATAGACAAAGCGCGGGAATTCACGTCTGCAATATTGAAGCAGACCAAATTGCCAGTGCAGCTATTGAAGCGAGCCTTTGATCTGGTCACCAAGTACAGTGACAGCTTATCAACAAGCCCGGATGACCAAGGCCGAATGAGTACGGTAACTCACGTCATAGATACACAGGGAGCCAAGCCAATTCGACAAGCACCGAGACGTCTTCCTATAGCCAAACAAGGAGAAGTGAGTGCACTGATCTCGGACATGGAAAAATAAGGTGTTGTCGAACCTTCTGTCAGTCCATGGGCCGCGCCAGTAGTTCTAGTAAAGAGAAAGGATGGTAGCACTCATTTTTGTGTCAACTTGAAGCAGCATAACGACGTCACCAAGAAAGATAGTTACCCGCTTCCGCGCATTGATAACATCATGGACACTTTACCGAGCGCAAAATGGTTTTCTACACTCGATCTCAAGAGTGGCTACTGGCAGGTAGAAATCGACAAGAAGGACCGAGAGAAGACCGCATTTTCAGTTGGGACCGGATTGTGGCAATTTGTGGTGATGCCATTTGGCCTTTGCAATGCTCCAGCCACTTTTGAACGCCTGATGGAATACGTGCTACGAGGCCTAACCTGGAAAACCTGCTTGGTGTACCTAGATGACATCATTGTTATCGGGAGAACGTTCGAAGAGCATGTGTGGAGGTGTTCTCCCGATTGCGACTGGCGAATTTGAAACTTAGTCCCAACAAGTGTACCCTTTTCGCAGCTGAAGTAAAATACCTGGGACACGTCGTATCAGCAGAAGGGATCAAAACAGACCCTGGGAAAATTGAAGCCGTGAAAAGCTGGCCAACACCAAACAACAAGCGCCAGCTACGAAGTTTTTTGGGTCTGGCAACCTACTATCGAAGATTCGTCAAAGACTTTGCCAAAATAGCTAAGTGTCTCCATCAGCTAACCGAAAAAAAATCGTCCGTATGTCTGGAATGAACAATGCCAGGCAGCCTTTGAGACCTTGAAGGAGAAGCTGTGTGAATCACCCGTGCTGGCATATCCAAAACCCGGAAAAATGTTTGTAGTTGATACGGATGCGAGCAACGGCGGGATTGGAGCTGTACTCTCACAGCAGGTCGATGGCGAAGAAAGGGTCCTCTCATTTTACAATCGAATTCTCTCAAAAAGTCACAGGAACTACTGCGTGACCAGGAAGGAGTTATTGGCTATAATCGAGGCCACAAAGCAGTTTCACAAGTACCTTTATGGCCAGAAATTTGTTCTCCGAACAGACCATGCATCGTTGACATGGCTGCGTAACTTCAAAAACCCCGAGGGACAAGTTGCGAGATGGATCAAAAGATTGCAGTCATACGATTACAAAATTGTTCATCGGAAGGGCGGATTTCGTGGAAACGCTGGCGCCCTATCTCGTCGTCCATGTCCACCGAACTGCAAGCATTGCCGACGGGTTGAGGAAAAGGAGCCGACCGTTGATCTGCGAGTGATAATGGCCGAATTCGATGAAGGTTGGTCATTGGAGGAGATTCAAAACGCCCAGCTAGCCGATGAAGACATCGGACCATTGCTCGTATGGAAGGAGACAACTGGGCGACCTGAGTGGAAGGACGTTTCGATGCATGGCGCAACCCTGAAAAGTTATTTGGCACAATGGAACTCCCTTCAGGTGGAGGGTGGCGTACTCAAGCGGAAATGGGGAACGGGGCATGGCAGCTCCTATAGGATGCAAACTATACTTCCCAAAAGCCGAATCCACGATATTGTTAAGGAAATTCATGCAGGATCCTCGGGAGGCCACCTTGGGGTTATCAAGACCGTAGCTAAAATGCGGGAAAGGTTTTACTGGCTCGACGCTCGAGAAGACGTAGAGAGCTGGCGTCGTAGATGCACAATTTGCGCTTCCGTCAAAGGTCCAAAGCGACGACTGAGAGGACAAATGCAAACCTATAACGTGGGGGTACCGTTTGAAAGGATTGCCGTTGACGTCACTGGACCCTTTCCTGAATCCGAATGGGAGAATCGATACACGCTGGTTGTGGCCGATTATTTTCGACACTCGCCGAGGTGATATGGTCAGTATCACGTTGCAATATACTAAGCACATTTTGTGTTCCGCAAGTGTGGTTACAGCAAAGGTCACACGATATTGCTAGTCAATGGACTTTCTATCAAATCAGACACTGCAGCTTTGATTAGATCTCTTAAAATTTTCAAACAAGATGAATTACATAAATATCTTTGAGAACTCATGATGTGAGTGATTTTTATTACATTGCAACAAAATGGCGGCCGTTGAACGTGGAGTAGCAGTGGTTATTCTTTACAAAATTTCGTCGAAGTGTTTCTGAGTTGAGTTCCGTGGGAAAATATTCTGATAGGAGCGTAGTTCTGTCCACCCAACTTTTTATGAATATAAAATCCTATACAATCAATCAATCAATAATTATGAAAGATTTGTAACGCATGAACTTTCAAAACTCGGTTTTGGCTTTCACTTCTTTCTAAATTGAGAAACAAGACACGTATCTATGAATTTAACGAGTCCTTGAATTTGATACAACCTTTTAAATAATTCTTCACGTGTCTGGAGCTATAAATATGAAAACGCAACGATAACTGAATGAAATAAAAGTCGTTAACTTTTTGTACCACACTCATGAAGGTTTAGCATAAATTAATTCGTATAAATTCAATTTCCAATCATACCAGCGCACACAGTCAGTTATTTCGCCGAATAAATTCTACCATTAAATTCCAATCGCGTTCAAATTTGCATAATTCTCCTTTGCCAGTGAAAAGTAAATTGGACAAAATACTATTCCATGCCTTTGAACGTCTGGAAACAATAACCTTAGTGACCTTTTATATTAGAGACGAACGAATTAACGCTTGCACACAATGCTGCATAATTTGCGCGATGATACCATTTTTATTATCATGCAAAATGCTTCAGGAAACGGCTGGGGGTAACGATTCTAGCTTGGAAGAATATTTACGAGCAGTGTTATTAGAATAAAATAGAAAGCCGTAAAAGATACAAGAGAAGACTTTTTGTTCGCCAAACAAGCGAATCTGATTTTCGAGTTCTAGCCGCCAGTTGTTCATTTTTCCACCCTAATTAGCAAATTAGAACTCTTTGATCATTCAAATTTTCCGTGACCGAATTGCAAATTCAATGGATATGCAGAACGAGAACCATCTCAACAGGTAACCGCAGCTGCTGGTCCAATTTGCATTTCATGGAGATGAATACATTTTGCAGTTTCTCCCATAGGAAATTCTAAAATGGTTAAGAAACGCTTTCATTCAATTTCCATCACGACTTTCTGTTCCGAAATAGCAGGGCAGCAGCACCGAGCCGCATGACACCGAGGCATGAATGGAGAAAAGTCTTTAACTGGGCAACCGGCCTCAATGTTGGTGATGTATCTGCTGAGTGAACTTGACCGTTGAATCTGCAGACAGCACTCAGCCTTATTTTCTGGGCCGTTTTCCTCACAGGCTGGAAGCAGGAGGTGGAACGCCCACACCGGATATAAGACACAACACATGAGCAACCGCAGGGAGTACACGGGGCAGACAAGAGTGGTTACTTTTGTAGCTGGTCAGCTGCCGGCGATGCCGCTTTCCGTTGTTTGTCATGTAAATATTGGGAGGCAGAAACTGTGTCGCCACTGTACGGACTGACCACTTCCATCACCATAATGTTGCAGGTTATGGCGTGGCACGATGGTCAGTGAGCGCTTTTATTCTCATTTGTCACGTCTTCGATGTCTTGCTGCAACAATAAAGTCCTCCTCGTGGTGTTATCAATTCAATTGCGGCGAGGACACAACCAGTCTGGTCGGTTTGCCGACTGCCGGTTACTATTCCGCCTGCGGTCAACTACCTCTTAGTAGTGAGATGGTAAAATTCGAATTTTAGGCAAAGGTACACAAACGTGAATGTGTGAAGGAATTAAAGATTTTAGGGTTGAGCTTTGACAGAATTAGTAAAATGAAAAATTTTGTTGGAATCAATTTCAAACCTTTTCTCTGAACAGTTAAAATAAATTGGATTTTCTATTTATTCTAGTGTTCAAAATAATTTTCCTGATGAGATCAATGGACAGCTTCACTGATGCCAGTGTACATACTCGTAAATTAAACTTATGAACATCGGAAGAAAATTGTATCGTTGTCGACTTGAAACATACGAACCATCAATGTGTTGTAGGTTTTGTAGTTTTGGTAAATTCAGACAATTTCAATACGAACAACTCAATTTGATTGATTTGTATGAAAATGTTTGAGCATCTAGTTTGATGTTATGTTACCATAATGGAGCCAATTGTTGTACTGGCATATACTATTACTAGCAAAGTTGAGTGAAATTTGATTTTTAAGGTGTTTTTCTGTCATAGCTTGAGTTCGAATTCCTGGTTATTATTTCAGTTTAAAAATTTTATACGAAAATACGAGCGCACATCCCCATTGACCTGGGCCCATCTGTCCGTTACAACACTTTTCAGAAAAATAGATGCTACAGTAATCAAAATTGGCAGAATGTGATGACTTCTTGCATATTTTCGGGTGTAAAAAGTTTCAAAGGCTCTTAAGGAGGTCTGCCTGTGCATGGAAGCAGTCGTTAAAATTTCTTCGCGAAAGTAAATCTAGTTGGATGTTATGTGAAAGGTCTTTTTGAGGGAGGTATTTCCAGAACAGGTTATACAAGTACACATGTGAAACCGAAGAAACGCTGGTCGGACTCGGTCGACGAAACAGTTCATCGCTGCTTGGATTTCACAATTGGCGGACGCGATCAATGCACAGAGAGAGTTGGAGCCGCTCGTTATATGAAGCGAAGGCCCGAGAGGGGCTGTAGCGCTGCAAAGATGAAGAAGACGAACTAGATATGTGCAGTATGCAGAAGGGGCTATACGTAGGAAGATTTCGAGTACATCCATTCAGAAAGATTAAATATCTGTTTTTGGAATCAAGAAAAAATCACGAAGGAAGCTTTTTAAATTGAAACTACATTGCATACCATCTAAATTATCTTCTTCTTCGTTGCACTACAGCCCCATTAGGGACTTCGCTTCCTGCAAATGGCGCCTCCAACTGTCTCGGTCCATCGACCACGTCCTCCAATTTCGAAATCCGAGCAGCGGTGAACTGTCTTCGTAGACCGAGTCAGACCAGCGTTTCCTCCGTTTCGCCACTGGTCTCCGGCCTTCAGTTCTCTCAACGAATACATCTTTGGGTATCCGTTTTTCGCCCATACGATTCATGTAGCTAGCCCATTGCAGCTTCCGCAGTTTTACAATCGTTGAGATCTCAGGCTCGTCAAAAATTTCATACAGCTCGTGGTTGTATCGAATTCGCCATCGTTCCCCGTCTAGCTTCGCTCCGATTATTCGCCTCAGGACCCATCGCTCAAAGGCGTTCAATATATTTGCGGATACTTGGGCTAGGGTCCATGTTTCACACCCATAGCATAACACAGGTCCGATCACAGATTTGTATATTTGGAGCTTTGTTTTCCTGTGTATGAAGCTGGTGTTCAAGATCGTCAAAATTGAATAAAATACTTTATTTGCGAGCTGTATTCTTCAGCGTACTTCATCCCTTGAATACACGAATTCGCTCACATTTTCGATACTGTATTCGCCAAGTATGATATTTTGTGTATTTGAGGTATTTTCCTCGACTGCGTCATGAGCTTTATTTCATTCTCATTGATTTGTAAGAAGCGTTCTTCGGCAGTTGCTAATGACCATGACAAAATGTTGATGTTATCCGCATAGGCTACCACTTGGCTCGACTTAAATAATAATGTACCTCGTATATCGACAGGTAGCTTCCTTATGACGTACTCCAGAGCCAAATTGAATAGCAATGGAGCCAGCTCATCTCCCTGCTTTAGTCCGATATTTGTGTCAAAGTCATCGGTGAGTTGGTTATTGATGCGTCCTTGGGCGGTTTTCGACGTCATTGTCATTTTGTTAAGACGGACTGATTTGGCTGGACTGCCAAAGCAAATCATTATTTGGTACAGTAAGTTACAATACTGTCGTATGCTTGCTGAAAGTCAACGAAAATTTGATGCAAGTCTATGTTTAGCTCCCACCCTTTCTCAAGTTACTTGCTTCACAGTGAACAATTGATCTATCGTCGATCTATCTGCTTGAAAACCATCTTGATACTCCTTAATAATACTGCTGACGTATGATCCGATTTTATTTTCTAAGATCTTTGAAGATATTTTGTGTCCAAATACGAATACTGCATTTTCGGATTCGCTTATTAGTGTCCATGTTTCACTTCCATACAACAGCTCAGGTTTGATCAGTGTTTTGTAAGTGCGGAGCTTATTTTGCCTGTGCACAACTCTGAAACTAAGAATGGCAAGTACTGAGTAATATGCATCATTTGCAGTGTCTAATCTCGTCCTTTTCGATGCCATTTCTAGTAAGGATGGCTCCAAGGTAAATGAATCTATCCACGCTTTCAAGGTTGTAGTCGCCAACGATGAGGTTTGATGAAGTGGAGTTTTCTTCCTCGTTTGAGTTTCATTAACTCTTGGCCAATTCGGTTTGCTTCAGATTCTAGACTCAGAAATGCATACGCTACCAATTGCGTGGACTTGAACATGAGTGTACTCAAGGTTTCAGCCCGTTCTAGTGCAATATCAAAGAGCATTGGGGCAAGTCCATCCCCTTATTTTAAGCCTGATTCCGTTATAAAGCTGTCCGTTAGTTCACCGTTTACCTTGACCTGGGACTCTATATTTAGCATCGTGGCCCTGACCGGTCGGACTAGTTTTGTTGGGGGCGCCAAAGTCAAGCATTATTTTGTACAGCGCAATTCTGTCGACATTGTCTTATGCGTCTACAAAGAGTTGGTACACATTGATTTTATATACCCAGCACATTTCGAGCACCTGCTTAACTGAGAATATTTAGTTTATTGTAGACCGTAAACTTCGAAAGCCTCTTAATACTCTCCTTTAATACTTTCATAGCACGACTTTAATTTTTTTCTATGATTTTGGAGAGCCCTTTATAAGACGGGCACGAAAGAACGATGCCTCTTTCTGTTAATTTTCACACCTTAATTTGTCCCCGTTTTTGTATACAGGACATATAATACCTTTCCACCAGTAACTGCACCTCTGACCATATTCTGTAAATTAGCCGATGCAGGTTATATGGGGACCCCCGCTCCAGGAGCCTTACTTTTTATGAGGTCCCGTACTGTTGCCGGTACTTCGTCTCTTGTTGGTGGCGAGCCTCGCACCTCTTGCTCTTTTTCTGGAATGTTCACAGCTTCATTCGTTGTTGGGGACGCTGTCTCCCTGTAGAGTTCTCTTCGCAGCCTATCCCATTTCGTACACGCAAAATATGTGTGACAGGCATTGTCCTCCTCTCCTGGGTAAAACCGACAATCGGGGGACCGTGACTTACCGATCTTGTGCATGTAAGACTGAAAACACCCATGCCCGCTCAAAAGCTGGATCAAATAGAAGTCAGAATCACCATGCCTTCGATTTAGCCACGGTCTCACATCCGGGATGAGGCGCGCAGTCCACCTTCCCTTCGTGCAATTCCTCCAAGACTGCTGCCAATCGTTGAGCGAGCGTTGTCTCTCCTCGCGGACAACGATCTCCCTCGCATCCTCGTTTCGGCGCAGGTAAATAGCGCGGCGCTCTCTAGCAAGGAGGGCGACAGGTATCACGCCTGCAATCACTCTCACCGCCGAGTCGGAGACTGTTGGATACGAAGATGCAATTCTCAGTGCTCCTCTTCTCTGTACCTGTGCCAGGCGTTTTCGGTATACCTCCTTGCTGAGAGCGTCGCCCCATACCTCTGCTCCGTACATTAGCACTGACCCTACAGCACTCATCAAGAGGCGTCTTCTTGATGGGCTGGGTCCCCCTACGTTCGCCATAATTCGAGTCAGAGCCGATATTCCCGAAGAAGCCTTCTCAGCCGTTGCTCTAATTTGCTCAGAGAAACTCATCTTCGAGTCGATCAGTAGCCAATACTGATCATCCTTACTCTAGGGATTCTCTTTTTTGTCAAGATGACCACTTCGGTTTTCTCCAGTGCTAAACTGAGCCCGCGAGCAGTCATCCAGTCTCTCACTTGGCGCATTAGCATACCTAGCCTAAGTTGCGCTTGTTCAACGGTGCGTCCAGCGACCAGAGCCGCAACATCATCCGCATAGCCGACCAAGCGCGACTCATCTGGCATCTCAAGTCTCAGTAGCCCGTCGTAAGACACGTTCCACAGGTCCGGACCAAGGATAGATCCCTGGGCAACACCCGATGTAATTTCCATCCTTCGTTGGCCCTGTGTCGTGTCATAGAGCAGGCTTCGGTCCTTAGGTAGTTCCTCAAAAGCCGCATTAGATATTCTTGAACTTGAAAAGGGGCTTCAGCCATCCACCCATCTAGCAGAGTTGAAGGCATTCCTGACGTCGAGTGTCACCAACAGGACGATCCGTCGCTTGGTGCGACTATATGCCTCTGCCCTTTGGACCGCGTTCACCTGCGCCGTGTCTAGCATGCATAACGGGCGGTATGCAGACGGTGATCCGGGATTTCCCGTCCCCTTGCTGATCAGCACGAGCCTCGCCACCTTCCATCGTACCGGAAAAACCCCATCCCGTAGACAAGCGTTGATTGTGCTGAGCAGCAAGTTAGGACAATGGTGATAGACGAGCCGCAACACCTCAGCTGGAACACCATCTGGACCTGGAGCCTTCCTCGCTTTCAGCGAGAGGACTGCCTCCTCCAGTTCCAGCTGTGTGAAGAGTGGGCACTCGACTGCTGTTTCACCATGGACAGCGTCAACACGGACGGGATGGGCGGGGAAGAGTCCCCGCACTATCTCGTCCATCTTTTCCGCGGCATGTATACAAGGCTTCCGTAGGGCACCAAGCTTCCACATGACCAGCTTGTAGCCAAGGTCCCACGGATCCTTCTTCACATTGTCCACTAGGTCTTGCCAGCAGCGAGCCTTGCTACTGTTGATCAGTTTGCGCAGGCATTTCCTGGCCGACTTATATGCTGCCACCCAGTTGCATGCTTCGTCACCGTTCCGCGCCCGTTGAGCCTCACGTCGAAGCTTGTGACACTCCCTTCGCTTTTCAGCGATTTCAGTTGACCACCAGTACACTGGGGGCTTGCCGTGCCGGCGTCTTCGACGGGGCATAGAAGCGCAGCAAGCAGTCGTAATGATGCTCATAGTAGAGTTCACCACGTCTTGAGCTGCCAGTTCTTCCGTCCCCTCCGAAGCTTCCTGCAGCGGCTCACCTGCTGTGAGCACCTCGACGAACCTCTCGACGTCCATCCTTCCGATGTTCCATCCAGTTGTAGAAGGCCGAGAGCATGGACGTCGGGAGATAGCATCACGTAGTCCTCTAATACTTTCTAGTTATGTATCCTCCGTATTAAGGACTCCAAGGCGAATGTCACGTCCGGTATGGTTCCCTCACAGCCAATACGGCGGAAAGTCGGCGTATTTCCGGAGTTTAGTACGACGAGGGCTGTCCTGGCCGCCATTTCCAGGATTCGTTTTCCCCGCGGATCCGTCTGAGGCATGCCCCATTCGATTGTTTTAGCGTTGAAGTCGCCCCCAAAGAGCACTTTGCCCTCTGCGTTCGAGACAGCGCCCTCCAAAGCATTAACCTTGACTTGGAAAGATGATACGATTCGTTAGGCGTTAGGTACACACTAGCCATCTCTTAGTTATTTGATAGAGGCATACGCCGAGCTGACCATGTAGGGTCATGTTTTCGTTTATCTGTTGGATCTTGGTGTTGTTTGTCAGTCGTTTCTTGCTTTGGCCCATTTTTTTTAGCTTCACGACGAAGCCTTTCATATTGTTCCTCTTTGGGCTGATTTATCGCTGGTTGTATTCTTTGTGCGCTGGTTCCTTTTGTTAATCGCTTTCTTGCATTCTTCGTCGTACCAGTCGTTCCTACTTTTCCTTGCCTGGCGCCCCAAGACCTCCTCGGCTGCTTATGTTACCGCATCTCTTACTGTCTTTCACATAGTTTTGATGTCATAATTATTTTCTCCCGCCTGCGGGGATATGTTGATGCGATTTTCCTGCGCTTACATGTATGTGGACGTTACTGAGCTATCATTTAGCTTGGGCATCTGGTACTTTGGAGTAGCTGATGCTACTTTTTTTACAGCTCTTGAAGATGTGGCTTCGGGAGTTGACCCTTAGAAGGTAGTAGTCCGAATCACAGACAGCGCCGCGGAATGAGCGCGTGTCGAGAATGCTGGTAGCGGTTCGTTATTGTATGAGAACATGGTTGATGTGGTTGAATGTGCGACCGACTGGGGATGTCTACGTTCTCTTATGGTGTCTGTAGGGCACCAAGCTTCAGCATAACTAGCCCCACGGATCCTTATTCACATTGTCCACTAGATCTGGCCAGCAGCGAGCCTTGATGTTGTTAATCAATTTGCGAAGACATTTCCTGACCGCTACCCGGTTGCACGGTTCCGCGCCCATTGAGCCTCACGTCGAAGCTTGTGACACTCCCTTCGCTTTTCGGCGATCTCAGTCGACCACCAGTATACTGGGGGCTTGCCGTGCCGGGATTTTCGACTGTGCATCATAGTTGAATTCACCATGTCTTGAGCTACCCGTTCTACCGAACTCTGCGAAACTCCTTGCAGCGGAGCACCTGCTATGAGCGCTTAGACTAGAATGCACTGATGATCACTGGCTGCTTAGCTCTGTAATATTCTCCAATTGTGTATCCTCCGTACTAAGGTCTCCGAGGTGAATGTTACGTCCGGTATGGTTCCTGCTCAACCAATACGGCGAAAAGTCGGCGTGGTTCCGGTATTTAGTACGACGAGCGTCGTCCCGACCGCCATTTTGAGGATTCGTTTTTTCCTCGCGGATCTGTTTGAGGCATGCCCCATTCGATTGCTTTAACATCGAATTCTCCCACAACGAGCACGTTGCTGTCTGCGTTCAAGACACCGCTCTCCAAAGCATTAAGCTTGGCTTGGAAAGATGATATCGATTCGTTCAGCGTTAGGTACACACTAAAGAAGGTGGTCCCTGAGCACCGAAACCACATGAAAACATCCCCCCATCCACAGCTCTCCATCTGGAAATCACTGTTTCACAAATTTTTGGTTACTTGAAACTCATTCATTGTTGTTTGTATATTGATGCTTATTTATTGAGTTTAACTATTTTCTGTGAAGATGGATATTACGCTATCTTAGGCCACTGAAGTAGTGATATTTTTCCAGGCTGGCTTGAGTCAAGGTGTCATGGCTAAACACCTTGTAATGAACCATGCGACGCCGCTGGCGACCACCACTAACACACCTTGCTGCTAGGTGGCTTGTCATTTCACGTTGGTTGTGACGAGCGCACATCCCACGTCAATTTTGTAGTGGGATGTCAAGGAGAAGTAATAGCCACATGACAGTGCAGTGTGCTGAGTTGACGTGTCAGACTAGCAGTGCATGTACTGCTAATCGAATTGCCAGCTCCGTTGATGGCAGTTTGCGCGCAAGTTACCAAGAAAGAACACTCAATCCACGCACTGCTATGCACTTTTCGTCGATCGTGGTGATCAACCGGCAGTTTTGGTAGAGTACACTCGATCCGTTGTTGTGAATTGCAATCGTGTGTAAGTGCCGTGGTTCCCACAAAGGACCACATGTGAATAACTTTAAAAAGAAAAAAACCCATCCCTACACGGTTGCGCGCATCAGAGTAGGGAGACAATAATTAGACTACACCTTTCCAGAGTGAACGGGAAAAAAGTCACACAAGCGGTTCGCTATTACTCCCCCTCCTTGAGCACAGGATTCACTTGGTTGCGTGAAAGACCTCTATAAGCACTATTGCTGAAATAGTGGGAGCCTGTATGGGTAAGAGAATCGTTATTATAATAATAATTTCTACAAAGATTTTTCTAATATCCGACCATCAAAAATTCCAGGCGGATTTGGGCATTTTTCTTTCACGCTACTACTCCCTCAAAAAACGCCGATAGTAAAAAAATTTAAACTATGCTTGCCACGCAGTAGTCACAAATAAACCAGCAAATGACACTAGAAGGAAGTAGGTTTTGTCAGTATCGAGGATCAGAACTGGGCCCAGTTTAGGCGGTTAGAAGATTTACTCTTGCCCCAGTACTTAGAGACTATGGACGCTGGCACAGAAGCTGTATCTTAATTATCATTTAAATCCCTATTTGCAAATGTGGACAACAACTACAACAATACTTGCAACAATTACACTTGCGAACCGTCTTCTAAGTGCCCATGTATTGTTTTCGTCTATAAAAGCATGAAATATCGCACGTTTACACCAGCTCGTAATACCGCAATTGTCAATGGTGTTGATGCAAATAAGAAACACCAAATCCAAGTAAGTGCCATGCCCCACCGAAGCGTAGTCATTTGATTACTCACACGTGCAACTACCAACCACTGACTTAAACAAATATTTTAATAATTCATTTTGAATCAATTGTCGCTGTATTAAATCCTCTAGTCAGTTTTCTTAGTTATATTTTCTTTTAAAGGGGAAAATTTATTTGATTAACGCAATTTTTAAACATATTCTCACCACAAACATTGAATTTCAACCAGCATGTTAATAATTGGTCTATACATTATGATTGCGTGTAATCAATTCGCCCACGAGAGGAGCAGAAATTAAGACCAGCCTAAACATAAATAAAAGTCATTGTTAAAAAAAAATTGTAAAAAGTCACAAAATTATAAAATTAGCAATTTCTCGTGAATTGCAACAGCTTTGCTGAATGAGTAGCAATCACACATGATCAAACTGATAACTTGGATCTATCGCCAATGTTATAGGAAATACGGAATAATGTAAACTTGCGAAACTATATTTTGTGCACAAGACTAAGCTTTTAGTTCAGTAGAAAAGCATGCTAGGGCTTTTCACGATGGTAGTCACTTCTATTGTATGGCACAAGTGAATTTTCCCTTTTTTGATCTTGAAGCGTTACATTTTTTTGCACGCATGTCTTTAATAATATGTAAAAATTATAAATAATTAAATGCTGCAGAGAAATATATATATATATATATATATATATATATATATATATATATATATATATATATATATATATATATATATATATATATATATATATATATTTAATGAAAGTAAAGCATTAAACTGAATAATATTATATTAAAATACAATAAATATTAAGTAAATTTGAAACGAGTAAGCTCACAATAGAGGGTTAGATAATTTTTCGCTGAAAAAAATTAGTAAACGATAACCTGTTCGAAAAAAAAGCTACATTAAAAACTTGACATAAATGCACCAGCTCGAACTTTAAACAAGAAACAACTAAACATATAAATACGAGTATAATAAAACGAGATTTATTGAAAATGATTTGAAATGAAATCATCCTATAATAGAAAAATTATACAATATATCAAAGTAGAACAATAATATTTAATTATACAAACAAGACAAGACAGAGACTAGTTTTCATTGAATCGGTTTATCCAGTAAACAGAATATCACCAAGATAATATGTTGCATTGGTACACACAAAGCTGTAAGCTAAGTTTGTCCTATAGTTTGGGGATTATTTATTTGTAAATTTTGAAATACTTCAATAAATGTTAGTTAAGTTTGCCCTATAGTTTCAGATTATTAAGTTGCACATTTTTGTTATAAATATTTTAATAGTTTTGATAATTCGGTAGATTCCTTTAAGCTCGCTTTGATTCAAGGAGAATATATATAAATGAATATAACAATGAATTGCTAACTTAAAACACGCCTTTCCTTTCTAGTGGTTCCTTTCTTTCAGCGGGAAATAGAGTGCATGGTAAGTATGCCGTCGCGAGGGTAGGGTTTAAGAAAATCTGCTGAGGTCAGTTTCGCGTCGCGCGCGGTACGCGGTACCTTTGTTAATCGTGGTTTTTCTTTAGCGTAGTTTTTTTTGGATTTACGTTAACGTAGTATATTTTTCGGTACCGCGTCGGCACAATTCGGGAACCCGAAACGGAAATTAGATTTTTGTTCTTTGACTGGCTGAATGGAGAAATACGGAATAACGTAAAGTAGGTTCCTTCTCCGTATGATTGTGTTTTTGACGCGTTTGAAACGGGCGTTTAATGGTGGCTGAAAAATTGTAAATGAGCGTAATCCATTTGGAGACCCGCGACCGAAACACTCTCCGATCTAGCTGGCCGACAAGCAGCCACCGCGAAAATGGATTACGGTGCACGGATTGGTTGACCGGTTGGTACCATCCGTTGGCACTACTCAGACTTAACGTCTCGAGCCGATGAGAGGTCGGTTCCTCGTCCGGATCAAGACATTTAAAATCATTACAACCTTCAACTGAGTCGATCAGAAGTAACACGGCTATATCAAAGGTTTCTAGAAAGTGGAAGCTTCCATTGGCGATTGGGGTCGGGAATAAATAGGTTCACATCAAAGCGAAACGAACGCTTTGTTGTATCAACGTCCTTACGAAATCGACATGTCACTGGTATTCAGGTACAAAAGTGACTTCGTAGTATCCGTAATGTCACAGTAAGTACACCAAAGACTAGTAGTGCGAGGATTACAATCACACAAACCACCGGCCCAAAATCAAATCTTGTACATGGCCAAATGCGGCTTCGGTTACTCGTGCACACGTTGATTGAACTTGAGTTCATAACCGGACCTCGTTTGGGCACTCTGACTGTTCAACGATAGCTCGAGGAAGTGTTTGAACTGCATGTCATGCCAAAGGCTGCTTTTGTAGGCGAAAATTTGATGATCATGCAGTACGTCACCCGCCCACATGCTGCTGTAAAAGCTTTTTAATACCTGTGCAACGCCGAAATTCCTGTTAAAGAGTGGCCAGCAACAAGAAGAAAACGAGCTTAATAAAAGGGCCAGGGTCCTCCAGGAACTCAAAATGGCTATTAAAAATAGTGGCAGTGTATCAATCAAGAATTTAGCAAGAGATTATTAAGGTTCATGGAAAACAGGATGTAAGCTGCAATAAGAGCAGGGGATGGCAATACAAACTATTGAATTAAGTTTTTCTTTCATCAATTTTCCGTTTATTTTGTTTGTGTCAAAATTATTAGTAACCAATGAATGAAAACTTCAGCACCTCTAACTACTTTTGTTTCAAAGTCTCCAAACCTAAAAAAAGCAATTGAATGGCAATTAGATGTTTTATGAAAACTTATTTTTCCATCAATCGGACCATGTTAAAACTTGGTCATATTAGGTAAAAAATGGGGTCAACCTCGGAATGAAAGATAATAAGCTGTAAATTGTTATAAACCTTTGTTTAGTCGTTCTAAATGTCTCAAAAGTCACAAATGCTATCGTATCCGCGTCTTAAAATATTGAAGGTCATAAAAATTGTTTTTTCGCCAATATCTCGGTTCCTATTGCTTAAATAAATTCGCACCTATTATGAAAGTTGTAGAGTATAAAATTCTTTTCTACTTTTGTTTCATACGATCAACCGTTTTTGGGGTAGAGCGTGAAGAGTGCGCAGCGTACAGTCATATATGGGCTAATGCAAGGTCAAGCGTAAGTGACGGTCATCAGTAACTTGTATAAAGTCAATTATTTACTAAAAAATACACCAATACAATTTGTGATGAAATTGAACGGGTTTGTAACATTTCCTTCGATTCTTTAGACCAACATGTTGATGCTAGAGATTGACGATTAAAAGTATAAATAAACTGGTTGATTGGTTTACGCTTCATAATCCCTTTCCAAATACGAATCAGTTGGTATCCTTAGCTTCAGGAATCGTTGGAAATGATCAAATTAATTGTCACAGAGCCCATGAAATCGAATTGCAATCTATGGTGAAGATAACTTGTTTGAAATTTAATGAGATAAAGTTAAAACGCGTCGATAAGGTTTTACCGCTTTCAGCCGTTAACAAATCTGTCAATATTATGATTGTAAAGTCTCAGTAGATCCATTTTTGCTTTACTAGAAAATAACTATAAGCAAAAAATTTGAAAGTAATCTACAAGAATATCTTAAATATAAACTAAGCCCGTATCCGACATCTTTATTTGATAGTAATGGCATGAGAAAAACCACGAGAGCGGCATTATATGACAATATGATACCTGTCGATATCGATCTTGATGAAAATAATGTAACATACATTATCGATGATGGATTTCTTCTGCATCGCGTCGTATGGAGCAAAGACGGTACTTTCTTCATTATTTTAGATAAATAAATTAAATATTTACAAACAAATTATGGCTCAACAATTGTTGTTGTATTTGACGGATATTCGGACCATAGTAAAAATATTAAAGCAATGGAACAACAAAGAATAATTGCTGCACTTTCAAAATCATAAGTTTGTTTTGACGAAACAATGATTGTGCTAATCAGCCAAGAAGAATTTTTATCAAATCGGTCTAATAAAAAAAAAAACTATCGACATGCTTGTTGAAAAATTCAAAACTGTTAATATCACAACAAAACAAGCCAGAGATGATGCTGATGTTCTCATCATCGACACAGATATTGCATTATCAGAACATCAAGAGACTGCCGTCATCATAGCAAAAGATATTGATTTGCTCGTTATTTGAATTGGACGTACTCAATCACATCAACAGGAAATTTTCTTTAAAAAAGTTGGCAAAGGCAATGTTAAGACACAAATGTACTCTTGTAAAAGTTTTGACCAATATCCTCGTACTAAAAAACAAATTTTATTTTTACACGCATTCAGTGGCTGTGACACGACTTCTGCGCTATTTAAAAAAGGAAAAATAACTTTTACTAGATCATTGGACAAAATTCCCGATTTGGATAAACTGGTGGAAGTATTTCAACAAGAAAACTGCCCCGTGCAAACATTATATATTATTATTATTATATATAATGCTCCAAAATCTGAGGACAACATTGATCATTTTAGCTACACGCAATTCATCAAATTAACGAAACTAAATAAACCTGTACACTTGTCAACATTTCCACCAACAAGTGTAGCAGCTCATCAACATATAAACCGTGCCTACTACAGATTCAAACGTGGTTAGGAAAGGACTTAGAACCTCAAGAATGGGGCTGGATGCTTGAAAATGAACGTTATTACCTCCAGCACCAGCCGAACTACTAAACATAATATTTTGCAATTGCAAAAATGGTTGTGGTTCCCACTGTGGATGCAGAAAATCAGGGCTACTATGTTCTTTAGCTTGTGGTCAGTGTAATGGACAAGCTTGCCTCAACGCTCCACTATATCAAAGTAATCCCGATGAAGAAAGCATATATGATCCCGAAATTCCGGAAGGTTTTGAGATGAATATGACCGATAATGAGGATGATGACGATGAATTGAACATTTTTGAGCGACAACAAGAAGAACCCGACGAGGAAGAAGAAGATTAACTTCCATTCACAATTTTACTAATTAAAATCAACAAAAATTCTTTTAATATTTAAACTCACATTTTAATAAATGTATAACATGCCATATTTAGTGATAAATAAATTTAACAAATGTATAACATGCCATATTTAATGATAAATAAAGATATGTGGAACATATATTCCTTTACTGTCTTTTTAATTTAAAATATGATTAAAATATAAAATTCAGAATTAATAATATACTATAGTTAAATATTAATAATTAAGTTACTCATTTCAATCAAATATAAATAAATGATACATAAATAATGGACATTGTTTAATAATTATAATTTTTTAGTAAATAGTTGCCTTTATACAACGTGCTGATAACCAAAACTCACACTTGACCTTGCATTAGCCCATATATGACTGTACGCTTGCGCACTCTTCGCACTCTACCCGAAAAACGGTTGATCGTATGAAACAAAAGTAGAAAAGAATTTTATACTCTACAACTTTCATCAAAGGTGCAAATTTCATTTAAACAATAGGAACCGAGATATTGGCGAAAAAACAATTTTTATGACCCATGGCCTTCAATATTTTAAGACGCGGACACGATAGCATTTGTGACTTTTGAGACATTTAGAACGACTAAACAAAGGTTTATAACAATTTACAGCTTATTATTTTTCATTCCGAGGTGAAACCCCTAATATGGCTGCGCTATTAAGTTTTAATTTAAAGTGCCCTAAACCTAAATGCTCAAGGTTAGTCGATTTTTTGCACGGAAATGTATTTTTGCTTTTTCGTTTTCTATTCGGTTTGCGATGTTTTGTTTTGTTCTTCAGTTTCAAGTAAACTTTAATATGGTTTCTTATTTGCCTAGCCATTTGCGAATAAAATCAATTATTTTTTTTGCATAAATATTACTGCAATCCATCGTTAGCTATTTTAATATTTAATTCGTTAATTGGATCACAAAATAATTTCTTCAATTGATTGGACTATACAAGTCGAGCCTATGCAGACGACATCAAAATTTTGTCACGGTCATTAAAAACTGCCAAAGAAGTCTTCCTGAAACTCGACAGCGAAGCAAAGTTGAGCCCAAAGAATCAGCCGCTGAAAATAGGCTCGTGGTGGCCACCCACAATAAATTGAGCTCATTATTTCAAATATTTCTGTTTTTTATTAATAGATAAAATTTTAATGTCCTTAATAGGAACCCCTTTATATACCAGCTTTTAAGCGTAGTAAAACGATTAATAATCTTCGATTTGATTAATGTGTAGATAGAAACCGAAAAGTTTGAAGGAATATTTTATTTCGATTAATAGTCCAGTCAAATAAGACTTTGAAGGTTACAAAAATTCCCATAGAGCTAAAAATTGGTATGAATGTTCAGAATAGTATTATAAATGAATTGTGAAAAGTCCCCATCAATTCCCCTTGTGCAAAAATTTTTATTGATGTTGAAAATTTGCGAGAATAGGTTTTTCGCGTTTTTCAGCTAAACAATGAGTTTTACAGCAAAAATGGTTCAGACAAAAATTGTAGTTCATTCGATTCTCTACAAAAAAATGTTTCCACAGTATTGCCATTTCCGTGATATAGCGGTTGAAAGAATTGAAAAAATATTTTATTCGTAATATGCGCGTTAATGTATTTTTATATACATTTTTGAACCGTTATACGATACATATGAGTCCTTATGTCTTATACATACGAATTATAAAATTCTTAGAATATAAATGAACGTCAAAAACTCCGCCCCTATTTTCATTTAGTCGCATTGGCCTTGAGTAGCATCTGTCTTCCATTCAATTGTCAGCGTGGCGATGCTCGTATACCTGCTCCGTTTCAAAGGTCTCATACTCAACAAAATACTGTTAGTCGTAAGGATTCCTTCGTAGTGTGCTTTTCCCAACTGCCAAAATCATATACTTTTTCTACGCGCAATAACTGGCTGCGATACAACACCAGCATTTTTCAAGAGGGGCTAAACAACGGTTTTGAAATTGTTCGAGAAACAAAATTTAATTCATTGTGCTGAAGTTTTTAAAGATAGTAACTCTACTCCAGAAGTTATAATCACTAATGGAATTGGCTTTCCACTTTCTATGTACGGAGCTCCAAAAAAAGTTACCTGCTTGGATAAACTCAGATACTTATTTTTTGCAAAAAAAAAAAAACAATAAAAAACAAGTGCAATTAGCTTGTCTTCCCCCAACCTCTGCTGCTGCTCAACAACATCTATTCCGGGTATATTATCAAGTTCAAGTGTGGCTTGGTAATAAAATGGATCCAGAAGACTGGGGTTGTAAGTTAGTTGACAATGCATTGGAACCAATTCATACGTTACTCCCACCTGCACCAGAAAAACTCCTTAAAACCATCTTTTGCAATTGCAAAAAAGGTTGCAATGCTAAATGCGGCTGTAAGAAGGTTGGACTGTTTTGTTCTTTAGCATGTACGAATTGTCAAGGATAGTCGTGCTCCAATGTTGAATCGATACTAGATGCGGATAATTACGATATCAGTGACGAGACATATGATGCATCACTTTAAGAACATATTTGTATCCAGCAGGAAGATGAAGAAAAAGAAGGAGAAGAAAACGAAGACAGTACACTAGAAGTTCCATTGGATTATTATGAATCCGACGAATAATTTTTCCAAATTATTTTTTCATTTATATATTACATAATTTACACAGCTTTCATCATTTTCAATACTCAATTTGAATTCAATAGGATCATAATAGATCGTGGAATAGGCGTACCGAGGAAACCACGTTGAAAAAAAAGCGCTAAGCACAACCTCATAGGTGGTGTGGAAACGTGTGCATATTACAAATAAAATATTTTTTTCAATTCTTTCAACCGCTATATCACGGAAATGGCAATACTTATGAAAAAAAGTTTGGAAACATTTTTTGTAGAGAATCGGATGATCTACAATATTTTTGTCTGAACTATTTTTGATGTAAAACTCACCGTTTAACTGAAAAACGCGAAAAACCTATTTTTGCAAACTTTCACCATCGATAAAATTTTTGCACAAGGGAGATTGATGGGGACTTTTCACAATTCATTTATAATAGTATTCTGAACATTCATACCAATCTTTAGTTCTATGGGAATTTTTGTAACCTTACTTCTATTTTAAGGACTATAAATGCAATTTAAAAATGGTCGTATTAAACTTGTAAAACCATAAAACACTGAAAAGGCGATACTTGCAACAACCTGAGAAATTTTCTGAATGTACTGTTTTTCCATTTTAACTCCGTCTGTAACTAACGACATTTTCACTTCGAAATCAAACAGGTTTTAGCTGTTCCTTAAAATTTTCTTTGTTACTGAAAATGCAAGAATAATATAAATATTCCATTTCAAGGTTCTCTTTTCTGCTTTTGAAATCCCAATTGCTTTATCGTTTTCGCTTTTCTTGAATTATAAATGACGAAAGATACACTTTTTAGAAAATTCAAAGGAATATTTGTACAAGCTCTTATCATATATGCAACGTTACGATGGTTCATAGGTTGCTTTTGACACAATCCTTAATATCATATTATTTCATCGAAAGTTTTACTTATTCCCTGATTCGCTTTTTCAGCTCCCTCTCCCTTCGAGTCATTCACATATGGTAGAAGTTTTCTCGTCTTTAGTCACTCAGAGCAGTGGGCAATGTGAGGAAAAAGCTGTCTGTTTTCGGGCCTGTGACTTCCAACTCCGTCTGAGGTTGCTCAGCATGCAAGTTCGACTGTTTCTGGCTCTGAGGGCTGGTGTAGTCGTTGCTTGCGTGCAATGTGCAATTACGCGACACAGGAGGCGTACAAATAACAATTGACTTGCACTCATTATTTTCTCATGGTTTGCAATTTGCTTTTTTTCTTCTCAGTCCCCCAACGTACAGAATGCACACATTGCCTGAGTGCAAAATTCGAAAAACACCGACATCCAATGACATTTCGTCCGTTTGTCTGTCGCCCTGTGCTTGATAGCTCCATTACAATGGAATGACAGCGGCAGATGGCGGAGATTACAACAGAAATTCGTGTTCCATTGTGAATTGAAGATGGTTTCATAAGATACCGACTAGTTATTTGGTTCAGTTACTCAAAAATTACTAAAATGAATTACAGTTGTTGGACATTGAATTGGTGCATATGAAGTTGCATGTGCATTTTTTTCCCTCAAATCTATGTCGTTATACGGTTGTCGGGCATTAAAGCTTAAGGCTCGGTATAATTACAAGAAATAGTTGAGATGTTTCATGTCTGCATAAGGTGTCTATATGTGATTATACGAGTAATTACTTCTGCATTAAGATATCTTAAACGTTTACTTGAAGCTCGAGCAGCTGGAGCTTGAGTGTCGACAGTTCAAAGTAGGACATGATGTTAACAGTAAATTCAATCATATTGACATCTCCAACAGAAATGAATGTTCATTACGTGTTACCTGATGCGTCTACGTTGATAAACGTCTCAACTTCTAACTTACCTGGAAATAAAATAAGAAAAATGTTTAAAGTATATATGTTGAAGCATAAATTTTTGAGAAAAATTTGATATGCTATTTGCTGTAAAATAAATTAAACTACCAAATATTGTATTATTTCGCACCAGATCGACTTTTTATATCAAACTAAAAAATCTGGGTCAACATTTTCAACTGTTAGTAGTGCTTCACAAAAGACAACAATTTTTCAAGAGATGAAAGTTACCATTTTCGACATAGATATCATGTCGAGAGGCTGGATTTTTTTCTTTTTTTTTGTTGTTGGGTTGGGAGATGAATGCCATTTACACAGAGTGTGGGGCGCCCATGCTCGCGAGCGACTGGACTACCCACTAAACAACTCCTCTGTCAACTTGGAGCCTAGCCTGGCACATGACTTCGAGCCAGGTCTTGTTTTGCTGCGCCCTCGGACGCCTTTAAGCTGGGGGAACCCTGCTCCAGCAGGAGGGGAGAGAGGAAGAGAAATTGCCAGTTAAGTGAACCCTCGGCCCCGACCGTTTCGAGTCCTTTTTATCTTTTAGGACTAATCGAGCATAATATGCCACCTGGTTCCATTTGTCAACCGATTTGAGCATCACTGCGACTATGCCATCCGGGGTGAGCTCTTGCTCCTTTGTAGAGGTCCTGTCGCAGCCTGTCCCATTTTCAGCATGGGACAAAACGTGCGGCAGGCAACGCTTTCTTCTTCTGGGCAAAGCCGAAAATCCGGAAAGCGTGACCTACTTATCATGTGCAGGTTAAAACTGAAAACACCCCTGCCCGCTAAATATCTGGTTCAGATAGAAGTCAATCTCACCAGGCCTTCGATTAAGCCACGGTCTCAGATGCATGATGAGCAGTTCACCCAAGACTGCTGTCAACCGTTGAACGAGCACTTTCTTTCCTCGCGGGCAGCCATCTCCCTCAATTCCTTGTATCGACGCAGGCAAATAGCGTGGCGCTCTCTAGCAACAAGGGCGACTGATATCATGCCTACAATAAATCTCACCGTCGAATCAGACATTCGGGTAAAAAGATGAAATCCTCTGTGTTTCTCTTCTCTCTACTAATGCGAAGTGTTTTCGGTACACCTCGTTACTGAGAGCGTTGCCCCATATTTTTGCTCAGTACAGTAGCACTGACTCTACGGCAGACATTAAGAGGCATTTTCTTGGAAGGTTGTATCTCCCTACGTTGGCCATTAGTCGAGTCAGAGCCGATACGCCCAGAGCAGCCTTCTCAGCTGCTGCCCTGATTAGCTCAAAGAAACTCATCTTCAAGTCGACCAGTAGCCCCCGATACTTTGCCGCTGTCTTCGATTCGATTAGTATGTCACCAATACTGACCATCCTTACTCTAGGGATTCTCTTCTTTGTCAAGATAATCACTTCGGTTTTCTCCAATGCAAGACTGAACCCACGAGCAGTCATCCAGTCTCTCACCCGGCGCATTAGCATACCTGGCCCAAGTTGCACTTGTTCAACGGTGCGTCGAGCGAGTAGAGCCGCAACATCATCCGCCCCGATCAAGTGCGACTTATCTGGCATCTCCAGTCTCAGTAGTCCGTCGTGACACGTTCCACAAGTCTTGAACAAGAATAGATTCCTGGGCAACACTTGATGTATCTTCCACCCTTCATTGGCCGTGTGTCGTGTCATAAAGTAGGCTTCTGTCCTTCAGGTAGTCCCTCAGAAGTCGCATCAGATACTGGAACTTGAAAAAGGTTTTCAGCGGCTATGTTTCTCTGCCTTTTATACCGCGCACACCATCTATATAATCACATCAATGGTGGAGCGACCTGCTCTAAAACCCTACTGCCGAGGAGATAGGTCTCCAGCAGCACGAATTGCGACAGTGAGTCTTTCGTTGGTGTGATTCTCTAGCACTTTCCCAGTAGTGTATACAGACGGCGACCTGGAACTTCCCTTCGCTGCAGTCCTTTACGGATATTTTATCTACCCATGTTTCACTATAAAATGGCACCCAACGTGGGGCTTGAAAAGCTCGGCTGTATCAACAGTCGAGAGCACGAGACAGTCCATCGTCTCAAGGGTACCCTACAAGGAGTCTTCTTTTGATCGCCACAGCGAGCACACCGGGAGAACCGCGCCGGCAAGCCGTGATTAACAAGAAAGTTCGCTATCGGTTCTCATACAACACAATAGCCCGAGAAAAATGATCGTTTCATCGCTATATCGCTGCGGTTGTTCTGATTTTAATTGATGTTAATTATGTTGAGTGGTGTCAGTGCACAGTAAGGTGTATGCGCAGCGACCGTTACACTTTATTTCTACATTTTGTGCATACCAATTTGAAACAACCCTCGAGTGATTTTATATGAACAGTGACTGTATTAGCTGGAAAGTAGTGAAATTTGCAATACTAAGTGACCCCAAAATTGTTCCCCAGTGAAGAAAAATCATAAAAGATTATTGTCGGCAATGAAACATGCACCTTTGGTTTCCCAATACTAAAGCTCAGTAAAATTGGATTGTTGTCGCTGGCACATAATGTAGGCAATTGTGTGGGGTTCGCGTGAATGTAGCGTGATAATAATCTTGATTCGTTCTCCCCGGCATTCATAATTGAACCAAACAAATTTCATCTTCATTGCTATCCACCCACAGCATTAGCGCACCTTCGGTGTTTTATTACCTGCATGGAAAAGCTACTTTCTCGTAGAGAAATGGACATTTGATAGTGTTTCGAAATATAAAATTAAACCCCGGAGCCACTCCTGGAAGGGAAGGATTCCTTGCACTCCAACATTTTGGTCGGAATATTGTCAAGGAATTAATCCACGCGCTGAAGTACAGGTGGGAAGGACTAAGGTAATGTTAGGATAACCAATGTTAATTATTAGCGCTAAGTAAGGTTCATTTTTAATACGTTCAATTACAATTCTTTGTTTTTACTCATATTGTAAAATTTGCACATTAATCGCGCGTCGTGTGCAAGCACATCATTTAAGTGAAACCAAGAAAAATTCAAACCAATGTAAATCATTAGCGTTAAGTAAGGTTAGGTACTAAGCGGAAAAAAAATAAACAAAACGGAAGCAGCTTCTCTTCGCCACCGAACTTAAACTCCACTCTTGCGACGAGGAATGGCAGTAAAATTCGTGAAATTCTTGGCACACTCGATTATGTCGCACCTGGAGTACTACAATATGATCCATCATCATTGCAAACTGATGTATTGGCCTATGTATTGTTGGAGTATTGGCCTATGTATTGTTGATTGGATGTACACCAGTTGGTGGCGATACAAAACAGGATACATTTTCTTTCTCCAAAAGTTCACATCCTTCCATTTCATCTGAATTATCAGGACAGTCTTTTTTCCCATCACATTCCAATCCCAGAAGAATGCACGATCTATCAGCATACGTATATTAGTATTTTGAGCAATGGTCATCAGGACGCTTCTCAATTACTGTTTTGCATCCTTTTTCATCGTCGCCAATTGGACAATTTTCATTTCCATTGCAGATAAATTTGTGCGATAAGCAGGTTATAATGTCGGCGCAAAGAAACCATTCTGGCATTAAACATGTTTGTTCCTTGCAATTCTCTTCATCCGAATGATCGAGGCAATCGTTTTGACCGTTGCATTGATATCTGGCATCGATGCGGTTTCCATCTTTACATCGAAATTCATCTTCATGACAAACATTCTTATTAAAAGCTTGCGACACTAGGAATACACTAACAACGATCAGCAGTCGTAGACAGACTTTATTCTAAAAGTAAAAAATCTTGCGGGTACCCAACTTCTAAGTACCGCGCTGGTGAGACTGACGGTGGTATGAAGACAAATGGAAGAATTGCTGAAAACAAGAGTATTTGGCGAATTAAGATATACTTACGAAATCCTCGCGCTGATCGCCCGACAAAACGTGATATCCCTTCGCGGACACAATTATTTTGAAATATCTCGCGACGAACGTAAATATACGCGCAAATTGTCACAAGCATCAACACAATAATTGACAATTCAACCAAAACAAATCGATACTGCAGAACTGTGCGCGAAAGAAAGATGGGCACCAAGAAAAACTGGGTTTGCATCCGAGGTAAACGCTGGAAGGTTGAGCAGCCGTGGTGAATGTTGTGGCCTTAAACTTGGGTTCTTCAGCTCAAGTCAAAGAGCCGTTGCGACAAGTTGATAAAAGAGCCAGCGACGATGGAAGAAGCGGTCTCTTTTACGGATACTTGGGCAGCGGAGAAGGAATGACGGAACATTTTGCGAGCCAACAGTTGAAAAACATCAGAAGGAAGGACGGAACATTAGCCGAGCCAACAGGTGAAAACATCAGAAGGAAGGAGCGTCGAAGAAACGAATAAGGCAACGAGGGAAAATTGGTCGAGACAACAAGGGAAGGAAATCGATTCAAGCGAGCGAGTTGAATTCGATCATCGGCGGGGCCCCCAACGTAGGAAGTAAGGAAAATTGTGTAAGTATAAAGAATTGAAATTTTCTAAATAATAACTACGCATGAAACTGAGATCATATTGATTTGTCGTTTAATTTTCGTGTTTTGTGGAGCGTTTCAGCCAGTGGGGAGCCTCAAGCTCGCCAGTTGGCTCCTGGGGGCAATACTAAGGTTGGCGAGTGGTGCTTTCCTACCCCGTCTCCACGGACTAGTCGGGACCCCAAGGCCCCCAACCGGAATCGCTTTTTACAACATATCATTAACACTTTTTAACGTAACAATAGGATGGCTAATTTCAGATAGTTGCATATTGGTGATTTGTACCGCTACAAAATAAAATTCGTTTCTAGAACTAGAAATCCTTCTTCAAAACGCTTGCATTGTATTGAATGGAAAAGGTCTAAACACGCGGCACATTCAGGGAGTTGGTGTTCAAATTCTGGTAACAGAACTACATGTCGGGAAACAGAGTTTGGATCACTGAACTGTTTAAAGGTGGGATACTAGACGAGTCGAAGGTTCGATATGGTATAGTATCGGAACACGGTGCTTCAATACATTCGTGTGGAGAAATTGCCAAACAAAGAATTCCCAAGCATAGATGTGAATCTCATAAGCTTTCTAAAGCACGTCGCTTGAATGATCCTTTAAGTACGTGAAACTAGAAACAAAGCATATTGGAGCTGTATGTACCAACACGATGTTAACGATAAATCTTTATCGGAAACGTTAAGTGAAGTTGTTACAGAATGTGTGAGTTTCGATGGTGTTGACTTCAACACAACAAGTTTAAGCATTCTGAGGTACATTGCCGGTTTTACAGCTTATCGATCAGAAAAAGTATTTGAGTATCGTTCTGAGAATGGTCCATTCAAAACTCGAAAAGTTCTACGTGTAAAAATTATAAGTTCGAAGACTTTTACTCAGTGTGCAAGTTTTATTTGCATTGAACCCCTAAGTTTTGGTGAAAAAATTGAAAACCCTTTAGTTTGTTAGTGGGTTCATCCGGAAAGTGACGATATTGCTGAAAGAATTATACGCCTATATGGGCAAAACTAGAAAATATTTGACAAACAATCATCAACAATTTTCGTCTTTCGACGTCTCTGGACAAATTGTGTGGGAAAATTACTTGCCATACTTTTTACATTCCGTCACTATAAAAATTGCACCGACTCCAAACGAAACGTTTTAGCCTTTCAATTGTTGCGTCCGATCTCCCCAATAGATATAAAGGATCGCGAAGTTGGGAGCTCGATATCAAAACCCTAAACGAAATCAAACACAACCACGGATAGATACATTTTTAAGAATCGCAAAAAGAAAAACAGTTGGTACTTATCATTCTAATAAAGTAGGATTTTTCTTGAATTTCAAACGTAATGATTTCGTTCAAGTGCTCGGCAAAGTTTCAGGCATCACCCACATCATCTACGGGCGCTCGTCGAGAATACTGGTGAGTAACCGTTTATTATTTTCTTTTGTTTTCTTAGTAAATTTTTGTTATCTAATGAAACATATTTGTTAATATTTGCTGTGAATCAGATTAGTTTTTTTTGTAAAATAATTGGTAACTACACATTAAGCATACAAAAAATCAAAAATTTCAATTTTGTTCCAGAAAATAGATTTGACTTTTTTTTCATTTTGTCTCTTAAATAGAATGTATTTTTCTATAATTTGAATCAAAAAGTATATTCAATGCTCTATTTCACCAAGCCAATTCTTACATACATTCAAGATCATGCTAACAATACTAGCAACCATTAACTACAGCACTTGGAAAATAGAAATACCCCCATTTAAGTTCAAACCCTAAATTTAGAATATAATAAAATCTAAAAATGGGCGGAGAAGAGTGCGCGTACAATTTAGTCCACCTTTTCCACTTCATGTATGCAAGGTAGCTCCTAGCCAAGGCACCACGGATCCTTGTTAACTTAATCTTGCCAGCAGCAAGCTTTGCTATTTTCAATCACTTTGCGAAGGCATTTCCTGGTCGACTTAAATGTTGTAATACGGTTGCATGCCCCGTCGCGGTTTCGTGCCCGTTGAACCTCACGCCAAAGCTTGTGGCACCACCAGTACTCTGGGGCGAAATCAAAGACCGTTTGGATGCTATGTATGGTGACTCTGTTCCTGCGACGGTGGCCATAAAAATTAGTTTAACGAGTTTCAACGTGGTCGCACGTCACTTTTTGATGAGCCACGCCAAGGTGCCCGAAAACGACTACCACGGAGGACAACGTGACAAAAATCCATGAGCTCGTATTGGTAAGCGCAATCTGAAGTAGTGAAACTGACCGCTGACGAAACATGGCTCCACTGGCTCCAGAGACCAAGGAGCAGTCGAAACAGTGGAGTTCACCCGGTGAACGTATTATTACACCATCGTATATATAGAAATTTTGGGAAAATTATGCAAGGATCATGCATGAATAGATACTTATCATTCAACATTTAATAGTTGCTCATTAATATGGTTAAAGCTGAAGATACATTTCAAGACTCTTTTTGAGAAAATGTTCACGATCTTGTGACTAGATTTATTTAAATAATTCTCTTGTGTGAATTTAATGTGATTGAGTTTTTAGGAAAAATCTAAGCAGATAAGAAATCTGAAATAATTGTATATAAGCTTTTCAGACCAATTTGAACTATATTTTATATTATTGTCCCCACACTAGATGGATGCAATTCCGAATGCTTGTCGTATTCATGATTTTCGAAAACGGATATGCTTGCTACAGGACGAGCAGAATAAATTGATTATAATCAGCTCTATTGGCAATAATTTACTTTAAACAAAATATTAATAAGAATTAAAATACATTGAAGTACGCTTAAAACAGTTCTTAAGTAAAACGATTTGAGTTATTCATACGAATCAATGCTGATTAAAATTTGCAGTTCATTCGGCACCAATTGTGAAGCATATGCTTTTCACGATTGTTTCCAGCACTTGGAAAATCACGTCCATAATTCATAGAAAAAATCAATATTTATTCAACATGAATCCAGGTTGAGGACTTCTTGGAGGTTAATGTTAACACTAAAAATCGTGAAAAAAAAAGTTTGAAGAAAAAAACATCAGAAGAAAACTGACTTCACACGATTTTGGAATCGGTACTAAGTCAGTTTCCCCGTTTTGAAAAAGCGGTTAACAATCAATCATCAATCAATCGTATCTAAACCGGCTAATAACTGACTTGGCACCAATTCCAAACATTTTATTTTATCCTTTTAGGGCGTCTGAAGTCGATTTTCTATTTTTTTCTAAAAATGGATGTATAATTCAAGTCATCGGTACACGTAATCAGAAAATTTGTTTCTGTTTTTTTTGTTCAATCACTAACTAAAACAAGGAACTCCGATCTTTAATCAAAACATTTTTAAGCACACAATTGATTTATTTTACCAGAAAAACTCTCACAATTTTATCATAGCTCAGCCTCATTATTTTTTGAGTGACAAGTTGCTGGCGAGGTCTTAAACATTATACAAAGAAATTAAAAACTAACCGCCCACCGTGACAAGATACATTCAAGTCCTGATGCAATTGTTATTTAGTAAACACACAAATTTTACTAACTGTTCTTTTCAGAACTCCATTCTTACATTTGATTGTTACGACTCTCGTGATATCATCAGGACCTGAATGTTTCTGTATTATTTTACCGATTACCCATTTTGCCGGTGGAACCATATTTCCTCTAATAACTACAGCGTCATTTACATTAGATTCAGAAATTTTACTATTCCATTTGTAGCGTTGATTTAAGTTAACCAAATATTCTTTTGACCATCTTTTCCAAAAATCGCAAATCATTTTTTGACATAATTTCCATCTATCTAGAATGTTACTAGGTTGATGACAATAATTCTCATCAGATACATTTATATCAATGGCTCACTCAGGAAAAAATGGCCTGGTGTCAACGGAAGAGAGTCATCAGGATCGTCACTCAAAACCAAAATAGGATGCGAATTTAAACACGCTTCAATCTGTGTCAAAACCGTTGTTAATTCCTCAAAGGTAAGCGTACTATCTCCTATGACGTTTTTCAGATGATTCTTCACAGTGCGCACTCCTGCCTCTCACACACCATCACAGTTTGGGCATGGGGAGGGTTGAAGTGCTAGTTGGTTGATTCGAGTGTCAAAAGTTGCACCACTTCATCGGGTCCTCTAGAATCAGCAAGTTTTAATATTTCTAACAATTGGTTATTGGACCTAACAAAATTTGTCCTCATTGTCGCTAAATAGGTGCTGGCAGTGTCCGCGACATGAAGTAAACCTTCGAGACGTTGCAATAAACCCCTTGGCTGAAGGATCAGATACAGCCTCTAAATGCATCGCGCGTGTCACCATATATACAAAAAGGCAAATATACCCTTTGTATGATTTGGAACCTCTACCAGGAGAAAACCTAACATTGATTGGTCCAGCATAATCTACGCCAGTTGATTTAAAAAGTTTGCTGGGCTTCAATCTGACTTCAGGGATATGTCCCATTAGTTGTGTGTGTCCTGTTCGCTGACGAGTATCTTCGGCGAGTAAAGCTTGCTCTATATATCTTTTTAACCTAGATCCTTACTCTCAATATAAAGTTTGTTTGGCGGATATGATTCAACATAATGGAGAGTTTTGTTATGCGCATCCGATATTATTAAGCGAGTGAGATTATCCTTAGCTGGCAAAATTATTGGATGCTTCTGCTCGTAATTCAGTTGTGATATTTGGATGCGTCCGCCTACTCTCAGTAAACCATCAGTGTCTAGTATTGGACGCAAAATGTGTAACGCACTTCTTTTTAAAACTCAATCGTGAGACTTGATGTGTTCTATTTCCTCAGTAAAATATCTGCCTTGAACCAAAACTATTAGTTTTACTAACGTACAGTCTATCTTTTCAACCATAATAAGCGCTGACCTTTTTGGATGTTCATCTTTTGATTGTTTAAAATCAAGAAACACAACTCTAAGCGCGGGACAGACACTTGTTTAACAGGCGCGACCTTGGTCTTATATTCAATAAGCCTGATGTGTACTTCACCTTGCTCGCCTATCGTTCGCAAATAGATTACGGCTGCATACGCCTTATTTGACGCATTGCAAAAACCTGTAATGATTTTCACCTTTTTAGGTTCGAACGCGGAACCGACCTCTCATCGGTTCTAGACGTTAAGTCTGAGTAGTGCCAACGGATGGTACCAACAGGTCAACCAATCCGTGCACCGTAACCCATTCACGCGGTGGCTGCTTGTCGGCCAGCTAGTTCGGAGAGGATTTCGGTCGCGGGTCTCCGAATGGGTTACGCTCATTTACATAATTCAGCCACCTATACACGCCCGTTTTCAAAACGCGTTACGAAACAAAACCATACGGAGAAGAAACCTATTCCACGTTACTCCGTATTTCTTCCTATTACCATTCAAAGAACAAAAGCTAATTTTTTATTTCGCGTTCCCGAATTTCCGACGCGGTACCGAAAAGTATACTACGTTAACTCAACCCGACGAATGCTACGTTAAGGAAAAAAGCAAAAACAACTAAGGTACCGCGTACCGCGCGCGACGCGAAACCGACCTCAGCGGATTTGTCGAAACCCTACCCTCGCGACGGCATACCTACCCTGCACTCACTTTCCCGCTGAAACAGAAAGAACCACTGAAAAGGAAAGTCTTTAATTAATTAGCATTTCATAATTTTATTCATTTGATTGAAATATATGTATAAAAGTTCCTTGTCAAAATACTCATTTAAAAATTATTGACTTTTTTAAGCTAATTTCCCGAATTCAAAACAAACATATAATCGATTTGACAGAAATTTACAAAACAAAATCTAATGAAGTACATCAACACGATTTTTATACACATCGTTCGTCATTCAAGAATCTCGATTCATATATTTAAAATGTTTTTCTTCATTTTTATTATTACTAATGACCTCATTATTCTTAGTTAAAAAATGACAATTCGACCTTCAATTTTCATTCTGATTGGTTTTTCTTCATATATTCACTAGTCATAAATTAAATGTTCTTCTCTATAAAAGATATTTTTAGTTTCTTTATATAATTGAGTGTAAACAAAAGAACTTGCTCCACAATTTAATTGTGTTTTTTTTTTGTGTTACTTTTACTTGAGTGATTTTTCATTAATTTTTTACTTCTCAAGTTTGTCATGATTGGCTTTTTAATGCGGACCTTATCAAATATACATGTTGACCTATTTTCTTCCCAAAAACAAAACAAAAAAAAAAAAAATGCGCATTTACAACATAGTTTTTTCTTCTTTTTTTTTTCCTCTTTCTTCTGTTAACTCCCTATTATATACTTTTATTAGCATCTAGTTCAGAACGAATGAATCTCCTTAAGTGGTGTTCCTTTCTCACTGATTTTAGTTACTTATAGGTAGATTTTATACAAACTTTTATTACATAGAGGTTTTCACATAAAATACATGAAACACTCAATTTGATTTCTTTTAATTCAATCAACGAGTAAAATTAAGATTGCAAACATTCAGGTTGTTGTAAATATGTATAGATTTAAAACACCGGAAATCACTGCTTTTGACTTTCTTCAATGATATTGACATGTTCTTAACTATATTCAACATTTTCATAACCTACTGAAATTGCAATATTAGCTTTTATCGCTTCTTTAACTTTCAGGCACTCTAATAAAAACTTTGCTCCCAAATAACTTTAAATTTCCGATATTGCATTTCTTTATCATAAAAATTTCATACGGTCTCTTTTTCTCAAGAGTATTTGCTAATCTTCTATTCTTCAAATAACTCACTGTTTTTACTACTTTAGGCCAAAATCGCTTATTTAATTTTGTTTTTTTTTTCTTTTTGATAATTTCTTCAAGGGGAATATTCGGCATGCAATTATGTCAATACATTGTCTATAATATTTAAATGTGTTTCCTTTTTTTTTATATGTCTATAAGAAAAGGTTAGATTGTATAGAACGGCAAAATCGTTATAAAGAGAATAATTTGTTTGTTGGGCCCAACAAGTCTACTTCTGATATTTTCATTGTTGTTGGAATTCTCTTTTTTTATTATTTTAGTAACGTTGCGTTTTAATTGCTTTTCTTAAGAGTTTCCGCTTCTAACCTTTAAATTCAAAATCGACTACTACGAGATTTCGTATTTTCTAGTCTGAGATCTACGAAATTGTCACGCAACTAGGCGTGAAGTTAACTATAAATGAAGATTAAATGAAATAATTATAAATCCAATGCTAGATGCGTTAATGCTAAATTAGTTATACACTTCAGTCTTAAACTAAAATACTAGAATTTTGTGTTTCAGATTCTTTCAATGTCCGGCAATTTTTTATTGTTCTAGCACTTAAATACAGCACCGTTTGAGACTTCTCTGCATATTTAATTGCGAGCTAAATAAATTAAATGCAGCAACCTCGTAAAGACAGACCATAGACCATTTTTAGGGTTTTGGCTTCATTTTTAAGTAAACATAGTTTTGATTCAGTTGAGTCAATTAGACAACTTTCTCCAAATATTTTATGTGTTAATTTCATCCAGAATCATAGATTTATAAAGTTGTGAAGACTCTGAACAGTTCTGAGGTACCAAATCATGCATCAAACAAATTTGAATGAATCCGCTTCTACAGCCCGATTCGCGCTTATTAACAAATAGTTTCCGCCGCGTCTATCGTTCATTTTTGCGTGTTTACGATTTAATGAAGAGGATTTCGCGCCATACAAACACCCATTCGAACCGAACAAACACCAGTGGGTGCCGGTGATGGAATTGAGGCTGTACTTACAGTTGATGCGATAAATGCTGATGAAGCTGTTGGTGATGAACTTCCGTTTGGACTTGCCGAACTTGTTACTGAGTTCAGAGATGCATTGACTGGTTATGTATTACTAGAGTTTTGCTGTTACGCATGCTCAAATTAGTGATGGGATTATTTGTCTGAGAATCCTTAGTGCCGTTTTTGACTAGTCTTGGCGAGTCTGTTTGATCAGACCCGCTTATTTCCTCGTTGCGTCCGACTGTCAATCTCTCTTTTTCCTAATAAGAAAATTATTATTCAACAAATGAAAAACAATTCAATTACTCTTTACCCACTGTTAGTTCATATTTTCCGTCCCTTCAGAACACCAAGATTGCGGGGAGATAAAGAAAAATACCGTATTTTCCTCCCGCGCTTTTTTTCTCCCTCGTTGCGTCGGACTGTCAATCTGACAACATCCGACAAAACAGATGTGGACTGGGAGTCGTCGCAACTGACGCGGAATGGAACGCCACATGGCGGCAATGTGCATTTTTATTGGTCGTCAGTGGCATAGTGTTTTGATGGCAACGGTGGGGGTGCATTACCAGATGGATATGTCTCGAAATGTGTCGGGGTTTTGATTAATATTATGTTTCAAATATTTATATCCACAGATCTAAATATTTGGAAAGAAAAAAAATATTTTCTGCGCAACGATATCCGCACGAAAGATGAAGTCCGCTTGCACTTCGAGGTCATACCCATCTGGCCGGGTGCAAGGGTTCGGGATCGGAATCACTTCGATTCCCGGGCGTAGGCGTCACATTACAACCCTTGTAATTCAGTATGCATATCAGATTTGTAACGTCCAGTATATCGGGCTATAGAAAAACTAAAAAGAACTTGTAATTCTTCTCTGTAGATAATCCAGTCATTTAGTAATGGTTCTGGTAGCTCTTGATTCCACTCGATTCCGGACAGCCAAAGTCTTTGTATGAATATTTTCGCTGTTATGATTGTTTGAGCTACCAAGCCCAGTGGATCGAACAACCGTGCTATATCAGAAACCACCTTACATTTTGTTGTTGTTGCTTCTCTCTCTGTTTCCGCTCCTGTTTTATTAGTTTTGCCGCCACAGGGGATTGTGTCTTCTCAGTCTCTGCTAGCTTGTGTAGTGACTTTAGCGCTAAATACGGGGCAGAAGCCGTGCCAAAGGTTAAAGTCAATGGCTGATAATGTTCCAGTGGCTCCTTTGCATTAGCTCTCTACACGATGCATTGATAATTAACGTCTTCCTTACTAACAAGCCTGTCTGCAATAATACAGATTTTCTGATCCCGCCATCTTAACAAGAGGTGATATATATCTTGCTGCAATTTTGGTCTGACTAGTAAGTCATCATTAAGGGAAACCTTTACAGGAAGCGTCAAATACGACACAAACCTTAGTCGTATCCTTTTCATCACGTACTACAGTATGATGAGATATGTACACTGTCCTAGGATTTATTATGTCTTCTTTTGGTACAAATTGCATATGATTAAGCTCTTTATACTCCTCTATCACTTTAACATATTCTTTGCGTAGTTTTCTGATTTAATCTCTTCTCCATAGACATGAACCGTCTTGATGCTATTTGCAGTGATTGCCCGTATTGACACTCTGGATCTTCCAATTTGAACGACAACCGTACAATAAAACGACCATCATCATCTCTTACAATAGTTGATTCAAAAAGTTCTTCACATCTTATCTCTTCTTCACTTAGTTTCTTCTGCTGTACTTCCAGTTCTTTTTCTAACTCCCGGAATTTTCTCAACAACTCATCTTCTTTGATTTATGTGTGCATGCTAATAATTCTATTCGCTGAAGTTGAATCTGGCGACAACTGACCTGGTACAATCCAGCCTAGACTGGTGTCCTGAGCAATTAAATTTCTAGATGGATTTTTGATTAAGCCCCTCTTCAGTATTTCTCCGTATACTTCAGCTCCGAGTAAGATATCAATTTTACTCGGTGTTGTGAATTCTGGATCTGCTAATGGTAACTTCTCTAACTCGAGCCAATCAGGTGAATGAATTATCCCAGATGGAACCATCGATGTAAGGGTTTTTAACACAAATGCAGTTACTGAGATTGATTTACCTGGTTGATGGCGTGATTTAATACGTAAATATACGCAATACTTAACTTAGGTGTGACCATCTCCCACTCCAGACACCAAGCCATTGATTGGTGTACGCTTAAGTCCCAGTAATTGTGCAGTAGCCGCCGTAATAAACGAAGCCTGTGACTCCTGATCATCTAATGCCCTGATTACCTAAAAAGATCTGGAAGCTGATAATTATTGATGTAAAACGTTGATATTTTGAATTCAAAATTATGTTCTTTTAACCTAATGCTACAACTGTCATTTGTCACTCTGTTCACTTCTGTCAATCTGTCTGTCAATAAACATTGTGTTAAAACGTTGGCTAATAAAAATCATATTATTGTCTATAAAACAATAACATGGCAGCAGAGCGTAGTTCGATTTGAGTGGACAAACGTTTTTTCAAGAAGATTGAGCAAAATAAATAGTGTTTTTTGAAGATATTTTCTCGAAACTTGAAGGTGATAGTTGCTGGAATTTTGGTGACTGACAATCATGGAATTTCAAGGCATTGAGAAGTTAAAAGGTTCGGAAAACTGGAATATTTGGAAGTTCATGGTGCGAAAATTATTGCGAGCAACTGAAGGAGCATACGAAGTGAGTATTGGAGAGTTGGTTCAACCGGAGCTGGCGGCTAATGCTAATGCGGCTGCGATTGATGCTCACAACGCGGCAATGAAAATTTGGGATAAGGCAGATCGCGCCGCTTGTCAAATCATCATCAAGACAATTGATTTGAGTGTCATGACTTTGATCGTCGCTTGCGAGACTGCTCATCAGATGTGGAACAAATTGCATGGTATTTATGAACAACAAACAAGGCAAGCCGTGCATTCAGTTCAGATTGAGTTTTTCAGTTTTGACATGAATTTAGCAGATGATCTGATAAGTCATATTGCTAAATTTGAAGGTTTGATTCTTTGCAGCAGATGAAAGTCAAGCCTGACGAGTCAGCTTTGATGGTCAAGTTGCTGGAAACGTTGCCTGACAGTTTTGAAAGTTTCAGGCAAGCTTGGTGGGCCAGGTCGGATGATCAGCAGACCCTCGATAACCTGATCAACGTGTTGACATCTGATGAGCACAGGCGGAAACTTCGACAAGAAAAGGAGAGCAATCTGACGGCACTGATGGCAATAAAGTTGAAAATCCAGTCCAAAGGTGCAAGTGGAAGTCAACAAGGTGCAGCTGGTAAGCAGGCCAAACATGATGTCAAGTCCAACCAGAAGGGGAAGAAGTCGGCTTTCAAGTGCTACGGTTGTCATGGAACTGGTCATTTTAAAAGAGATTGTCCAAACAGGAAGAAGAAGAGTGATGGGGCGTCTGACAGTAAGGGTTAGTTAGCGTTCGTTAGCGAAGTGTTCAGTGCGGAAGGCAAGAACGAAGCTTGGATCATCGATTCTGGTGCGACGGACCACATGACCTTCAAGAAAGAGTGGTATTCATTTTTTGAGGCTTTCTCTATTCCAACAGAGATTCGTATCGGAAACAATTCTGTGATGAGTGCTTTTGGAAGAGGTAATATTGACTTTGAGGCGCTTGTGAATGGCCGTTGGACTTCTTGTCACATGGAAAACGTGACTGACCTCCGGAAATTTTTTATTGGCAAAATATGTACAATTTTTCTTTAGAAGTCTTCAAAGTAGTCCCCTTTGGAGTCGATAACACGCTGATACCGGATTTTCCAATGCCCAAACGCTCCCTGGAAGTCGGCAACCTCGATGCTGTCTAAAGCCCTCGTCGTAGTACGTTGAACGTTTTCCAGAGTCCCGAACAGCGTCCCCTTAAGGTGTCTCTTGTTCTTGGGGAACAGAAAGAAGTCCGCTGGTGCCATATCCGGGCTGTAAGGAGGCTGTGGCAAGGTTGCCCTCGACTGTTTGGCCAACTGCTCGGTGACGAGCAGGCAGGTGTGCGACGGAGCATTGTCGTATAAAGGATCCACGAATCGGCAATCTCCCGACGGACTCGGCGAACCCGGGCGGTTAGTCCAACCTCATCTGCGATAGCCCGAATGCTCAGACGACGATCACTGTTCAACACATCACGCACTTTTTGCACATTGGTGTCCGTGTGACTCGTTGATGGAGGACCGACGCGCTGTTTGTCATGGATGTCATCGCGGCCCTCCTGAAAATTTCTGTGCCACTGAAACACTTGAGTTCTGGACAGAGCATCCTCACCGTAAGCCTCTTGAATCATTTGAAGAGTTTCCGTGGCCGTTTTCTCGAGTTTGACACAAAATTTGATGCTAACACGTTGCTCGATCGTACGCTCAATTTTCACTCCGACGACGCAACTGAACACGCACTCCGCTCTCACTCGATGTTATCTCTCCAAGCGCTTGGAGGCAACTGCTGCAACGGCGCGGGGCAGGCTCAGCCCGGTTACTTATTATATGGACCCTGTATGTTCCGGAAGCTCGGAGAAATTTATTCTTGGTTACGCGTGCACTGGACAAAGACTTTCAGCTCACCCAAGGATAGCTGTGAATTCTTGCTTGATGGTGTTGTCAAGGCTCAAGGTGTGCGATCTTGTCAGCTGTTCAAGATGATGCTCAAGGTCAAGGAACCGGACACTTGCTGTGTGATTGAGGCTAATCTGGCGGTTAAGGACTCTCTTCGTCTGGCATGAGCGTTTAGGTCATCATAATAAAAGACATGTTGTGAAGATACTCAAGAATCACGGAATTGAAGTACAACAGGACGACGAATTCTGTGGATCGTGTGTAGAAGGTAAACAACATTGAGAACCGTTCAAGTCACGTCAACAGCGTTCATCTGTGCCAGGAGAAGCGATCCATGCTGATGTCGGTGTTTCACTTGGACAGGAGTCTATTGCTGGTGCCAGGTACTTTGTCTGCTACACGTGTGACTATTCAAAATTTCGTACGGTTTATTTCTTGAAGGAAAAATCTGAGGTGTTTGACAAGACCAAAGAAATGTTGCAGCTGGTGAAGACTCAACGAGGTCGACCGGTAAAGGTGTTCCAGTGCGACGGAGGAAAGGAATTTGACAACAAGAATATGCGAGAGCTCATGGATTTCGAAGGTACGAAGATGGTGATTACGAATCCTTATACGCCTCAGTAGAACGGTTGTGCTGAACGATCAAACCGGACAACTGGTGAGCTAGCACTAACCATGCTTGTTAGCAAGGATCTGCCGAAGTTTCTGTGGGCTGAAGCTGTCAACGCTGCGGTTTACATTCTCAAACGAACTGGTCCAAGCTCTGTAGAGGGGTGAATTCCGTACGAGTTGTTCGTTGAGAAGAGTGTTCATATTTTTGGAACCACATGCTGGGTGATGGTGCCTAAAGAACGTCGGAAGAAGTGGGATGCTAAATGCGTCCAAGCAGTTTTTGTTGGGTACTCGGAAGACATCGATGGTTTTCGTGTGTGGAAGAAGGATACAAAACTGGTGATCCGAAGTCGTGAGGTAGTTTTTGGTCCAGAGCATTCCTCTAAAGTTCTAGCTTTGTTTCCTGTAGAAGAAATTGAAGATCCTGTCGAGCCCCGCGATTTTCCCAGAGTCCTGAACTCACCTGAAGCTCCGCACGTGCCTGAGGTCCCGGATCCTGTGTTGCCAGTCGTTCCTGCTGAACCGCAAATTGAAGAAACTCCTTAGGCTGCAGAAGATACCACTCAACGACGTCTTTGAGATAAAAGTAAACTTCAGAAACCTGTAAAATTGACTGAAATGTTTCTTGCAGAGTTAGAAGAACCTTGAGACTACAAAGAAGCCATGAAGTCGGGTAGTCGTGAACACCGGAAGGCTGCGATGAAAGAAGAAATGTCTTCACTGAAGAAAAATTCAACCTGGGTTTTAACGGTGTTACCTCCAGGAAGGAAGACAATTGCTAATCGCTGGGGCTATCGTATCAAACGAGATGCAGAAGGGAAGGCTTGTCGCTACAAAGCTAGGCTTGTTGCGAAGGGTTATAGTCAAAGCTAGGCTTGTTGCGAAGGGTTATAGTCAACAAGAAGGTATTGATTTCATGAAACTTTAAGTCCCGTACCTCGATTTGATATTATCAGGGCGATTCTAAGTGTTGCTGCCAAGGAAAGTCTGGAGTTGGCCCAATTTGATGTGAATACGGCATTTCTAAACGGTGTTTTGAATGAAGAAATATACATGGATCAACCTGAAGGTTTTGAAGATGGATCTGGTCGTGTGTGCAAGCTGATTAGAAGTCTCTACGGACTGAAGCAATCTCTGAGGTGCTGGAAAAACCGGTTAAAGAGATTCTTATCAAGTTTGATCTCGTCAAGAGTGAAGCTGATCCATGTCTTTCCTTTTGTATGTCTGGTGAAGATAAACTGATATTTGTCGTTTATGTTGATGATGGCCTGGTTGCTGTAACACAGAAGAGTGTGATTCAAGAGTTCCTGAGGAAGCTGGAGATGGAGTTCAAGATCACACGTGAACCGCTTGGCTGTTTCTTGAATATGCTCATTGAACGTGAAGAAGATGGTTCAATCTTTTTGAGTCAGAAGGTGTACGCGGAAAATCTTCTTCAGAAGTTCAACATGGCAGAAGCCAATGCTGTTTCAACGCCCATTGACAAGTACGTGCAGTTGGAAGAGAAAACTGGTTTGAGAACATCTGCTCCTTACCGTGAAGTTGTAGGATGTTTGATGTACTTAGCTGGTTCTACTCGTCCTGACATCGTGTTTGCAGTCAATTATGCGTCGCAGTTCTTGGAAGATCCGGAAGATGTCGACTGGTTGCTGGTAAAGATGATCCTGAGATACGTCAAAGGGTCTACGTCAGTTGGTATCAGGTACGAGGCTGGTTCCAAAGGAAATGTCTTGAAGGCCTTCAGTGATGCACAATGGAGGACCGATATCCTGGGCTAGTAGACGTCAAGAGTGTGTGCCTCTATCCACAACTGAGGCTAAGTATGTCGCTGCTAGTGAAGCTGCCAGGGAATCTGTGTGGTTGTCTCGACTGTTCGCTGAAGTCTCTCCCTTAGACAGCATTCCAATTCTTTTTGTGGACAATCAAAGCACAATCAAGTTAGCGAAGCATCACGAGTTCCACAAGAGGACCAAACACATTGAAGTGAGATACCATTTCATTCGAAAGGAATTGCAGGATGGAAGATTGAATGTTCAACATGTTTCAAGTGATCAACAACTCGCTGATATCCTGACGAAGCCGCTGCCACGTCTGAGATTTGCTGATCTACGTTCTGCTCTTGGAATGATCTGATTTGATTTTGAATTTAGTTTGTTATTGAAAAATTAAAATATCGTGTTTTAGAGGAAGTATTGATGAATTCAAAATTATGTTCCTTTAACTTAATGCTACAACTGTCATTTGTCACTCTGTTTACTCCTGTCAATCTGTCTGTCAATGAACATTGTGTTAAAACGTTGGCAATTTAAAATCATATTATTGTCTATAAAACAATAACAATAATGTTTTAGAAAAATTTGATAATATCGTCGTCGTATCTTGTGTGTGTGGTTGTGAATTTTCTTTATTTCCTTTAGATCTCCCTTGTGTTTCTTCCTTTTCTCTCTCTGGATGCAGTAATGAATGGTGGCGACGTCCACAACGTCGGCAACTCGTCGATTGATGGCATCTCCTTACCGTATGTGTCGGCGCAAGACAATTGAAGCATAATTTATTGCTTTGTGCATAATCTACGCGTTCTTTGGGAGTATATTTCGAAAATTATTTGCACTGGTAAAGAGCATGTTGACCTTTGCACATTACGCATGTATAATTAGACGTCTCCTCTTCGGTTGTAGTGTGAAATGATTTTATTGGTACTCGCGTTATCGACTTAGTTCCTTCTAACATCTCTATCGTTCTAAATCTAGTCTCCATAAATTTTTTAAGCTGTTCCCAGGTTGGCAACTCGTTCGTCTTCTAGTGACATAGCTGAAGCTCCCAGAATCGATCTTGTTCTAACTTAGAAACCACGAGATAATTGATAATAACGTCTCATGATACTTAAATTTGCGAGAGACTTCAAACATGCTAAAGTAGTGTCCAATAGGTGTTTTATAGCAAAGCTGTCTCGACGTTGATTGCTTTTTGTCCAAAAAGCCGCTTTAAAACTTCATTTGTATTGAACTTATTATTGTTATAACTTTTTTTTTCGTAGCACTACAGCTCCTTTTGTGCCTTCGCTTCGAGATAGAGTATCTCATTATCATGGTCGAATGTCTCGGCACTCCACAAAGTGATATGATCATTATCACGCTTTTGGCCGTGTGTCCGTGCACCCAGCTGCGATACGTTCTGATTTTAAACCAGCACGTATCATAACTGAACAAGCTTATAGTCCGTCCGAAGAATTGCTTGGACTAAACCTCGTTAACGCCAACGAAACTCGAACCAGAGACCTTCGGCTTACGAGCTTAGTGCTCTAACCACTACACCCCGCGGACTACTTTATTGTTGTAACGCCTCGTCAATAATAACAAAGCCTCGTTATAGTTGGTTTCTGTAGTAGGATTATTCTTCAACACAATTTCAGCTTCTCCATCAAGACAACTCTTTAGGTAATGTAGTTTGTGGATAGCACTTAGGTTCGCATTAGTATGTATTAGAGACAGGTACATGTCATAAAAAGACGGCGATTCTTTGTAACCTCCAGAAAACTTAGGTAAACTAATCTGCGGTAAGCGTGCCACGCAACTGGGTCCTGGTGATACAGATGATGCTGAAGGTAAACTTACTGATGTTGAACTTTTGTTTATCTCCTTTAAATCATCTTTCATTTGGGCCTTGTATTCTATGTATGTTTGTTCAACTTGTTCATATCTATCTTCGGTAAAATAAAATAAGTCAGCCGGTTCACCCTTCTCCAATTCACAAACTATTGTAGTGCAAATATTCATTAAATTGTTTCCATAGTGACTTTAAGGCTTCGATTCTAATCTCTAATCTGTTTTACTTGTCTCTAATCTGTTTTTCTTGTCTTAAGAGACTTCTTATAGTGGAAATAAGCTTTAACAATTCGTCTTGATTAAGTATTGAAGAGTATGTAGTAGTAGCCATCTTAATTTACTCCCGTTTCAAGGAATAAATATATATATATATATATATATATATATATATATATATATATATATATATATATATATATATTGTCGCGTGTTATTGGTTCGCGGCCAATAATTTTAATGTTCCGGGAAAGTGAAAACGCAATGTCTTTTAATTTAAGTTAAATGAGTTTATTTAATCAAATAAAATGCACAATAATCAGTTAACACTTTCACTAATTTTAATTGTCACTATTAAAAAAATCTAACACTTGTCCATAAATTTATTATCGCAATTGTCTTCTAAATTACTTCACTATTACGAAACACACTATCGCAATTGTCTTCTAAATTACTTCACTATTACGAAAATCACTTTTCTACACACAATCGCAGTTCTTATCGCGGTCGAATGAATTAATTCTCCCCATTCATTCAGCTCGCCTTTATATAGGGTCTCTACCTATTCACCCATTTCTGGCACATTGGCGAATGTTCTAACGAGAGGTACCTGGTAGGTTCGAGCAAGTTCATGAATGGAGTGACGTCACTTGCAGATGTTGATCATGCTTGTTGGATTCTCGTGGGTTCGAGTAAATTCATTCGTTGACGTTCTTAATGATGATGAAAACAATTGCGACAGTAGCTCGCAGAATTATTTGTACATGTAACACTGCCCCCACCTCAGTTCTTTTCGCCCCGAAAAGATGTGTCGCTATTTGTAGTCAATTCTCCCTGAGTGTAATATGGGGCAAGACGGTCCAGATGCACGATTTTCATTTTAGCTCTCGGCTTACGATGTTCCTGTATTCGGTATACGACGTCGTTGATTCGCTTTGTAACTCGGTATGGTCCCTCCCAATTATGTTGCAACTTTGGAGACCTACCCTTTCGCCGTTGCGGGTTATAAAGCCACACCAAGTCATCTTGCTGGAAGCCAGTAGAATTAGCCTTTAGATCATACCTGGTCTTCATGCGGTCAGTAGCCGATTCGAGGTGTTTTCGCACTGTCCGATGTATCTGGTTCAACCGTTGTCTTAGATCACTTGCGTACTCCGAGATCGTTTGGGGTTTCTCAGGGGGTGTTCCGAACTTTATATCGGCTGGCAAACGAATAGTCTTTCCAAAAATGACTTTGGCTGGGGCTTGGCCCGTCGACGCATGTTCAGCGGCTCTATACGCCATTAAAAATAGTGGGATATGTCGGTCCCAGTCCCTTTGGTTCTTGTCAACCATTTTGGCAAGGTGTTTATTGAGCGTGCCGTTGAAACGTTCGACCATTCCATCGGATTGGGGATGCAGCGGTGTTGTCCTCGTTTTCCGTATTCCAAGCTGCTCGCACATTTCGCTAAAAACTAGTGACTCAAAGTTTCGGCCTTGATCCGAATGTAGTTCACAAGGCACGCCGTACCTGCTGACCCAATTCAACACTAGCTGTTCTGCTACAGTAGTTGCTTCCTGGTTGGGAATGGGGTAGACCTCGAGCCACTTGCTGAAATAATCAGCTACAACCAGCGTGTATCGATTTCCCCATTCAGATTCAGGAAAGGGTCCAGCGATGTCAACAGCAATCCTTTCGAATGGCACGCCTACGTTATAGGTTTGCATTTGTCCTCTCAGTCGTCGCTTTGGGCCTTTGACGGAAGCGCAAATTGTGCATCTGCGACACCAGTCCTCTACGTCTTCTCGAGCGTGGAGCCAGTAGAATCTTTCCCGCAATTTCGCTAAGGTTTTGTTAACACCAAGATGGCCTCCCGAGGATCCTTCATGCATTTCCTTTACCACATCGTGGATTCGGCTTTTGGGTAGTATAGTTTGCATCCTATAGGAGCTGCCATCCGCCGTTTCCCATTTCCGCTTGAGTACACCACCCTCCACCTGAAGGGAGCTCCATTGTGCCCAATAGCTTTTCAGGGTTGCGCCATGCGTTGAAACGTCCTTCCACTCAGGTCGCCCAGTCGTCTCCTTCCATACGAGCAATGGTCCGATGTCTTCATCGGCTAGCTGGGCATTTCGAATCTCCTCCGATGACCAACCTTCATCGAATTCGGCCGTTATCAGTCGCAGATCAACGGGCGGCTCCTTTTCCTCAATCCGTTGGCAATGCTTGCAGTTAGCTGGACATGGATGAAGAGATAGGGCGTCAGCAATTCCATGAACTCTGCCCTTGTGGAGCAGTTGGGGCCTCACTAGGTCTGGTCGGATCGTCGATCGGGTTGCACCAGTGTCGTTTGTTAGGGTGCATTGTTCTTCATCAACTTGACCAGGAAGGCATCTGTCTGCTTCTCCACGATGTTGCCTTGGCACGGTGTTGGGGATGTCGATACTCGTGGCCAACGTTCGCCCCACGAAGTTGGCCCTTGCAGTTTGATGGGCCTCCATTCTAGGCTCCTGACACGGTCTGGATCTCCACCACCCTGGACAATAGGTCGGTCTTCTCCCCTTCTTGCAGTCTCTTTGCAGGTGCCCTTTTTCCCCGCAATTCCAGCATCTAGGCGCACCATTCACCTGCGGCTCTCGCTCAATTCCCACGCGCTCACACCTGGATTTATCTGTCGCTACCTCGCGAACCCGGACAGTGGTACGGGTCACATTTTTGGCTGCCTCAAAATTTAAACTATAAGCCAATGCTTCCTTGAGTGTTTGCTTTTGAGCTAACCGCACGGCTTGTTGCAATTCCTTGTCCTTTAAGGCGCTGATGAATGCTTCTGCTGCTACGTCATCTCGATGTTCTGGGTCGTACGCTGGGTAAGCCAAAAGTGCCATTCGCTCAATGTCTTGTGCTAGCTGCTGCAAGGTTTCGCCAGACTTCTGCATCCGATGCCGTAGCTGCGCCCGGTAAATCTGCTTCAGATGATCGTCTCCATAACGCATGTCCAGCGCATTCATTATAGCAGCCGGGTTTGAATGCAGGATAGTCTGCAAAAGCTCGGCAGCTGGGCCTCTTAGAGCCAGAATTAACGCAGTTGCTCGTTCCTGCTCATTCCAGTGATTTATCCTAGCGGCGGCTTCAAACTGGATTTTGTAAATACTCCAGACCGTTTGCCCATCGAATATTGGTGCTTGCACATTTCTGGATGTGCTTTGCGCTGCGGTTATAAGCGGGCTGGTGAGGTGGTTACTACTGCCTTTGCTGCTTCCAATTCTTTTTTCACTTTTTCCATCTCATGGTTCATTCTCTCTTCGACCTGGCTGATCTCATAGTTAATTTTCTGCTCAACCTGGCTGACCTTCTCCTCGACCTGGTAAACCTTTTCCTCGACGTATTTAATTTGATTGTTCAGGCTACCGAGCTCCACTTTTATTTCGGTTGACTGTTTTTGCACTTCCTTGATTACGATCGCTTGTTGGTCCAGCTTCACTGATTGTTCATCTAGCTTCGTCGTTAAGTTGGATGACTGTTGTCGCTGCTCTTGCTGCATCAGCATCAACATTTGCATCAGCGCATTTTCTGGTTCCCTTGGTTTTGGTGTGTCTACTTCTCCACCTTCTGCGCCTTTTTCCGCATCTGAGAGCTCACCCGAATCCAGATTCACGCCTTCCGACTCGATCGCGTCACGCAAGCGTGCAATCAGTATGGCCTTTGTACCTTGTGTGGCCAGATTCCGCTGTTCCAACTCCTCCTTGAGCTCCGATATGGTCAATTCATTAATTTTTAAGTTTAAGCTTCGTGGCATTTTTAATGTTGCTTTAAATTTTACTATTGTGCACTATAAAAATGTTCAAATTTTCACTTTCGAAATTTTTCTATCCCACTTCTGACACCACTGTCGCGTGTTATTGGTTCGCGGCCAATAATTTTAATGTTCCGGGAAAGTGAAAACGCAATGTCTTTTAATTTAAGTTAAATGAGTTTATTTAATCAAATAAAATGCACAATAATCAGTTAACACTTTCACTAATTTTAATTGTCACTATTAAAAAAAATCTAAGACTTGTCCATAAATTTATTATCGCAATTGTCTTCTAAATTACTTCACTATTACGAAACACACTATCGCAATTGTCTTCTAAATTACTTCACTATTACGAAAATCACTTTTCTACACACAATCGCAGTTCTTATCGCGGTCGAATGAATTAATTCTCCCCATTCATTCAGCTCGCCTTTATATAGGGTCTCTACCTATTCACCCATTTCTCGCACATTGGCGAATGTTCTAACGAGAGGTACCTGGTAGGTTCGAGCAAGTTCATGAATGGAGTGACGTCACTTGCAGATGTTGATCATGCTTGTTGGATTCTCGTGGGTTCGAGTAAATTCATTCGTTGACGTTCTTAATGATGATGAAAACAATTGCGACAGTAGCTCGCAGAATTATTTGTACATGTAATTATTTGTACATGTAACACTATATATATATATATATATAAATATATATATATATATATATATATATATATATATATATATATATATATATATATATATATCAATATATATATCTATATATATATATATATATATTCGGATTTACTGTAACACTATTTAGCTAAGTTCTCAATTTCGTTTATTATATACGGTAATCACATAAAGTCCAGTTGAAAATCAATTAAAATATTCATAAAGTTTGAGTTTTTTAAAATTGAAGCTCTATGAAACTAAATTTTCACAAGTATTACGAATTTTGATCACCATTTTTCTATGCCCGTAGTATAGATTCATATAACATTACAAGTCTGAAAACACATAAAATATCTCCAAGTCACTTTAGTATGAAGCCAAAATTTTCACAAGTCCATAGAATAGAATCTCCAAAATTTTACAAGTACCAAATCGATAGAATTTTTCTGAGTTGACAGAACAGTTCACAATATTGCACAAGCCCACCGTTCACTTTTGTTAAACACTTAATTTCTGGGTGTTTGGCACCATGTTCTTTTTGTTCAATCACTAACTAAAACAAGGAACTTTCATCTTTAATTAAAACACTTTTAAGCACACAATTGATTTATTTTACCAGAAAAACTCTCACAATTTTATCATAGTTCAGCCTCATTATTTTTTGAGTGACAAGGTGCTGGCGAGTTCTTAAAGACGCACACCGCCATCTAGTATGTGATGGCTAAAGCGTTATGAGCTCACTCAAAACTGACGATAGATACAAGCCATATGGCAGCTTCATTTGCTCGTCTTGGAAAGTTTAGGAGCACAATGGGCTATACAAGGTGAATATATAGCATGCACGGAATGCGTTCGGCACGTTTTTTATTCGGAAAATAGTATATATGACGAAATATAAGCATTTGCTAATGCCGCAGTTGGGTGACAGCTACCGGAAGCTTGTCCATAGTAGGCCGACTAATACATATGCAAATTGCTACCATATGGCTTGTATCTATCGTCAGTTTTGAGCTCACTACATAGTTTCCGATCGTACAGTTTCAAACACTAGGACGATAACAAAGCCCTTCTGGTAGAAGGACTCTTGCCTGCTCGATGTTTTTTTGTGAATAAAATGTGCAGTTTTTCTAAGTCACATTGCTTGCCAAGGCCACTTAATTTGTTTTTACGACTCCCAACAGATTAATCAATTTATCACAATTTCATCACATCTATCATTCTTTCATTCACTTGTCATTTCCATGTTTGACATGACTTCTATTTTCGTCTGCAAATTGAGTTTAGATTTGCTACACACTTATCATGCTACTCTAGATTTATCGAGACTGCATTATACTCTCAAGATTTTCCAACACTGTTCAAATATCTTAGAGATAAAAGAAATCAATAGTAGCAAGTGCACATGGGACAATGTTCGCCTGAACATATTCCTTCAAATTTCTTTCTTCGATTCAACGCAAGAAAATCCTTTTTCGATAGAAACACGGGCAAGATATACTTCTTCTTACACGTGTACGCCATTAGTGTAGATTTCTACCTCCTCAAGATTAAGGGATTCCTAAGCACCTTACGCCACTTCCTAGTGAAAATGAGGAATCATTTACGGGTATATCAGCGGAAAAGGATCACGTGAGAAAACTTGTCCAGTTTCGTAGAAACATTCCCGCCAGGAAGACTTTGATAAAGTTTAATGCAAAAAGTCCCGTAAAACGGTTTTGGTTTCCATTAAATCGAAAATCACTTCCTTCCTGGGTGATTTAATGGTGACATTCGTCTTTCTTTCTTCCTCCTTATTTCTTTCTATCTTCCTATATTTCACTATCGGGCACAGCTGCTGGCTAAAGATAAATCCTCCGATGATGTCGCGTATGCAAAAACAGCATCGGGCGACGAAGAAAACTTGATCAAATCCCTTCTGGGATTTTCTCCACCAAAGATTCTTTCCGTTTTTTATTGCGTAGAAAATCTCGTTACATACGATTCGATAAACTACGTTGAATAGATTGATGTGCCGTTATAGACAGCAAAATATTGTATTAGAAAACGTAGGAGCATGGTGTAGTACGGACGCGGAGGTGAATTCTGACTTTCATGCAATTTAAATGTATGATTTTAGCCTAAATAAAACTTATTGGCGGAAATGAATGCAGCGGAAATCAAGTCTTCTATGGTAAAGCTTTGGAGCTTCTACAACTGGCTATCATATCAGAATTAAATATTGTACATTGTATATAAAATGTTGACTTATTCTAATGAATTACAAATCCGACTTCCAAACTAAGTTAGCAAGTTTTCCTGAAGAACAATGAATCGGCTTTGATGATACGAGTATACTAAAGTAACAAGAAGAATAACTCTGAAGAGTTTTACTTTTTTGGAATTTGTATAGCATTTAAATTCACTATTTTCCCGTTTTTCTTCGTAGTATGACTGAAAACTTTTCTAAGGATAGGACAAGTATTGGTTTCTGGATGCTGATGAGTTTCGTCGATTACTTGAAGTACGAAAATTCCCGGGGGCACACAAAAACTTTTATTGAACCGTTTTATTTGGGCGAACGCACTCTAGTCGTTACATTTGGTGAGCTTATACATTTTTTATTTGAAAATCAAAGGGCAAAAATCGTATATTGATTTCTCATTGAGATGTAACTCTGCACGTGCTACGCAAAACTCTGGAGAAACGTTCAGAGGAAATCGAGAGGAATATTTACACGACGAGCCATGCTTTACCTCCTAAATATGATAAACTTTTTGCAACTAAAATGTCGCTGGTCGAACTTTCTTTTCTTTCAATAGGATTGCGCTGAATCGGCATGTGTGGATAAGAACCGAGCACTGTATGAATAATAAAGCCACATTTAATACTACTGCCATAAAGTTCTGAGGTCAAGTTATAGAAATTTGCCGAAAATGTGTAAGCCAAAGAAATGGCAAGGAATTTAGATGAAGCGAAATTGTACAGAAACTAGTGGGATTAATTTTGTATTCAGAGCCGGAAAATGATCATCTCGTAAATGTTTTGCAGCCTACATGTAACTATTCTCAATAATATTTTATTACGTGGTGGCGTGCCCCTACGACTGCAAAATTCCAGCGTGTTGTCCCGCGGGCAAAATTGTAAAAGATTTGTGAAACGCCCGTTTCGCATGACATGTGTTATAGATAAAAATAATATGTCAGTGTCCTGCTAGACGCTACGAGATTATACTGAGAATATAAGCCATAAAGAAGTTTCATCTTTCCATGGAAATGTTTTTCTTTTACTGCCTCCTTGACGCCGCAGTCAATTCTTTATTTCCCCACTTCAAATTTTACCTACTTACGAGTATATACTGAGTGTCTACTCTGGTGTTGATGTGTTTCTAACAGCTATTTATTGTCCGTATCTGGCGCTTTATGGAAAAACAAGTGTGATGAGTAATCGTGACGATGCGTTTAATGGACGCCGCAATCCAAGTTGAACAGAATACTTTAACAGCCGATTGCTCCCGAGTAGTAAATTGTATTGTATTTCAGTGTAAGCTTCGAAGTATCGATTTCGCTGGGATAAACCCTTCGATGATAAATGGCCAGATTGCATTACCCTTCGGCTGCTGGCCTATTTTATCTGTGAAATCAGGTGGAATATTTTCATATTTCAAAGAACATTGTGGAAGAAACTCGTTACAGATCTTTATCGTTATATTCAATTCATATTTACACCATCGAATAAACATAAATAAAAAGGTTCGAATAAATTCCGCCGAAGTGGACGGTCTACAATAGACCAAATATTCTCAATTAAGTAGGTGCTCGATAATTATATGGAATATAACATCGATGTGCACCAACTCTTTGTAGACTTAAAGCAAGCATATGACAGTGTTGATAGAAATGCTGCATAAAATAATGCTTGAATTTGGCGTCCCAACAAAATTAGTCCGTATGGTCAAAGTCAAGATGAACGCCGAACTAACGGACAGCTTCATAATTCAATCAGGCTTAATACAAGGGGTTGGGCTTGCTCCAATGCTCTTCAATATTGGGAACACGTCATCAGGAGACATAATATGAAATCTTTGACATACTAATGTTCAAGTCCACGCAATTGGTAGCATATGCTACCAATTATAAATGCTGAAGGAGCATTTCAGAGTCTAGAACCTGAAGCAAATCGGATTGGCCTACGAGTTAATTGACATTGAATATAGGAAAGGTTGTCAGAATGTGGTTCCAGATTTTTAAAAAGGTAGCACCTCAGGCGTTGCTAATTATCGGCCTATCCCCGTATTACCTCGTTTCTCCAAACTACCGGAGAAAATTGTCTACTTGCACCTTTTTCACTTACTCATGATCTGTTCATTCCTGAACAACATGGTTTTATCAAAGGATCAACTTTAACGAATTTCTTAGAATTCATGAGTGTTGCTTCAAAAGCCTTGGAGGACCGTTTACAAGTCAAAACCTTGTATTTGGATTTCTCTAAAGCATTCGACTCAGTAAATTACAATATTTTGTTGACAAAACTTAAATTTCTTAACGTTCCTGATTATTTGCTCCACTGATTACCCTCTTACTTGTCCAATCGTGTAAGTCAAGTATCTTTTCAAGGCTTTCTTTTCACTGCCTACTATCCATCTTCAGGTGTTCCTCAAGGATTCATTCTTGGCCCACTATTGTTCACTCTGTTTATAAATGGCTTGCCATCCGTTGTCATCAACTCCTCCTGTCTTTTTTTTATGCAGACGACGTTAAAGTTTTCAAAGTAGCGTCTTCTAACGATGACTGTGCCTTGCTATAAGAAGGTTTGAATCCCATTTTATTTTGGAGTTCTTATAATCAGCTTTCACTAAATGTTTCTAAGTGCATCCATCTTTCATTTTCTAATAACCCTTTAAGTTTTCGTTAAATAATTCGTACCTAAGCACAGTGACACATTTCAGGGGCTTAGGTGTCACTTTTGACTCTAAATTGAAGTTCGAAGTTCATATTTTTGAAATTACTTCTAAAGCCTCTCGCATTTCTGGCTTGATTTTAAGAAACTCCTATATTTTTTCCGATCCTTTATCGTATGTTAAATTATATTCTAGTTTGATTCGTCCCATCCTTGAGTACATTTTTTATGAATCACGGTTATCTGTCGTCAATATTCCTTCGCTGGAAAACCGTCAACTCTACCTTCATGAATGTTTTCTTTACAGGCTTTGCTCGATAATTGCCTAGTGAACCAGGTTCCAGTCAGGTGCGTTATGCGTTCTACAAGATCGTCTAATATCTTTGATGTTCAATGCACACGTAGCTTGGTATATTTTCACTCACCCATGCTCAGACTACCACGTAACCATGATGACCTTCAGCTTGGGCCTTTCTCCATCTCATATTTAGTTTATAAAAAATATTTCAACTCTCTTCTTCTCAATTCTTAGTAGTTTTTTTTCCTGCTCGTTTTTGCGTTTAAACTTTTATCTTGCTATTTGCATGTCTTTTATTTCTTTCTCATTGCTGTGCTATTCCTTAATCTATTCTGCAATTGGATTTATTCTGTAAAATAGAAGTAAATAAATAAATAAATTCCCTGCACTTTCAGAGTGAAGAATATGTAAATCTAATCAACCAATTGGCCTGATATCTCAATACAAGCCGGCCACATTTGAAAAATACGATTCACTGTAGATTCAGAAAAAGGTATTACTGATTCGATGGCACGTTCAATCTCAGATACCAAATGAGCATTTCTGAGCCTAAAATCCAAAGCAAATCGCATTGCACTACGAGTTCATGAAACTTAAACGAAATTCATGACTTAAATGAGGAAGAACAGCCGAGTTCAACCAAGCTTGACCGTAGGTGATAATAACCTTGAAAGCATGGATAATTTCGTATATCTTGGAGCTAATCTGAAGAGAAGAGACGATGGAAAAGACGAGTTTGGACGTCGCGAATACGCCGGAAATAAAGCCGATTACTCCGTATTTCCCATTCTTAGGCCCAGAGCTGCACACTGGCAAAATATATAAAAAGCTCTAGTCAAACCTGTGCTGTTATATCGAAGTGAAACATGGACCCTGACGTGCGAATCCAAAAAGGCTATGATCCAGTGAAACAAGGAACAGAGTGGAGACTGCGCTACAACGATGAGTTGTATGAATTATCTGACGACCCACCTGTATCCGCTTGCGTAAAGTTACAAATTGCAATGGGCGGGCGATGTAGAAACAATGGAAGAAAACCAGCTACCCAAAAGCACATTTAACAGTAGAGCACTCTAAAAACGGATAGAGAAACCTAAAACGCAACCAGCGACAGCAGCCACGATGTTCACAGCACATCGGGGGTGGTACTAACGACCACAAAAACGACGATGATACAATGACAGAAAAGACGGACGAAAAACATAGATTAACAGACAGCCATGTCCAGACTTAGATGCGAACGCAAGAACGTCCTAAAAAGGAAAGTGGCAAACTCTACAAGAAGCGCCAGATGTTTGAGCGGTGCGAAAAAATATAAAGAACGTCAAGAATTCGTTGGTTACTACCGCGATTGCTACCGAAGCGACCAAAGCAAGGATCTTAAATCCCGAAATAATAACGAACTATCTTGAGGTCCACAAAGTTATCACGGCAGAAAAAGAAAAATGTGCCCAGACAAATAAATCACCGTTGTGTGATTTCAACGCCACTGTCGAAAAAGTGGCGGAAGTACTGACAACGCATGGCCATCATTGACTTGACTGAAAAGGACGCCGCACAATTCCCGAACAAGGGAAAAGTAAGAAAAGCCTGCAGAATACGGCGAACAGCAGCGCCTCTTCAATGTTTCTAATGCCTTGGCTATGGCTGCACCACACATGTATGCAAAGGACCCGATAGCAGTTCCCTATGTTACAAATGCGGTGAAATGGGACACAAAAGAAAAGAGTGGACAAAGGAGGCACACTGTGTCCATTGCAAGGATGCTGATTCAAGACCGGATCTTGGGCATTATTGGGATCAAGGAAATGTCGGGCAATTCAGGAAGCCCTAGCCAAGGCAAGATCAGAGCCCCGATAACCCGCATTCTGCAGCTAAATTTACACCGCAGTTCAACCGCCCAAAAACTGCTTGAGCAGGTTGCGAGGGACGAGAAAGTCGACTTTTTGCTGCTGAGTGAGCAACACCATGATAAAAATTCTGCATCATGTTATTCTGATGAAGCAGGTACCCGCCATCTGGGTTTGGAACAGTGATTTCCAAGCGGAGATTAGTGAGGATCCTCACAACTGTTTGCAGCGCTTCTATGCCCCGTCGAAAACTCTAGCATGACAAGCCCCAGTGTATTGGTGGTCGATTGAAATGGCGGAACAGTGAAGGGAGTGCCACATCCTCCAAGCTTCGACGTAAGGCTCAACGGGCATGGCACCGCGACGAACATGTTACCGGGTAGCAGCATATAAGTGGACCAGAAAATGCCTTCGCAAATTGATCAACAACAGCGAGGCTCGCTGCTGTCAAGATCTAGTGGACAATGTCAAAAAGGATCCGTGGGGCCTTGGCTACAAGCTAGTTATGCGGAAGCTTGGTGCCCTACGGAAACCTTACATACATGATGCAGAAAAGATGGACGAGATAGTGCGGGCACTCTTTCCCGTCCATTCCGTCCGTGTTGGCGCTGTCCATAGTGAAACAGCTATCGAGTGTCCGCTCTTCACAGCCAGAACTGAAAGAGGCAGTCCTTTCGTTGAAAGCGAGGAAGGCTCCAGGACCAGATGGTGATTTACCTGAGGTGTTACAACTTGTCTATCACCACTAAATCGCTGCTCAGCTCATTCAACGCTTGGCTATGGACCGGTGTTTTCCCGGTACGATGAAAGGTGGCGAGCCTTGTGTTGATCAGCGAGTGGAAGGGAAATCCCGGATCGCCCTCTGCATACCGCCCGTTACGGTTGGGAAAGTGCTAGAGAAGCTCACCAAGGGAAGACTCACTGACGCGATTCGTGCTGCTGTGGGCCTATCTCCTCGGCAGTACAGCTGTAGAGCAGGACGCTCCACCATCCATGCGATTGCAGAGGTAGCGAGCGCGTTCCAAAAGACAAGAGACATACAGCCGCACCAAGCGACGGATCGTCTTGTTGGTGACACTCGACGTCAGGAACGCCTTCAACTTCGCTAAATGGGTGGATATTCTGGAAACGCTTGAAGCTCCTTTTCAAGTTCCAGAATATCTGATGCGGCTTTTGAGGGGCTACCTTAAGGACCTGAGCTTGCTTTACGACATGACAGAGGGCCAACGAAGGATGGAAATTACATCGGGTGTAGCTCAGGGATCTATTCTTGGTCCGGACCTGTGGAACGTGTCTTACGACGGGCTACTGAGACTTGAGATGCCAGATGAGTCGCGCTTATCCGGCTATGCGGATGATGTTGCTGCTATGGTCGCTGGACGCACCGTTGAACACGCACAACTTAGGCTACGTATGCTAATGCGCCGAGTGAGGGACTGGATGACTGCTCGCGGGCTCAGTTTAGCACTGGAGAAAACCGAAGTGATCATCTTGACAAAAAAGAGAATCCCTAGAGTAAAGATGATCAGTATTGGAGACATACTAATCGAATCGAAGCCAGCGGTGAAGTACCTAGGGCTACTGATCGACTTGAAGATGAGTTTCTCTGAGCAAATCAGGGCAACGGCTGAGAAGGCTGCTTCGGGAGTATCGGCTCTGAGTCGACTTATGGCCAACGTAGGGGGACCCAGCCCATCATAAAGACGCCTCTTGATGAGTGCCGTAGGGTCAGGTATTGAGCGACGCTCTCAGTAACGAGGTATACCGAAAACGCCTGGCACAGGTACAGAGAAGAGGAGCGCTTTTTTTTTTTTTTTTTTTTTTGTGGTAGGGAGGTGAAGGCATTTATGCCCGCCGAGTCTGGCAGTGTGGGACTCCCATGGAGGATACCTTTGGACTACCCACTAAACACCTCCCCTGTCAATCTGAGAACCTAGCCTGGAACCGTTTGACACATTACTTCGGGCCAGGTCTCATTTTGTTACGCCGTGGGGCGCCTTCAAGCTGGGGAGTCCCTTTCCTAGCGGGAGGGGAGGGGGGAAGAGGAATTGCCAGAAGAGCGATCCCCCAGCCCCAGTGCCTCCGGCTGCTGTGAGTCCCTTTTATATTTTAGGATTGCCCGAGCATAATGTGCCACCTGGTTCCATTTGTCAACCGATTCGAGCATCACCGCAACTATATTATCCGGGGTGAGCTCTCCCGTCTCCCTGTAGAGTTCCCTTCGCAGCCTGGCCCATTTGGTACACGCAAAAAATGTGTGACAGGCATTGTCCTCCTCTTCTGGGCAAAACCGACAATCGGGAGACCGTGACTTGCCGACCTTGTGCAGGTAAGACTGAAAACACCCGTGCCCGCTCAAAAGCTGGGTCAGATAGAAGTCAGTCTCACCATGCCTTCGATTTAGCCACGGTCTCACATCCGGGATGAGGCGCGCTGTCCACCTTCCCTTCGTGCAATTCCTCCAAGACTGCTGCCAATCGTTGAGCGAGCGTTGTCTCTCCTCGCGAACAACGATCTCCCTCGCATCCTCGTTTCGGCGCAGTTGAATAGCGCGGCGCTCTCTAGCAAGGAGGGCGACAGGTATCACGCCTGCAATCACTCTCACCGCCGAGTCGGAGACTGTTGGATACGAAGATGCAATTCTCAGTGCTCCTCTTCTCTGTACCTGTGCCAATCGTTTTCGGTATACCTCCTTGCTGAGAGCGTCGCCCCATACCTCTGCTCCGTACAGTAGCACTGACCCTACAGCACTCATCAAGAGGCGTCTTCTTGATGGGCTGGGTCCCCCGACGTTGGCCATAAGTCGACTCAGGGCCGATATTCCCGAAGCAGCCTTCTCAGCCGTTGCCCTGATTTGCTCAGAGAAACTCATCTTCGAGTCGATCAGTAGCCCCAGGTACTTCACCGCTGGCTTCGATTCGATCTGTATATCTCCAGGAGCGCTTAGGATTGCATCTTCGTATCCGACAGTCTCTGATTCGGCGATGAAAGTCATTGCAGGCGTGACACCTGCCGCGCTCCTTGCTAGAGAGCGCCGCTGTATTTATCTGCGCCGAAACGAGGATGCGAGGGAGATGGTTGGCCGCGAGGAAGGTGGACTGCGCGCCTAAACCCGGATGTGAAACTGTGGCTTAATCGAAGGCATGATGAGACTGACTTCTATCTGACCCAGCTTTTGAACGGGCATGGATGTTTTCAGTTTTACCTGCACAAGATTGGTAAGTCACGGTCCCCCGATTGTCGGTATTGCCCAGGAGAAGAAGACAATGCCTGCCACACATTTTTGCTTGCATAAAATGGGACAGGCTGGGAAGGGACCTCTACAGGGAGACGGGAGAGCTCACCCTGGATAATAGGTTCGCGATGATGCTCGAATCGGTTGACAAATGGAACCAGGTGGCACATTATGCTCGGGCAGTCCTAAAATATAAAAGGGACTCACAGCAGCCGGGGGTATTGGTGCTGGGGGATCGCTTGTCTGGCACTTCCTCTTCCCGTCTCCCCTTCCGCTAGAAGAGGGATCCACCAGCTTGAAGGCGCCTCACGGCGTAACAAAACGAGGCCTGGCTCGAAGTAATGTGTCAAACGGTCCCAGGCTAGGTTCTCAGGTTGACAGGGGAGGTTTTTAGTGGGTAGTCCAGTCACCTTCTTGCGAGCATGGGAGTCCCACACTCTGTGCGTAAATGGGCAGTCACCACCCTACCACAAAAAAAAAATATATGAGAGCGCACACAACGTTCAACAGTAGGAAGTCTGCCGGTAAGCGAGAATTCTGAGTGGCATTTATTGGGCATAGGGAGTTCAAATCAAACGTTATTGATTTTAAGGCAGTGAATGTAGGAATTTGTGCAATCCGCATAAAAAATTCGACCGATAAACGCACACGCCGTAACTGAAGAAAATGACGAAGAAACGAAGGAAACGTTCTACAATCACCTTGAAAGACTAGTCGACTCATCGCCTGCAAACGACACAAACATTATTCTGAGGTATTTCAACGCTAAGGTTGGCAATGAGGGGAACGACTGGAGGATATTGCCTCCACGATGAAACAAATTACAACGGCCAGCGCCTGATTGACTTTGCGTGTAGCAGAAATCTAATCATTCGTTCGACTTACTTCCCACATCGGCGCATACATAAAATGACCTGGGTATCGGCGGATGGCAACACACAAAATCGGATTGAACATGTTCGGATCCAACAACGCTGGGCTTCGAGCATACTTGACGTCCGTAAATACCTAGGAGCCAATTGTAACTCAGATCATCACTAGATCAAATTAACCTACCGATGTCATATGTCAAAGGCGTAGTTGGCGAAGACCAGCCCGCTACAAAAATTTGACATCGAAAGGCTCCAAACGGCGTCCGTGGCAAAAAATTTCACGCAGGGCTTGGACAATCAGCTGGCTCGCATCCTATCATACACAAAGACGAGTCTTTAGGCAAATAATCGGAGCGAAGGTAGACAGGGACCAATGGCGAATTCGATACAACCATGAGCTGTATGATATTTTTGACGAGTCGGAGGTCTCAACGATAGTAAGACTGCGGAAGCTGCAATGGGCTGGCCACATGAATCGTATGGGCGAACAACGCATACCCAAAAAGGTATTCGTTGGGAAAACTGAAGGGCGGAGACCAGTGGAGAAGCCGAGGAAACGCTGGTCTGACTTGATCGACGATGACAGTTTATCGCTGCTCGGATTTCGAATTTGGTGGACCGAATCAGTTGGAGGGGCTTGTTGCGATTTTAATATTTTTAAATACAAAAAACAAATGAAAAAATTATAAATAATAATTATATTTAAGCTAAGAAATAATTTTTTCATTGATTTCAGAAAAGGGGGTTGTTTATGGGGTTTAAATCTTTTAGTATATTAATAAATTATATCATAAGCAGTAAACCAATGTTTTGTGCATTGTTAAAGTGCGATTTAATATTTCAGGGAGACAAAAAAAAACAATTTTTCTATGATTTTCGACGCAAGGGGTTATTCCTAAGTGTAAATTGGTGGGAATCATAAATTATGCTCGGAAATGTTAATGTTTATTTTTCATATCTAAATAATATTTTCACTGATGAGATGCTTAAAAAAGCATTTTTTCTCGATTTTCAGAAGGGGTGGATTTAACTCCTAAACTCGACTAAATTATGTACTTACTAATCTGCTCGACTAAATTATTGGTGTTCAAACACATTTGGTTACAAAATTACTCGCTAATGTCGAAAATACTAGCACAGTGCGAACTAGGCTTAAGTGTATTCCAGTTTATTGCTCTGACACGTTCACGCACCCAACATTTGGTGTAGGCCTTACATCTTTTCTGAATAACCGTTTCAAGAACTTTTTTCATAAGAATTCCTTAACTCCAATGATAAGTGAACCCAGAACGTACCCCAACAAGCATTTCAGTAACTCAACGGAACATCGTACGCTTAATAATATGACGGCTTTTAAAGAAAAAAGTTAATATCTTGAATATTACATCAGCAACAACTACATGACATATACGAGTATGCATTATCCTTAATTTCTTCTTGAAGACACTCTCTCCCAATTGAGCTACACGGGATTTCAACAACAGTTTAATTCTCACATAATAACTGCGTTCCAGAACAAAACGATGAAAATCAAGTATCCACCGAATCCAAGACAGCACCAACAAAATCATCAACTTGAAACTTTTTCGCCAAGGATTACAATTGGAGCTTCCAAAATGTAATTTGAAATCAGAAAATGTTTTGTGTGAGTACATCACGCCTTTGTAAGGATTTCGTTGAAAGTTTGCGCGCTGCTACTGCTCACTCCACCACAGTCACGCTTAACAAACCCATTGAGCATGGTTTAATGAAATGGAAAATTCGGTGAAATAGCTTGCATGAATTATCGCAAAGATTTGATCTCATATACTAACACATGCGATGGTCCTGATGTTGCGATGTTCGCACTCGTAAATTCGTCCCGCTACGCTGGCATGGTTGCTTGGCTGCATGATTCTCGTTAAATATGCGTAGTGTATTTTTCATGCTCTCCATCGTGACCTTGTTCGTTGCTCCTTCGAGCTGCTTTTGCTTCCACAGTTTGTCTCATTAATTTAACGAGCGATAGAAAAAAGCTACGCGAAAGGATGTTAGAGAAAAGTATCACTCGAGAAAATGCGGGTAGGTTTACTCGTCTAAAATATATCATCATCGTTTTTGCAAAAGAATTCGTTTCAAGTACATAATTCAAAGTGTGCTACAATATCAAACTGAAAATTATGATAAATGTGTTTTGATTAAGCAGAGAAGAAGGTAACTGTCGTTAAAAAAGTGAATAATGAGCACAAAGAAGAGGAGGAGCTGTTCTAGTTTTAAATAAATTTCTGAAGAGAAAGTAATTCTGCCAGGGAAATTAATTAAATTTTAGTAATGAGTTCTGTGAACGCAAATTTTCAAGGGGATATGTTCGGAGGCTGTTGTTCATTGGTTACTTTCAAATTCGAAGGCGCACACATTTCTTTTAAGTATTTACTTAATTTCCTATTCCTTTCATCTTCTACTTTTACTAAATTTAACTTCCCTATCATCTCCATTAGCTAAAACAATCCCTTGGTTTCCCAGTAAGTAAATTTCTTCATTTGCCTTGCTTTTATTGTTACCATTCACTCATTGCAATGGGACAGCAATTATAACGTAATCTTTAATGACGCTTGTGCTAGCTCAAGCACATAACAACGTGCTCATTTCAATGATATCGACACGCATTTGATCGTAATGCATCCATTGGAGCTTGATTCTCCAATACTTAATGGGGAATTTAACATTAGTGCGATTACTCACCTACCTGCGCTCGTTGTGTGGGTGGTAGCACCTGACAGCCAATCTCAGCCGAATCAGACTCGTAGCCTTGTTTTGACGCTAGTGGAAGCGGAAGAATCCGCGGATTTTAGAACAATGAAGAAAGAGCAATATCGTTTGGTGACTCGATTCTTGTTTTTGGAAGAAAAATCGAGCAGCGAAACCAAAGAGCGATTGGATGCTGAGTACGGTAACTCTGCTCCTGCGATGGCGATCGTCAAAAATTGGTTCAACGTGTTTCAACGTGGTCGCACGTCGGTATTTGATGAGCCACACACATGTGATAAAAATTCACGAGCTCGTATTGGCAGAGAGATAGCTGAGACAGTAGGGATTTCAAAAGACCGCGTAATCGTATCCTGCATCAAATTTCGGGCATGACAAAGCTGTCGGCGCGAAGGGTGCCGCGTTTGCTCACTCCGGACAACAAACACAACCGTGACACCCTCCAGAACAGTATTTGACGCTGTTTAAGCGCAATCCGAAGGATTTTCTGTGTCTTTCGTCAACCAAACATGGCTCCAATAGTACGCAACAGAGACCAAGAAGTAGTCCAAACCGTGGACTTCACCCGGCGAACGTGCTCCGAAAAAAGACGATGACTGTCCTATCGGTCAGAAAGGTGTTGGCCACTGTTTTCTGGGATTCACAAGGTATAATCTGCATCGACTACCTGGAGAAGGGCAAAAAAGTCACAGGGCTTTACTATGTCGAATTATTGGCCCTATTCGACGCCGAATTACAGAAAAAAGGCCCTATTGGGCGAACAAAAAAGTGCTCTTCAACCATCACAACGCACCGGCTTAAGTCCTTGTTATATCCACGGCCGAATTGCGCTTCAAATTACTTCGATTAGGTTAGATGCCATTCTTTTATTGATGTTTGATGGTGGAGCTAACTGTGTGTGTCCTTTAGACTAAGCCCTCGGCCCTTCTTTAGCCTTCTGCTCTTCTTCGGCCCTTATAAAGCGTCTGCAATAATGCCCTATGTGGTCCAGGAGCTCCTCTAGTTCAAGGAGCCCAATCTTTACCGCTTACTTGATTTTCGGCGAGTCGCATGCAGATTGTATTCTTTTCAGAACATCTCTGGCTTTTCGGATTAGCCTTTCTTCTTCATGTCGCTGGGCGGCAATTGTACTTTGCGACCTTCTTTCTTGGGAGTGGTCATCGGCTTCCGTTTCCAAGTACATTACTTTCGCCACATTTTCGCTTTATTTGTCTGGTCACTCCTTTCTTTTCCTGCCATAATCTCTTTGTGGACTTCAGGATGGTTCGTTGTTATTTCGGGATTCACGACACTTGCTCGGTCGCTTCGGTAGCCATTGCAGCAGTGACCATCGACTTCTCGATGTTTTTTATATGTTCCCCCACCGCTCGAACATCTGGCGCGTCCTGCAGTGTTTCCCGCTTTTTGTTTTCAGGACGCTCTGCCGTTCACATCAAAAACCTAGCTGATGAACATAGCATTTGCCACACTAAACTACCTACTTTTGTGGATATAAGGGTGTTTCAAGAGGCGGAGTGTAGTTCAGGCAACCTGGGGTGTCCTTTAGATCGCCTTCTTGGGGTATACCCTGGGTAACGCTAAATGTCTAAGCATACTTTGACGCTACAACGATTTGTGGACTACAATTTGAAAAATAAATTTAGACTGGGCTGGTGGATATGATATTTTGGTCCATATTGCATAGCATAGAACTGCCGCCACAGTGAATTTTGCATAAAAAGGGCTCCAATTTGTCTTCGTACCGTTAAAAACTTGGCAGGCTTCGGAGTATGCTCGATATTTGCACCATCAAGTTTGTTGCGTAGGTCTGGCTCTGAGCACTCGTCTATATATGGGCTGTTTCCAGCCTTCGTACAGCCTCGTTGCTTTGCATTGATAACCATGGAACCGGCAATGCGACTGCACATATCAACAGAGATAACAGCTCCGAGGGGGGACCAAACAGTAATAACCTCTACTCACATAACGAACACAAGGAAGACAATCGACTGCTTGAACACAACAGTCATAGACCCAACGAAAACAGCATTGATGGCGCAACCGTCGACAACAAAGAAGAAGAGCTTGTTATAATCGAATGTGGTGGCAAATTACCATGTTCAACGATATAACGCAGATAGCCAAATAGCCGACTGCCGGCAATCGATCATTGAGATACAATCTTCAAGCTCAGATGAAAATTTTTGTCCTGGTCTCTCTAAGGTGACCAGAGTTGAAAAAAATGAGAAAAACTGATACAGGATGAGAAAAATAGCGTCCAGGATAAAGGTAAGAAAGAAGAAATAAAACTGAAAAGCAGACGTAAAATTGCTGAGGGTGCGTCAATTGTTAAACGTACTCTCGTACGGACTTGTGCAGATGTAATGCGCGAGATGTTTTGCGGAGTTAACCTGGAATACAGAGGGACTGATATAAAATCGGTTTGCTTGTTGAGTTTGGAGTAGTTAACCTGGAATACAGAGGGACTGATATAAAATCGGTTTGCTCGTTGAGTTTGGAGCCGCAATAACACGTAAGGATTTTTTCTGAAAATCATTAAGAAGTATATTCGGGTTAGAAGCTATTGCCTCCAGCTGGTAGCCTATGATTGACTTATGAATAAGGGATATTGACTTTATTGCATTTCGACAACAGCCGTTGCTGCACGCTTCTTAATATGTCTGGACGACAAGTTGCAACCGACTGGACTGAAGCATACTTTGTTTTAACTGAGGACTACTTGACTACAAGTGAATATACATCCTAATAACGCATGATATATCCCCTGCAAAGTTGGAAGCCTCAAAAACGATGAATTACTCCATGTTCCGGGAGAAGTCCCAACTACTTATATACTAAGAACCTTGGAAATCAATCTCCATCACAATATATTGGGTTGTTCGATAATTACTGTCGTATTTTTTCATGTTTTTCAAAGTAAATTATTTACATAACAACAAACATTAATCAATGTTATATTGGCCATTTTGTTGGATGACCTTTTGCCATCTTTCGGTAAGTTAAAAAATTCCACGCTCGAAGAAGCCTTGGGTTTTAGAAGCGAAGAACTGGTCCAACTCATTTGTAACAGCCTAATCGGAATCGAAAGTTTTACCATTCAAATGGTTTTGAAGAGAGCGAAACAAATGATAGTCTGATTGTTTTAAGTCAGGGCTATATGCTAGTTCCCAATTGAGCTCCATTCATTTTTGACGGGTTATCAAAGAGGTGATGGAACATCACGCCTTTGCGATCGGCCAGTTCAGGGCGTTTTATCGTGATTTGTTCGTTCAATTTCGATCGTTGACGATAGCAGACATTCAAATCAATACTTTGGTTTTGGCAGCTCAAAGTAGACTTTACCCTTGTAATACTTCAACATAGAAAGCAAAGCATAATCTTCTTTTGGTGAATATTGGCTTTGGATGTTGATTGTGGGGGCTCATCTTGCCTGGTCCATGATCGTTTTCGGACTACATTATCGTAAACAATCAATTTTTCATCAGCTGTTATGATTCTTGTTAGAAATGGGTCGTTTTGGTTACGGTTCAGTAGAGTCGCATATGTTAATGCGTTTGATGAAGTGGATTGCCTTGAATTTGTGAGGAACCCAAACATCCAGTTTGCTTACATAAGCAAGCTGTTGTAGGTGCAAGTAAACGGTTGAATTTGCCGGTTAGTTCGATTATCGCTTTTATTTTGTCGTCATCAGTAGTAGTTCGTGCAACTTGCACATTAAAATTTCCAGTATGAAAGCGAGCAAACCAGCGCTGACACTGGCGTTCAGTAAGGCAGTCGTCACCATAAGCTTCACACAATTTCTTCCGAGCTTGCACCGCATTTTCGCCCTTTCGGAAGTAAAACAATAAAATATGCCGACAATGCTCTCTTTGGTTGTCTATTTTCAAGTTTGTTTTTAATCAACTTGTTGTTTACTAATAGCACTTATTTTTTGGCTGAAGATAGTCTAAAGTCTAATCTTTAAAATAGTTTATATAGAGTTTTCCAATAAGTGGTGTTATTTTGAATAGATCTTGTGGCTTAACACCTTACGACTTCTTCCTTTGGGGCCACGTGAAAGAGAAGGTCTACGCCAACAGCCCAGCGTCGATTCAAGACCTCAAAGATGGAATTCGTGAGGCTATCGACGACATAGGGCAGCCACTTTGCAATTTGGTTATGGAAAATTTCATGAAAAGGATATGGTCCTGTAAGCGTGTCGTGGTGGTCATTTGCCTGTTATTTTCCACTATTAACGGCATGCCTTCCTCTTTATAATGAAATAAACATCCGATCATTCATATTAAAAATGGCATTTTTTTTTTAAATATCAAAATAACACCTCTTATTGGAAAACCCTATACAATAATAATATAAGCCGCGCAATCACTACTACACGAAATATGCAGTTCACGTCATCTATTATCGAACAACCCATTACATGCCAAGGCTTTGCTACATCTGCTTGCAAGGAAGGCAAGGGCTAACCTATTCTTCCTGAGTGAGCCATTGCGACAAGATTTTATCAAGTGGTTTTACGATACCTTGAAAACCGCGGTAATTTGGCTGAACAGACACACCACATCATTTTTTTAGCGTTTTTTTCATGCTGAACGAGTCAATGCCAAAAAAATTATTGACGCGCTAGAAGATGCAGTTTGAAATGTGGAGGATCGAATTATCATGAATGATGACTTCAACGGCAGAGCAACATACCCTATTATACCTCAAAACGATTCCAGAGGGAGGCAAGTACTGAAAATACCAGCCAGAGCAAGATTCGCGATATTAAACATTTGCAAAAATCTAGCCATTTGACAATATGAGGGATCATTCCTGACTTACATTTGTTTCAGCGTTACTGGTACTTAAAGACCACTCAGCAATTGACCACAAATACATTGCATTTGAGATCGGTCAGAATTCAGCCAACAACTCATTCGTCCATTATTGGATGGAATAACAATATAAGAGGTGTAGAGGATAGTACAGGGAAATTGCTAAAAAACGAAGTGAGTGCCATAGACTCTGATACTTTGCCTAGTGACGAAGAGTAGAATCGAAATGTGACACACAGCTAAGCAAGAATCGAGCTTCGCAAACTGATCAATGTAAGCAAAACTCGATGGCTGAAACACTTGGAGAAGTGAATGATAGCCCATGGGGCTGTGATATAAGCTTCTTACGAGGAAATTCGATGACCATCTGAATTCCTCCTCTTTCGAAGCAGACAGGATGGACCAAATTGTGCAGATGTTCTCATCAACTCACACTCTCTCTCTCTCTCTTGTCTGCAGCGTAGAAAGTTTTGACTATCCACTTTTCTTGCTTGAAGTTTGAGAAAGTAGTCCTATTAATGCAATTTTGAAAAGTGCCGGGATCGGATGGCAACAGAGTTAAGGATCTGCACTGGTCTCCCATCTTTGTCTTTTCTTACTGCTCAATGCGTTCAACGCATGTTTTTTGGAAGTTCTAGAGAACAACTTCCAAAAAACATGCACATGTCGGAATATATAGAGACTAGTTTTGATTAGCAAGGGAGATTCTGGGCAAGCATCTGCATACCGCCAAATGTGCATGCTAACACTAACGGAAAATTAATCAAGAAGCTCATCAAGGGACGCTCACCAATGCAATTCATACTATTGGGGAACTTTCTCCAGGGCTCTCTATCTATCATGATGGTAGTAAAACTAGTTTGTCAAGTAGAGGCACACAGCAGTTTCTCCCATAGGGTGATGCTGTTTGTATTCTTAGACCTCAGAAATGACTTCAGATGTTCCAGGAACACTGGGAAACTCTTTAAAGTTTCCAGATATATGGTTTGTGTTTTGAGCAATTATATGAAAGACCTCCGCGCGTGGCATGATGCATATGAGGGACAGAAGAATATGGAGGTTACATCAGGGGTAGCTAATGATTTCATTCTTGGATTCGATTTATGAAAAGCCATATGGCGGACCATTTAAGCTGGAGCTACCTGAAGAGGCGCGCTTGGTCAGCTATGCAAACGGCATGCTGGTTTTGATCGCCAGACACACAATCGAACATGCTAGATGCAGCTTAGCAATCACATGCGTACAGTAAGTGAGTGGATGACATGCCGTATATTTATTATAGTGCTGGAAAAAAACCAAAGTACTCATCCTAACCAAGAAAAAGATCCCAACTATAATTCCAATTTAGATCGAAGACCTGACGGTTGTTTCTAAATCAGCAATCAAATATCTTGTAGTTACGTTCAACTCATCGCGTTGCATCGGCATACCGCACGATTTCTGAATTAGCGGAGTTGGTGAGGTGATCTCAGGGCGGTTCCCATAACTCTCATCGATAGAAATAGAAAGCCAAGAAAAATTTACCTATCCAGCAACAACGGAATTGCGTGTCCCATCAATCACGTAGACGTAGACGACCAATTTTCAGCTTGGACCGTGACTCAATTCAAGGCACCTTAAGACTGATTTCTACTTGACTCAGCTTTCAAGTGGTTATGAGTGCTTGCAATGTTATTAGCATAAGATTAGGTAAGCTGCGGCCCCAGACAGCATTTTTTGCCCAGGAGTAACAAATGATGCCCAAGTAGCGTGTGAACTTATTTCCCAGTATAAACCAGCTTTTTCTTTGTTTCAATGTACTAACAAATGGGAATATGAGATATATTACACTCGGCGCCGATTCCATCTTGTCTGGCTGAGAACAAGGTACCCCCTAACCTGAGGCAATTGGAACTTGAAGGCATTTTGAGGCGATAGTTAAGAAGGCCTAGCCCTAAAATATGGGCCAAAAGATTCTAGGCTAGATTTCTCTAACGGGGGTAATCCAACTGACAGGTACTGTTGTCCCTCGAAATTTTTTCAGACCAGCGTGAGGGTTTCTTTATCCCGAAACTAACAACTTTTTTTATATCCAATATCCTCGAACAAAAAGTTGTCTGAATAAATTCATTACTTTGGATGAAACGGGAAACAACATCCAACCACTGTGAGAATATATATATATATATATATATATATACATATATATATATATATATATATATATATATATATATATATATATATATATATATACATTTATATATATATATATATATATATATATATATATATATATATATATATATATATATATATATATATATATTTTGATTACTCCATATTTACTCGACCTTCCCTGCCTGATTAGCTTGAGTCCTCTGGCAATCTTTCTTTTTGCATGTACTGTTTTTTAATATGAAAAAAACACTCATATTATACTGGTATTCGAATGAACGAAACTGATATAAACCGATATTTAACATGCTTGTAATATTTTGAATTTCAGATGCTTGGAGTCGTTTATTTTGGATTCGTAAAAAAACGACACTGAATGGCCAATCAAAAACGCTTGTAACTCGATTGAGATTGAACAAAACATTTCGGACTAACAAAACCACACATCACATCCGGTGAAAGTTAGGAAAACTTCGATATTAAAATAAACTTCTCACAAAACTGGACCGAATTAAATATATTTCCACACCAACGGAAAACGTGTAAGCAAAAGTTTTGATATGCCAACTTACCCAGCAACACATTTGCATCAAAAAGTTCATCAGCATACGATTGTATTTTCTCTCATTTCAATTAGAATGGCCAATATTATTCCTAACAAAAGTTTTCTCATGATTTCAAGGGCACGATTTAAGGATCCCTGAATTGTTGCTGAATTTATTATGAGCTCTAGCGGAGCTCGGAACCGGCGAGAATGGATACACAACAGTTTTGCTGTCAAGATTTGAGTGATGAAAAAAGGATTGAATGTTTACTCGCCAATCATGGACCGGTTCGGGGATGATAGATCAGCACAAATATGTTTGCATCAAATGTAGGGATTTCATTCACTCCCAAAAACTCTGACATTATTTACTTGGGTCGGATTCATTTGCATATGATTATGACATGTGCCACATTCAGTGTTTGTCTAGGAGTAGTGAAAATTTTCCTAAATTCAACGTAGGATAAGGAAATTGTAGAGGTTTATATTTTGACAGCTGTCCTCATATCTCTGCACACATTTTGGCTCTACTTTAAACTCCTATTTGAAGAATGGGGGAATTTGGCTAACGTTCAATTCAATCCACCATTTTAAATTCTAATTCTCTACTAACCTCAATCCCATCGATGCAGTTTCCGTTTTAATAGCGCTGTCACTAAGTATTTTCGAAACTTTCCAAGAGTGCCACAGAAACTTTCAAAACGTTTCACACGTCAGCGCCTTCGCTCGAAAATTTTGGGGATTGCATTCTGCATATGCATTCCGTTCAAAATCAAATAAAATGAGTCTACATTCAAATTACACGAAATTCTGATGTTAACAAGGATAAAGGATAAAGAAGTTTTGAGGTTTAACAGATTAAGTTCGTTCTGTGAGGATTTGATTGGCGAAAGGCAAATTTTCGTTTTAGGTTCATGTTTTATATACTATCTAATATGAAATCAATACATTAGATATAGTATGAAATGTGGATAAAAACAAACATTGCGGCTGATTTCTTACCAGATACGAGTAATTGTTTAGTTAAAAATCATTTAAATTTTCTTGTATGAATTTAACAAATTGAGAGTGCTTACCGATGATTGATTCTTAATTTTAGTCTAACACTTTTATACTTCTTTTATAAGTTGCGTCGCGGTTACTCTTACAGGAGGTCTGGCGGTCACATACATTGCACTTGGTCTAAATGATAGCTTGTCTCTGACACCCTTATTTTCTAGTTATAATTTATCACAAAACATACATGGTCTTTATAATAAGTAACCGGACTGACCTCAAGAAATTTTTTATTGGCAAAATATGTACAATTTTTCTTTGAAATCTTCAAAGTAGTCCCCTTTGGAGTCGATAACACGCTGATACCGGATTTTCAATCCCCGAACGCTCCCTGGAAGTCGGCAACCTAGATGCTGTCTAGAGCCCTCGTCGTAACACGTTGAACGTTTTCCAGAGTCCCGAACCGCGTCCCCTTAAGGTGTCTCTTGATCTTGGGGAACAGAAAGAAGTCCGCTGGTGCCATATCCGGGCTGTAAGGAGGCTGTGGCAACGTTGCCTTCGACTGTTTGGAGTGGCACACACCGGCGTCACCACGACCGAAAAAAGCGCGCATGAGCAAATCGAAGGTGAAGTAGATGCTCATTGCTTTCTTTGACGTGAAAGGCATTGTTCACAAAGAGTTTGTGCCACCCGGCCAAACTGTAAACGGCCAGTACTACAGAGAGGTGCTCTGTCGACTAACCGCCCGGGTTCGCCGAGTCCGTCCGGAGATTGCCGATTCGTGGATCCTCCATCACGACAATGCTCCGTCGCACACCTGCCTGCTCGTCACCGAGCAGTTGGCCAAACAGTCGAGGGCAACGTTGCCACAGCCTCCTTACAGTCCGGATATGGCACCAGCGGACTTCTTTCTGTTCCCCAAGATCAAGAGACACCTTAAGGGAACGCGGTTCAGGACTCTGGAAAACGTTCAACGTGCTACAACGAGGGCTCTAGACAGCATCGAGGTTGCCGACTTCCAGGGAGCGTTCGGGCATTGGAAAATCCGGTATCAGCGTATTATCGACTCTAATGGGAACTACTTTGAAGATTTCTAAAGAAAAATTGTAGATATTTTGCTAATAAAAAATTTCCTGAGGTCAGTCCGGTTACTTATTATACAGACCCTGTATATCTAAAGAAAGTAAACTTTTTTTACTATAAAATCGAACCACGAGGCTTGTCTATTTTCACTGAATAATTGACTCAGTTTCACTTACTTCGAATGTTTAGTTTTTGTTTAAGCAAATTATTGCATGGGATTTTTCGAGTATAAGCAATCAATGTGATTTTGGGTTTTTAAAGGTCAGTGACGCAGTTGAGTGAATTTTATTCGACTTTTCTTCTTCATCTTTCGACGATTGGAGAACCACATGATGCAAGAATTGGAAAAGCCAAATTGAAGGAAGTCGACAAAATGAAGAAAGACTTCGAATAAACCAAGCTGGTAAGTAATATACCAGATCCAATTGCAACTGCCGATCATTTCTCACCTTAAGAATGTAAAAGCTCCGACAGACTAACCGTTTGGAGTTTCTACGAAGCTCGGTTTGAAACTTCAAGAGGCCCACCCGTTGAAATTCTTCAAACGATGCTGACGCTTTGCCTCGTCGCACCTGCCCAGTTAACTGCAAGCGTTATCGGCACGTCACGCAAAAGGACCCTTCAAGGATATACGCGTGGCAAGGACCGAAATGGTCAAAGCAGAAAATTTCAGATGGCCAACTAGCTCAGGAGGAAATCGAAAAAGGTTTTATTAGATCCACGACTGAGAAGACGTAGACGACCAATTTTCACTTCCTTTAGAGGCGCAAAGAAAGGATTTAAAGGACAAATGCAAACTTATAATCTTATAGTCATTGCAGGACCATTTATCGAATCTATTTTCGCTGGTTGTTGCTGATTATTTCAGTCAGAGGTCCGATATATTTATATATTTTAACGTTCAGCTGGTCACTTTGCATGTCGCCAAGCAGTTCAGAAAGGGCAGTTGAAAATCGATAAGACGACTTGTAGTTTTTCTTTTATCATTTATTTCATACAGTGGCAAAATGAAGGCAAAGAAAACCTCGACGATTTCCGTTGAATTTAGTTGATGCAATTGAAAGTCCATATAATTTTGAACCAATAAGATGGCTGAAAGTATTTGAGTCTCAAAGACTTTAAGTCTCACTAATGTCACGCAATGCAAGGCTCACTAATGTCACTACCCGCAGTATTATCAGTAACGAATTTCATGTCATAACACTTTAGTACTTGGACCATAGACGTCACCATGTCATCTGCGCATTGTGCGAAATCGCAATTTGAACTGTGACCAAATTCATTACAAGGAAGAACAAAAAGTTTACGAAAATATTTCAAAAGATATCTACAGATTATGGAAAATTAAGGCAACGGAATGTATACAAACTGAGGAAAGCTTCTATCAAATTCGCTCAACTGGCTTGGAATCTTTAAAATTTTGGGATCACATAATATAACTAATTTGAAACGACAACTAAAAAAGCAAAGCAAATGAATTTATAGTACTCGAACCCCCGTGGTTGTTTTGAGTGAAAAGCGAAGCTTACTTTTTGATGTATTCTGTGGCCCGGAACATCATTTACCACCATGACACGTAGCAGCCGAAAATCGAAACATAACAGAGAGTTGCTGGAAGATGATTCCAGGTTATGATGTTAAAAGCTGGGTTTTCTAATGAAAATCAGGAAAAAGTAAAAACATAACTCATTCAAGCGAACCATCGAATCAAGTTGTGGCAGATAAAGGAGCAGTAGGTAGTAGTCAGGAAGGAGAAAGGTGTGGTCACATAAAGTGCCAACAATGCTAAGATGTAATCCTCAGTGCTCTTCTTCTCTGTACCTGAACCAAACATTTTCGGTACATCTCCTTACTGAGAGCGCCGCCCCATATTTCTGTTCCGTACAATAGAATTGACCCCACGGCACTCATTAAGAGACGTCTTCCTGATGGGTTGGGTCCCCCAACGTTGGCCGTAAGTCGACTCAGAGCTAATACGCCCGAAGCAGCCTTCTCAGCTGTTGTCCTGATTTGCTTAGAGAAACTCATCTTTGAGTCGATAAGTGCCCCCAGACACTGTACCGCTGTCTTCGATTCGATTAGTATGTCTCCAATAGTGATCATCTTTACTCTAGAGATTCTCTCTTTTCTTAAGATGAGCACTTCGGTTTTCTCAAGTACTACACTGAACATGTGAGGAGTCATACAGTCAGCATACCTAGCCTAAGTTGCGGATGTTCAACGGTGCGTTCGTAGAGAGATATTACATGGATTTATAAATCTATGTACATTAGCACTTTCTTTGGTTATTTTAAGAATTCTTCGCAAGTACAAAATATCATTTTTCATTATACTAAAGGGAAAGCATTGACTCGAATAGTTTTCTGTATAATCTTGGATGAGACACAGTTTTCCTTACCATTTCCATAAATGTCTATAGTATTTAATATGAACAAATTAGCCGTACCTAAAAATCTACAACTGAAAAAATAAATATTAAAGCAGAAAAAAACAGAATATGTGTTGCATAAAATATTTTTATAACTCCACCGTAGATGGTCCCATGCCCTTTTGAGAAAAGAGGAGAGAACTCCTTGTTTCTCCAATCCATAGTTTCCATGATCCTTCATCCTAAGCCCCACGATTAAATGGTAGTAAATGTTTTCGGGGTCGCACATTGGGTTTACTGGTCCCCAATAATGGGGCATTAAATGCCGAGAAATGCTAATAACTGTAAGAACATTTACAGCTCTGCTACTAAATCCTACATATACGTCCTTTGTAGGGACGTAAGAGGGTGAAGGCGAGTCTTCCGCGCCTGGTAACCGAATCGAAGTAATAACCATGCTGCCGGCGACGAGGTAATTCCCCGTCCCTAGAAAACCTTACACTGTTTCGAAACCTGGAGAAGAGCCTCGGAATGGATTGGACCAACGGCAATGACCTAGCAAACGAAAAAAGGACTATGGCATTGGATCCCGGAATATTGTATCACTCAACTACTCTGGCGCTGTTGAGGACCTTTACAATAGGCAAGTCAATATAAATTAAAAATACTGACAGTCCAGGAAACGAACTGGACTGGAAATGATATTCAAGATATGAGATCGCACACAATATTCAACAGTGGGAAGCCTACTGGAAATCCAGAATCCGGAGTGGCCTTCATTGTGACTAAGGAGCTCAAATCGCATGTTATTGATTTTAAAACAATTAATGAACGGCTGCGGGCAATCCGCATGAAAGCGAAATTCTTCAAAATCCAGCTGATAAACGTACAAGCCCCGACCGAAGAAAAGGACAAAGAAACGAAGGCAACGTTCTACAATCACCTGGAAAAGCCAGTCACCTCATTGCCTACAAACGACACAAAAATTATCCTGGGTGATTTCAACGCTAAGGTTGGCAATGAGCTATCTCATCACGGAACAACTGGAGGATATTTCCATGATGAAACGGATGACAACGGCCAGCACCTGATTGACTTTGCACGTAGCACGAATCTAGTCATACGTTCCCTCATCGATGCATACATCAAATGACCTGGGTATCGCCGGATGATAACACACAAAATCAGATCGACGATGTTCTGATCCAACAACGTTAGGCCTCAAGCATACTTGACGTCCGTACATACCGAGGAGCCAATTGTAACTCAGACCATTACTTGGTCAAATTAACCTATCATCAAAGGCGAATTCGGCATAAACTAGCCCTTTACAAAAATTTGACATCGAAAGGCTTCAAACGGCGTCCGTGGCGACAAATTTCACGGAGACCCTCGACAACCAGCTGGCTCCCATCCCAACAGGCACATTGCTGAAAACAAGCAACACTCTGTGGATGGAAGTGAAAGCGGCTATTAGGACCGTGGCAGAACAGACAATCAGACATCAAACTTGGCGCAAGAGAAATAAATGGGTTGATGATGAGTGCCAAAATACTTTAGACAAAAAGAATCACGCGTACCTAGGTAGGAAAACCAGGACAAAGAGAGAACACAATGAAAACCTCAGAAGAGTAGAATTAGAATTAAGAAAAGAATCAATCAATCACTTATATTCCCTATCCACAAAAAAGGTGACAAGCTACAATGCGAAAACTATAGAGGCACATCAATACTTTGTACGGCGTACAAAATATTTTCAATGATTTAACAAAATCGAATGTCACCTGCGCATCAGATCATACGCTATTATTGGTTTAAGAGCAGGTAGATCGACAATAGACTAATTGTTCACAGTCAAGCAGGTACTTGAGAAATGCTGGGAGGTCAACATAGACGTACACCAAATTTTCGTTGACTTTAAGCAAGCATACTACTGTCGTAACGTACTGTACCAAATAATGCTTGGCTTTGGTATCCCAGCCAAATTAGTCTGTCTTACCAAAATGACAATGAGGTCAACGACCTCCCAAGTCCACATCAATGACCAACTCACCGATGCCTTCGACACAAATAACGGACTAAATCAGGGAGATGGGCTGACCCCATTGCTATTCAATTTTGCTCTGGAGTACGTCATTATAAAGCCACCTGTCAATACACGAGGTACATTACTATACAAGTCGAGCCAAGTAGTAGCCTATGCAGACGATATTTAAATTTTGTCACGCTCATCAACAATCGCCAAAGTACTCTTCCTGAAACAAGCACGGAATGCAAAACTAGTAGGGCTACAAATCAATGAAAATAAAACAAAGCTCATGACGCAGTCGAGGAAAAATATCTCAAATACACAATATATCACACTTGGCGAACACAGTATTGAAAATGTGGGTGAATTTTTACATCTAGGCGCCAAAATAAGGAGAACCAGCAAGGAACGAAACGAAATACGCCGAAGAATACAGCTCGCAAATAATAAGTATTTTATTCAGTTTTGACGATCTTGAAGACCAGTTGGATACACAGGAAAACAAAGCTCCAAGCATAAAATCTGTGATAAGACCTGTGTTCTGGTATGGGTGCGAAACATGGACCCTAACCCAAGCATCCGCAAACATAGTGAACACCCTCTAGGGATGGGCCCTGAGGCGAATAATCGGAGCGAAGCTAGACGGGGACCAATCGCGAATTCGATCCAACCATGAGCTGTATGTTTTTTGACGAGCTGGAGGTCTCAATGATTGTAAGACTGCGGAAGCTGCAATGGGCTGGCCACGTGAGTCGTATGGACGAACAACGGATACCCAAAGAGGTTTTCGTTGGGAGAACTGAAGGCCGGAGACCAGCGGGGAAACCGAGGAAACGCTGGTCTGACTTGGTGGACGAAGACAGTTCATCGTTGCTTGGGTTTCAAAATTGGAGGACACGGACAATGGACCGAGACAGTGGGCTGTAGTGCTGCAAAGAAGAACATATTTTAATGGTTTGATAACTGACTTACCCATAGAGGTATATAATATATAGAGAGGCCCTACCAAAAACATATAAAGTAATGGACGCGAAAAAACTGTTTATCATTCAAACGTGGATGAAGGTTTTTCATACCTTGCTCCCCATATGAATTGAAATTCCCCCAGGTTTTACGTCGCTAGAACATCCACATACTCAAGTGGCTCTCTCATTTCTCTCACAGAAATTCTACTCTCCTTATACTTTGACCACCGAATGGTCAGCGAAAACTCAACAATATGATTGAAAGCATACGATTTGTGAAAATTCAACAACTGACGGAAAACATTTTGTCAAATTGGATTTGAAATAGTAAACAAAACAATTTTTTAAGGCAACACGTATTGAATATAGTGCAAAAGTGTCGCGAAAGTGGAACGAATTAAACTGAAAAGTTTGAAAATAATCGCGAATTTTATTGTTGGGAAAATAAAAATGAAATAATATGTGTGACGTATCCTTGGTAGGAATTGTAAAATTTTGTTCACATTACGATGCAAGATGCAAAATTTTGCGGGAGACGTCACGTCAAACTCATTTGAAATTCGAATCAACAGCTGATAACATGCCAACTTCACGCCACATCATAAAATGCTTCAATTCTCTCGATGCATTTCGCATCAATTCTCTCTGAAATCGACGGGCCCTACCTATGTGAACAGTTATGCGTGTGTGTCTGAAATTTTTTTCTTAGCGATTGTAAACAGCAAGCGCTATGTCATTGTACACCCGAAGTATGCCAAAGTGTTTATAGCAGAATCAAATACAATGCATGAGTATTTTAACATGAATTTTTACCAATTATTTGGTTTGTTGTATGATCACAGGCCAATTCTCTCTTATCTCGAAAAGCCACGGGCTTTCCTCATTTTGATAAGCAGATGCGTTTCGACTCACTTGAGTCATTTTCAGCGCTAAGAGGCTACAAAAGATGTGAATGCAATACAATTCCATATAAAATTATCAAAACACTGTCAAATTGAAAGGACATTCTATATAAACAAACAAGTTGAGTAAGCAGGAGAGTGCTCCTACCAGAAGGTCTTTGGAAACACCCTATGGTTAGAAACAAGTTTTCTAATAGCGTGAATCGATGACTTGAATTATTAATCCAATACTTGGATATGAAATCGTTCAAATTTATGCTAAAAATGCACAGTTTCTTTCATGAGCACAGTGTATCCGCTATTTTGATCTAGCTTAAATGATTGTTCTGAATGTTCGGCCAATCGAACATATTCAAGTCAAACACCATTCCTTTAATTTTCATGAAAATTGAAAGAAAATAAAAGTGCCTAGATCAATTTGAAATATGTATCAACCATATACACGTGTTATTGTTTTTGTAATTCCATACAATTGAAATCGCTATAACTCACTTGATTATTATTCGATCTCTATTAAATTTTGTGAACATACATATCTTATATCAGTCTATATAATTGCAAAATTTCAAAAAGTTTAAAGGTACCGTTTTGATTTTATGGGCGAAAATGTGAAATCTACAAATTGTACTATTATTAACAAAGTTGAGTGAGCTTCGATTTCTGAGGTATTTGTTGCCCTTTTACTCATAAAGGTCCACATTAGTGACAATTTTCAGATTTTTCGGCTGGAATATGTCTAATCGCGAGGGACCCCCTAAGTCATAAAATTATTTTTTTATTTCAGATTCTAAAAGTTCTAATCAAGACCTTTCATTTGATATCCCACTTGACAACCTTTGGTTAAAAAAATTTTTTGAGGGTTCATTCGTTATTAGGGGGGACCCCCCTTAACAATTTTTTAAATTTTTCTTTAGACCTTAACTTTTGAGAGACCATCACTTCTGACCTGTTCACAAAGTTTGAGCATTCTAGCTTCTATAGTTTCTGAGGAAACTAGCTGTGACGCACGGACAGACGGACAGACAGGTCGCGAAACTAGTATGTCTTTGTAAAAAAATTTTAACAAAGACCTAAAAAGCTTAAAATAAAGATATGTAGGCAGAGTCGCCAGTATTTATTAAGATATCTCTGAAACAAAGTTTTTTTCGTGCGGCAAAAGCATGTGAAACCATTGTTTTTGAGATGATGGTTTGTTGTGCATTCGTTAGTAGTACGTATGAATAGAGATTTTTATTTCATTCGGTTTTACAGACACGAAGTTTGTTGTTAGGGAAACACAATGTAAACAAAACCGTTGCCAGGGCAGCACCATATGCACTCGCTTTTTTTTTCGATGGTGCGATTAATTGATATTAAAAAATGCATAACAGGAGTAATCTTGATATAAAAACGAATGTACTTCATTGTAACGGGTGTATTTATAGAGGTATACAACTTTAAGTTGGCAACACTTTTTAATGCTACGTCTGGTGTGACAGCTGTCATCCGTATAATGGTTAATTTGGTTTGCCATTTATCATGAATAGGATGGAATGGAAGACAACATTCGCCGCATTATTGGCGAGATACGGCCGCAGTTTTCCGCCAAAATTATAATGGTTACTACCATCTATCTTGGTAGGTGAATCGGAAATGATCAGTTAAAAATTACGATTTTGACAAATTTTTGAAAATTCCTTAAAGTGAGTTCCGTATACAGGGAAGTATACGGATTTTAACACGTGTGGAAGGAGAGAATGTGTTCGAAAAATGTTTGTCCGATCCTTGCGATTGGAGACCTATTACCTGCACAATCTGTAATTATTCATGTGGCGCCATAGTACATATCGCAGCACTTGTTTTTCTTTTTGTTCTTTTCGCATGAAAAATAAGGAATTCAATTTTTTGTATTTTATTCCTGGGAAACAAACTGTTCAAATTAATTCGCGTTCCTGTCTTTATTCTCTCGATTTATTTTTCCCTTTGTCACATCTTATAATTATAAAACGAAGCTAACAAAAGATGACGTGAAATTCTAAAAGGCACCGAACGTGCCTCATATTGTTGACAGGTACATCGCGGTGCGCGATCGGATGTATAGGTGTCTCATAGTGTGAACGGGTTGGACACATTCCCTAATTGTGGCGATTGAATAAACAACGAAAACAAACGATCAAAATACAGTGAGCGTCAAAAGAAAGTAAACACCTTAGATACTTGTATTCAGAATTTTTTAAAAACAAGGTAATTAACACAAAATCAAAAATGTCTATAAGGAATGAAAGACTTATTTAATAAGAACTGAACACAACATAAACATTAAACAAAAGTAATACACAACAAAAATAAATTCACTTTAACCAAAAAAGACCAAATTTCTTGCGTCAAAAAAAGTAAACAGCAAACAAAACATAACAGAACTTCAATAGAAAAAGTCGATTTTTTTAGTTTTTAAATATTTCGTTTGTTTTCCTTTGGAGTTAAGCACCTCATTTAGTCTTCTAGGCATCGACGCGACAAGTTTTTTTGTAACATCGGGAGAGATTTGGCTCCATTCTTCCCTTATAACCTTCTTTAAGTCGGCTTTGCTTGAAATGACCCTTTGTCTCACTTTTCTGTCAAGGTGTACCCACAGATGCTTGATCGGGCTAAGATCTGGGGACTGCGGCGGATAATCAAATGTCTTAGGAGTCCGGTACAGTAGCCACTCTTTCACAATTTTGAACGTATGCTTTGGATCGTTGTCCTGTTGAAAGATCCAATTTGCAGACAAGCCTAATTTTTCGAGGCTAGGGGCAACATTGTCCCTCAAAATGGCTAAATAATTGATTTTGTCCAATGTTGAGTCAACAAAAACAAGATTACCAACACCAGTTGCCGCCTCACATCCCATACCATAACTGAACCGGCAAATTTCGAATTTGCTCTCATCTGTATATATGTAATACGTTTTCCCGAAAAGATGGAGCCTCATTTTTGTATTTTTTAGCGAAGTCCATACGCTTGATCTGATTCGCCTTGGATATGTATGGCTTTTACGTGGTATTCTTCCATGTAGACTATTTTTAATGAAGCGCTCTCCTGACTGTACTCGCACTTACTGGTTTGCCTGATGCCTGTGTTATGTCTTCTGACAATTTAACTGCAATTGAGGCTGGATGTGCCTTTGCTTCTTTTACTACAGCTTTAACTTCAGTACCACTGAGCCGCTTTGGGCATCCAGATCTCGGTAAATCTTCAACGAGATGATATTTGGCATACTTATAAATATTTTTTTTTACTGTGCAGTGGTTTCTGCCCACGATTTCGCCAATTTCACGCAAGGATTTACCTTTTTCTTTTAAGTCTATTATAATTTTGCGAGTATCAGGCGATGTTTGCTTTCCCATAGTGAAACTATTTTCTTTTACGTCTTTATTTTTAATATTAATTAGAACAAATGTACTTAAAACGACATTTGGTCAAGTAAAGCACGCGAACAGCACAAATTTGTCACCAAAAGTTAAGGTTCTTCCCCGAAATATAAAAGAAGCGAAGTAAATGTTACCACTGTTTACTTTTTTTTGACGCGTAAAATCTGATGCATTTCCACTTTGGTGAGATTTGTGCAATGTTGCCACTTGTTTTGATTTTATGTTTAATAGTAATCAATCTCTAAATGGTTTAACAATTTAAAGATGAAAAGTTGGTGTTTACTTTCTTTCAACTCTGTACACTAATGAGATTGCATAGTACATATTTCCGTAATGACGATTACAATAGCATTAATAGACTTCAAAGTCAAAGTCAAAAGCGCTTTATTTAATACCAATCGTTATAAATTTTTAAAAGAACATAAAGCAAATTCCAAACAATAAAACTATAAAAAACTTAATGGCCCGAATGGCTCTCTAAATTTATACGTTATCAGTTAAACACATTTAATGAAAAAAATACACTTGCAAATTTAAATTAATTAAGATTATTAGATATTTTTTGATACAATTGGAAAAAGGAGAAAAAACCAACCAGCATTATTCAAAAATTACTTATACTACTAACACAACAATGAACTTATATCCTGTACCTAATATGTTAAACCCTATTTCTAAATAAGTTCAATAAAACAAAAAAAAAAAAACGTTACCTATACCTAGTTTATAATACAAATAAACAACAATACTAGATGTAGCAATAATGAGATGAATCTAAAAAACTAAGTAACGAGAAAAAGCACAAAAACAGAAAATAAACACGAATAATTTAGACATTGTCATTCAGCCACCAATACCTAGATTGCTCCATCTCAGCTCGACCAGCCTCAACGAATCTAGCAAATGAGTATCTCCATTGGAATTGTTGGTCTCGTGAACTCAAACTCGGAGGATATTTTATCTTCTTATCGGTGGCCCGTCGGTATATGTGATATATGATTGGGACGCCGTCAGAATCAAAAACATATCGATTCATGTCCAAATACACGAATGCTTCTGGAGGAACGAAGCCAGTAGTGAGGCAAGTCACAATATACCCGTCTGTAGGGTGGAACGGCTATGAAATCCAAGGGTTTTCAATCACAGTTACAGATCTTGCGATATGATTCCGAAGAAGTTTCAATATGAAGATATCGACTCTTGTCACTTGAGCGGTTTGAAAAATTTTTCTATTCGATATATAGTGCTTCCAATCCGTCTCAGGCTTTCTGTACAAACCAGTGCATGCACGAAGACATTTCCTTTCGAAAACTCTTAATCTTTCCATTGTACTAGCACTCTGGTTGTACCAGATCTGGCATCCGTATGTCAAAACTGGTCTAACCAGGGTCTTGTAACAAATAACTTTGACTTTTTGATCAATGTATCTGGAATGAAAGAGTCGCCGAAGGGCCATGACTACTTTTAGTGCTTTACTGAGCATGATTTTGACATGTTCAGTATAGTACAGATACTGATCGAACTACCCTCACCAGCCATAATGTGGAAATCCTTCCAATTACGTTTCAGGTCTTGACTGGCCCCCTGCAGCGTTGTCCGAAACAAAATTGTTTCGCACTTCTGCGCATTGATTTTCATTCGCCGATTGTCGGTGTAGAGCTGCACATCATTAAACATTTTTTGAAGATTGCTCTGAACTATTGTAGCTTTTCGGTCTGCCGTATTGATGATCAGATCATCAGCAAACGCTACCAATGATCGCGTTGGCGAGACATTAAAATCAAAGCTGTTCAATAGCTTGCGAATGAATATTGAGAAAAGCAGGGGCGCAGTAACTGTTCCCTGCTGTAGACCATTCAAGACCTTGAATTCGCGCATTGTTGTCAGATTACCATCAGTTACAACAAATGATTTCCCATATAACATATTACACATCATGGCGACAAGGTGTCTGGGGAACCTGTCCTGAAGAAGTTTGAAAACTAGTCCATCTAACCACACCGTGTCGAAGGCTTTCTCCATATCAATGAGACATGCTCCAACACATTCTTTGTTGTTTAGTTTCCAACAGATGTCTGAGGTTACTTTCGTTATTGCATGTATGGTCGAATGCCTGGCACGAAAACCAAATTAGCAATTCGGCATCAACTCATATTTCTCAATGTGGGCGTTTAATGCTCTGTTGAGTATCACTTCAAACACCTTGCTGATGTTAGGCAGCAAGCTGATTGGGCGATAGTTTCTAGGGCATGAAGATTCTTTTCCTTTCTTCAAGATCGGAAATACCTTAGCCTTTTTCCACTCATTTGGGAAATATGAATTGTTCAACATGTTGTTGAACAATATGCAATAATTCCTAATAGCAACCTCCGGCAAATGTCGGAGAACTATATTTGGAATACCGTCAGTACCACATGATTTTTTGTTTGTTTATTCTGCGAAATATGAAACACAAGTCTTCATAGCTGACAAAATAATCAATAAGATTCAAGCTCTGTATGAGGTCAGATGTTAATGTTTCATCGAAATGAAGAATTGATTGGCCGTTCAGGCTTGATTTGAAGTCGGAAACTTTTGCTTCAACGACCTCCGAAAATATTTCATTCCTTCTCTTTGGGTTTGGCAGATGAACCAATTCAAAATGTGTTCCAATCAGGGCAAGTTTCTGCAATCCATCACAAATAATCCTGTTTCCATTTCTATCCGGAGTCGTACTATCAATTTCGATACCAGCTCTATCGAGAAGATTTATCTCATCACTAGCGACTTCAAGATTCGATACCTTCACTCGAGACTTCCTGCGGAATAAGCTATTCACTTTCGCGAAAACGCCATCTGGGTCCTGTGGGCTAATACCCCTCAGTTTTTCCGCTCATTGATTGCTGACCTCACTCCTGAAGTATGAACGGATTAAGTTCCGGACATTCTTCAGGTGTAATTTCAACAAAGCCAACGAGGGATGGTTGTAGTCCAAAAATCGTCGATAAATATTGTTGACGCGGGTGAGAAGAAGGCTTTTCAATCTTTTCAACCTTGCGATGGTTGGTGTTTCATATCCTTCCATATTGTTTCGATGTTTAATCTTGAGAACAACTTTCTCAATCGTTTCCAACGTCAGCTTCTCTAACTTCGACAAATAGACATCTATTTCATCGTCAGTTAGATTTCTGTTATAGCCCAGTCATATTAGGTAAAAAAAGGGGTCAACCTCGGAATGAAAGATAATAAGCTGCAAATTGGTATGAACCTTTGTTTTGTCATTCTAAATGTTGTCTCAAAAGTCACAATCGTTATCGTGTTCGCGTCTCAAGATATTCAAGGTCAAAGGTCACAAAAATCGGTTTTTCGCGAATATCTGGCTTCCTATCGGTTAAATGAGATTTGCATTTATTATAAAAGTTGTAGGCTATAAAATTCCCTACAACTTTTGTTTAAACTTTTTTTTCATACGACCAACCGTTTTGAAGGTAGAGCGCGAAGAGTGCACATCGTACAGTCATATACGGCCTAATGCAAGGTCAAGCGTGAGTTATGGTTATCAGTACGTTATAAAGTCAATTATTTACTTGGAAATTATAATTATTAAACAATGCCTATTATTTATGTACTAACTATTAATTATTTATATTTAATTAAAGTAAGTAACTTGATTTGCAACGGTACAATTTCAAACTAACGAATAATCTTGACTCATACAAAGTGGAGAGAGTGGCCTTGAATACTATAGAACATCTGTCCCGGCAATGAATAGAAAAGGGCATAGGGTAGGGACAAGTATTTCCAGGTATATAAGTATTGAGAAATTTACGCGTTTTAAAGAAAAGATATATAATGTCGTGTTAACTTAAAATAAAACTAAAATATATAATCCAGAATTAATAATATTTTATACTTAAATAGTTAAATATGAATAATTATATATAAATAATCAAGTTACTTACTTTAATTAAATATAAATAATTAATAGTTAGTACATAAATAATATATATAATTATTCATATTTAACTATTTAAGTATAAAATATTATTAATTCTGGATTATATATTTTAGTTTTATTTTAAGTTAACACGACATTATATATCTTTTCTTTAAAACGCGTAAATTTCTCAATACTTATATACCTGGAAATACTTGTCCCTACCCTATGCCCTTTTCTATTCATTGCCGGGACAGATGTTCTATAGTATTCAAGGCCACTCTCTCCACTTTGTATGAGTCAAGATTATTCGTTAGTTTGAAATTGTACCGTTGCAAATCAAGTTACTTACTTTAATTAAATATAAATAATTAATAGTTAGTACATAAATAATAGGCATTGTTTAATAATTATAATTTCCAAGTAAATAATTGACTTTATAACGTACTGATAACCATAACTCACGCTTGACCTTGCATTAGGCCGTATATGACTGTACGATGTGCACTCTTCGCGCTCTACCTTCAAAACGGTTGGTCGTATGAAAAAAAAGTTTAAACAAAAGTTGTAGGGAATTTTATAGCCTACAACTTTTATAATAAATGCAAATCTCATTTAACCGATAGGAAGCCAGATATTCGCGAAAAACCGATTTTTGTGACCTTTGACCTTGAATATCTTGAGACGCGAACACGATAACGATTGTGACTTTTGAGACAACATTTAGAATGACAAAACAAAGGTTCATACCAATTTGCAGCTTATTATCTTTCATTCCGAGGTGAGCTCTAATATGACTGGGCTATTATTAGGAACCATTGAGCAAGCGTTGCCATCATCAGAAGAGGGACATTGCTTCTGGTACTCCCGATTAAACTTCTTTTGAAACTTTCCCCAGTCTGTTTTTTTGAAATTCAACCGATGGTTTTCATGTTGAACTGGAATGAGGAAGAAATCATCCCTTTGATGATTGATTTCCATTACGATTGCGTTATGGTCGCTATCGTAAGGAAGCACCTGCAGTTTCCGTTGAGGACTATTAAAGCTGAATTCAAGTCTTGCGTCAGCAATGCAGAGGTCCAAATATGAATTTGTCCTAGGGTATGTTGGGAACTCCGACCCATATAGGTTGCACCTGTATTCAATTTGGTTCTCTGTTATCCATGATTTCAGGAATACACTTCTTGGATTATTGGTGGCGTTTAGCCATGATGTATGCTTGGCATTCAGGTCACCGGCAAAAATATAATAACTATGCAGACTGTTCAATTCGAGTATTTCAAACAAGGAATTGAGTTCGTCCTTGAACTTGAGAACATTTTGACCAGTTGCATAGGCAGAGATAACGATGAGGTTATCCCCACCTGGCAGTGAAATTTTGATGACGGACACTTCAAGACATTCAAAGTTTTTGAATTCGACTTTTTCAATATTTTGGAAACAATAGGGTCTTCTAACCAATATCCCGGTGCCACCTCCTCCATCACCTATTACCCTATCGTTTCTTACGAATGCAAAATCTTTGAATTCCATGGAATGCCATGAATTGAGGTGGGTTTCAGTGAGAAGTATGATGTCAGGCTGTTGCTTAACAACAAATTCAAGGAGATAATCACGTCGATGTATAGCAACGATAGAGTTGACGTTGATCGATACGAGGCGAAGCCTATCCATGGGAATATGACTGGATGACAAGTTATTATTAGGCATTTGAAAGACCTAAACGCTGAAAAGCAAAGTTAATTTTTGAATCTTGTTTGTCGATTCTCTCCGATAAAGAATTAAGTTGCTGGTAAATTTTGAGAAGCAGCTCATTATTGCCACTTACATTATTTACATTATTTCCAGCATTTTCTGCTGATCCTCTTGCGGCGAGTGCAAATGATACTCCGGGCTTGACGAAGTTGGAAGATATGATATTACGGTGTACTTGTGTTTGCTTTGGAGCAAATTTAACTTTTGCATCTTGATATCGGGAGCATCCTCGATATGATGCTGGGTGACCAAAAACACCGCAGTTAACGCAGTATGATTTTTCTTTAGGCTCCATCTGAGCCAATTTGCACTCACCGGGAGCATGAACGTCTTTGCATTTAACGCAACGATAGTGCATGGCACAATTGGCAGCCGAATGACCAAATCTTTGACACCGGTAACACTGGTTGTCTTCTCTTTTCTGGAGGCGTTCCCACCTCACCACTCTGAAATTTAAGTACCTTATTTGTTGAAGGGCACTTGGACTGCTCTTATTTGCAATTTGTACCAGGTAAAGTGGTAAATTCTTCCTCTCTATGGTCGACCTTCTTGTCGCAAAGGCTTTGACTGAAAAAAAATCAATATCTGGTGCAGCCTCTTTGAGCACCTGAAGAAGATCGACCGTATCCTCTCCGCTGTCCAAACCCTTCAACAAGAAGGTCTGATTTTTTTCACTTTTTGGGGTATAGGTGAAGTGTGGAACCTCCCCAGAAATCAGCGCATCTTTGGCTGACTTGAAATCAACCAGTGATTTCGTCCTTATAGTTAATTTTTCGGCATTAACTCTTTTGATTTCGAAATTGGCCAGTTTATTTTCGGCTGCCAATAGCCGAACCATATCTTTGCCGGTTTGTCCAAACACGTTGATTGGCGGAACTTTTTCTGTCTTGTTGGAAGCTTTTTCAGAGGAACCAGCAGAACTGCGGGCTGGTTTTTTCTCCTTATTTTTGTTCTTTAAATATTGAATAAAATTAACGTCATTATCTTGATTAAAATTACCTCCGATGTTTTCTTCGATTTCCATATCTTCGGTTAATCCCTCCAGCGCTGCAAAATAATTTTAGCTCTCGTTGGTGCAACCAGCACTTAGAACTTCCTCTGGATTTACTTGCTTTGCACTTTTCTTCGGCTTTGTTACCTGTTGCCATTGATTTTGTGGCTGCGTCTTTTGAGGCTTCATCCCTTTCTTGAAAAGATCCTTGAGAGACTGTATCTCTTGCCTCAGTTCATCATTTTCTTTCTGCAATTTGGCCATTTGTTGATTGTCCGCTATTATTTGCAGCTTGCACCCTCCATCTACGGAGTTTTCTTCGTTATGTTTTCTTTTGGTGATTGTTGCCAGTTTCGTATTCGTCGTTTCCCCAGGTTGCCCCAACGGTGGGAAGCCGTCGGGCTCCTCCATACCAGCGGCGAAATTTTCTTTGTGAATTTGTTTTTCGTTACCAATCGAAGTAAAAATATTCGATAAAAATTTCCTGTGTCGATTACTTCGACAATATAAGATTTTTCCCGATAAAAATTAACTTCGGACTAAAGTTTTTAAAAAATTAATTTGATTTTTGAAAACTTTTGACAGGAGCGATTTAAAAGACGTCTACTCGTATACGCAAAGACTCCATTAATAGACTTCTATCTACTTTCAATTGGACTGGTACTCTGTCAACGTTAGAATGTGATCAAGCATTATCCACCTTTTATCAGATAACATTAATGCTGTTGACACAATCGAACCTAAAAAAAAAATAGGATAAGGTTTTGGCACCTTGGCTGGGGACGTGGCCTAAAACATTTACGAAACCAAAGAAATAATTTATATAAACTATTCAAAATAAAAAATAGCAATATTTGCGATGAGATTAAGGGAAAATATTACGAGCTTGCAAATGAGTCAAAACTTAAATCATGAGAAGCCTATCATGCCTGTGTAAACGTTATAGGCGAAGAAATTAATTAAATCCCATGGTTATCTTTTCGTCTCTCCTTCCTCAGAGCAGATATGTGTTTTCGTTGAATATTTCTAAGCTGTTTACTGCGATCCGGGACACTCCCAATACCTGATGTCCTCTGAAATAGTTAAAAGAAATCGAATCGAAAGTATCCCAATTTCGGAAGAAGAAACCTGTCAAATTCCCGTAGCTCGCGAACAAAGGACCTGGACCTGATCTCATTCCGCCCTATTTTTTGGCTCATTGTACAGATGAATTGATTCGTCCTCCTCCTCCTTCTCAACTAGTTTCTTTTCCTCTGCTAGTAACTATCTTATTCATAAGAAGGTGAAAAACGGTCGATTGCAAATGACAGGGGTATTGCTATACTATCTACGATTTTGAAGCTTTTAAGACGAAATATATGCATTAAAATTTCGACTTTTATTGAACCATAGCTTATGGAGGAACAACATAATTTCCGAAAAAAACTGTTCTGCTACTGCAAATTTCATTGTGATAACGCCATACATACTCTGTGAGATGGAAAAGGGTAACCAAATCGACATCATATACACTGATTATAGTAAGCCGTTTGACTGGTATATTCTTATTTGATGGACCCCATTCAATTTGTGAAGTTTCAAAGTCGTTTATCAAGAAAAATTAATGACCTCTCTGGGGTTCCTCAAGGTAGTCTTTTCAATATCTTCTTATCTCCTTTTCAATACCTTCATATCTGATCTTTCGGTGGCACTATCTGATCTAACGTAGGTTTTTTAGGAAAATGATCTTAACGTGGATCACATCCAAATGATCTATTTTGCTCCAATGGTTGAACGATCATCAATTTCACTCAACTTCGACAAATGTCATGTCATAAGTTTTCCAAGAGAAAGAATGATTTGAAATCAATAAAATGTGTCTGAGTAGGGTCGAGAATTCTCTCCAAAGCCAACTGAATACTTGGTTTAAAAAAGTGGCTAGGTTTGCAAGCAAGTAAAGTTAAACTATTTTTCGACAAGTAATTGAATCTCGTATTTGGCATTTATGGCATGAAGAAATTTAACTTCAACTTTCTAGAAACTTGTTTTTCGTGCGTTAATGAATTTTTAACTAATGGTACAGAAAATCTAGAAACATTCTACAATTTTAAAAGTAAATTCATTAATTTTCAATATGGCAGCCCTTTATGTAAACTATAGCTCGGTATATTCAAAAACGAGCCACAAACTGCACGAATGTGAACTTGTGAAACCCTGGTATTTTGAAGAAGTGACCATGGCCGTCAAGTGGATGGGCGTTTAGTGACCAGGAAGGAGATTGTGCAGTTAAAATGAAATGAAGAAAGTTGTTTCTCAGCGCCGATCAAGAACGCTTCGGAACACCTCCCAAAACTCTTCCTCGGTAGAGTAATCTCCGATGAATAAACATGATAGTATGTTTTGCTTACGAACAGCTCAATCCCGAAATTTATCCCAGCGAAAACCATTTTCGGAAATTTACCACATTCACGGTAGCACCACGGCTTCTTCGCTCTTTCCCGCTTAACTTTTACAGCATCGGTTGGATCTTAGACTTTGTGTTTCTGCAACTCGATCTTAATCACGTTTTGCAATAATCGGCGCATATTTAGCTTAGTAGCCATTTTCCTCCTACTTCTTCCAATTTGACTCTTAACTAACCATTTTTGGAAATGTTTCTGGGTTTCCCCAACCATCCCCATAGTGTTTTTCAACACTGCCAGTAGCTTAGTACAGTGATATGGTGCAAAACATGAAAAATTTATTGACACTGCGGTATTTGTGAGCTCTTAAAATTTTTCACTTGTGGTTTTCCGCTTAAATATCGCATTATCGCCCTTTACTTTTGAATTTCATCCCAAACATCAGGACGAGGCACAAATACTTGTCATTGAACACCGAAAAATGCCAATAAGTTCAAATACACCTGCAGCTCTGATGCTAAATGCTACTTACACGTCCTTTGTGGTGACGTAACAGGGTGAAGGCGAGCCTTCCGCCCACATTGTTTTGATACCTACAACAGAGCCTCGGAATGGATTGGATCTCCGGCAATGACCTCGCAACCGAAAAAACGACTATGGCATTGATCTTGGAATGTCAGATCACTGAACTAACCTGGCACTGTTAAGGACCTTTTACAACAGGCTAGTCACTATAAATGAAACATACTGGCAATCCAGGAAACTAAATGCACTGGAACTGATATTCAAGATATGAGATTGCACACAATATTCAAAAGTGGGAAGCCTGCTGGAAAGTAAGAATTTTGAGTGGCATTTATTGTGGGTAGGGAGTTCAAATCGCACGTTATTGATTTCAAGGCAATAAACGAACGGTTGTGTGCGATTCGTATATAAGCGCAATTCTTCAAAATTTGGCTGATAAATGTACACGCCTCAACTGAAGAAAAAGATGAAGAAACGTAGAAATCATTCTACAATCACCTGGGAAGACTAGTTGACTCATTGCCTACAAACGACACAAAAATAATTCTGGGTGATTTCAACGCTAAGGTGGGCAATGAGCTATCTTATCGGGGAACGACTGGAGAATACAGCCCCCACGATGAAAACCACAAAAAAACGTGCTATAGGTAGAAGTGCAAGCGACTATTAAGACCGTGGCAGAACAGACGATCTTACATCAAGCCCGGCGCAGCTGAAATGATTGGTTCAATGATGAGCGCCACAATGCGTTAGACAAAACGAATCAGGCGTATAAGCTATACTTGGGTAGGGAAATCAGGACGAAGAGAGAACAATATGAAAATCTTAGCAGATTAGCGAATAAGATAATTATAATTAAGAAAAAAATCATATGAAGACCGATTGAGAAGTATCGATGTAAGTTTAGCGAGCAACAATACAAAACAAGCATACAAAGTATTGAAAAGCCTGAAACGAGGTTATCAGGCCAAGACCACGCTCTGTCGTGATGACATCGGCAACGTCATCGCTGATGAAAACTGGATTAAGGAAAGATGGGCATCATATTTCAAGAACCTCCTTAATACTTCGCACAGCTCCAGAACATCGGAGCCTAAAGATATTCCCGGAGAGCTTCCATTGGCCCCAGCAAATCTGGATGATGTTTATCCCGCCGTCAAGTCCCAAAAAGAAAAATAAAGCGTCGGCCATCGATGAGATTCCCGCGTAGCTCATTAAATATGATGGTAGCGGTGGTCAGAAAGCTACCCACAAAGTCATCCACCACATTTGGCAACAAGAATATTCCCTATCCACAAAAAAGATGACAAGCTACAGTGCGTACTGCGTACAAAATATTTTAAAAGATCTTAGAAAATCAAATTGGATCATACGCCAACAATATTATTGGGGAGTATCAAGGTGGCTTCAGAGCAGGTGATCGACGATAGACCAATTGTTTGCGGTCAAGCAGGTAGTTAAGAAATGCTGGAAATTCAACATTGACGTACATCAAATTTTCGTTGACTTTAAGTAAGCATACGTATCAAATAATGCTTTGGTATCCCAGCCACATTAGTCCGTTTTACCGAAATGACATTGACGTCGGCAACCTCCCAAGTCCGCATCAGTAACCAACTCACCGAAGACTTTGGCACATATATCGGACTAAAGCAGAAAGATAGGCCGGCCCCATTGCTGCTCAATTTGCCTCTAGAATATGCCATCAGAAAGCTATCTGTTGATACAAGAGGTACTTTATCAGACAAGTCGAGCCAAGTGGTAGCCCATGCGGATGACATCAATATTTTGTCAGGGTTGTTAACATCGGCCAAAGAATTTTTCCTGAAACTCAACAGCAAAGCAAAACTAGTAGGGCTGCAAATCAATGAGCATAAAATAAAGCTCATGACGCAGTCGAGGAAAAATACCTCGAATGCCCAAAATATCACACTTGGCGAATACAATATCGAAAATGTGAGCGAATTTGTATATTTAGGCGCCAAAATAACGAGAGCCGGGATTGAAAGCGTCGGAATACAACTTGCAAATAATATATTTTATTCAGTTTTGACTATCTTTATGACCAGCTGCAATGGGCTGGCGACGTGAATCGTATGGACGAACGACGGAAATCCAAAAAGGCATTCGTTGGGAGAACTGAATGGCGGAGACCAGTGAAGCCGAGAAAACGCTGATCTGACTCGGTCGACGAAGACAGTCTCTGCTCGGATTTTCAAATTGGAGGACGCGGTTAATGGACCGAGACAGTTGGAAGCGCATGTCGCAGGAAGCGAAGGGCTGTAAATGCTACGAAGAAGAAGAAGCTAAATGCAATCAAATGTTAAATTTTTATGATGTTGCAGCAAATACGCTGACAAATCTACCTACAGTTTTGCCTGAAATGCATCTACATTAACTCTTAATAAATAAAATTAAACTTATCAACTAAAACCCCTTCAAAAGGTTTCGTAGCTTTCGTAAACACAAAGTAATTACCTTCAAGTAAGTTACGGCAGACTTATGTTTTTCTGCATTTTATGTACTAACGCACTAAGAGTTTGAATATTTATAATTTACTTTTACTCCCATTCACAATTTCTGATCAAAAACATACATGAATCTAATACCTTTCACCTGACATTTGCATTCATTATATTGTTTGTTAGGCAATGTTACATAACCTTTCATAGTATTTATCTTGAACCAAAATATTGATTCATGATTATTGGAATTTACGTAAAGACTATCCTCAAAAGTACGGGTTTCAAGGAAAAATATTGAGCTCATGTTTCAGAAGAAATCAATAATTGTAAATTTCTTGGAGTCATTTTTTCGAGTGAGGAGGCAGGAATAATTTTATGTTGTAGGATGTACAAGTTTTTATACGAATATTTTTCCACTTCAATGATCATCAGCTTTCCACACAATTCGAATTTAAAGTTTAAGCAATTTAGCAAGCCAAATAACCTCATACAAATAACCAATTGGTATTGGAATTGATTAATACCATTAAAAATTGCGCAAAACATAAAAGGATCAAGGTAATTATTTTTCAATAGTATGAAGAGAGACAGATTTGCATATATAAATGCAGAATATCATCATCTATGCCGCGACAGCCCAAACCAGGCCTTGGCCTCCAGGATTAATCTCCTCCAATATCACGATTCCGCGACCTTATCCGCCAGTTGTTCACTCCCAACAAAGGACTTTCGTTAGCTTCTATCGTGTCTTCCCATTGAGTCCTCGGTCTTCCCGATGGACGTCTACCTTGCGCTCTACCCTTCTTATGGGTAGCCGGTTTTCTTCCATTGTTTCTACATGGTCCGCCCATCGCAATTTACGTAACTTTACGCAAGACGACACAGGTGGATCTTTAAATACTTTATCGTTGTAACGTAGCCCCTACTCTGTTCCTTGTTTCACTGGGCCGTAGATTTTCCGGAGCACTTTGCGTTCAAATAAGTCCACTGACTTTTCGGATTCGCTCGTCATGGTCCATGTTTCACTTCTATATAACAGCACAGGTTTGACTAGTGTTTTATAAATGCGGAGCTTATTTTGCCTGTGGGAATGGAAAGTACTGAGTAATAGGCTTTATTAGCGGCACTTATTCGGCGTCCAATCTCGTCCTTTTCGGCACCTCTTCCATTCAGGCTGGCTCCAAGATAAATAAAATCATCCACACTTTCACGGTTATTGTCACCTACGGTCAGGTTCTGTCGAAATGGAGTTTTCTTCTTCGTTTGAGTTTTAGTTTCATTAACTCGTAGGCCAATTCGGTTTGCTTCAGATTCTAGACTCAGAAACGCTCCTTTGGCATCTAAGATTCAACGTGCTTTAATATTAACGTCATCAAGATATACTACCAAATGAATATAGCAAAAAGTCATTAAGCTTATTATTTTCGTGGTCATCCGATAACATCTCAAAGCAACGGAGAGGCTCACCACTATTGCTTGCACAAAGAAGTAAATACGCCCACCATAGCCTTTTTCTCTTATACGGGAATTTATGCAACAATCATTAAAAGATACTGTTAAAAACTCACATAACATACAGTTAGTAAAACTTGAATCATTACAAAAATATCCCGAACGTGTACTAGTTAGAGCGCTAGCTGCTGAAGCCGGAAATCACTGGTCTGAGTATCGCTAGCAGCAACAAAATCTTCGGAAGGATTTTACAGACGGACTTTGAATCCATCCGACTATAATGGATGCTGACACAAAAAATCAGGGAATGATCACACGGTCAAACGTGACACTGGCCATATCTTCTGTTAGAGTATCGCAAATTTTGCTCCTTACTGCATATTAGTACCGGATTATGCTGCTTTAAGATCCTCTTTGCAAGATCCCCTCAAACGCTTTCGTAAAACACTCCTCTTTAAAAAATATCCGAGACCTATGTGTACTCTGTACAATAGATGCTATAAAAACTACTTTCGTGCGCTGAGAACAAGAAATATGTTGATTCAGCATCATGAATAGATCAGGCGATATGCCGCTGCCTCAATTCCACTTGATTTGAATCAAATCCGTACTCTTTCAATCAATCTCATGTACGTAGTCCAGGGGAAAAAACTGCGATGTTATGATTTTGTTGAGAGTGACATCATCGATGTTTGAGTCGACTACTTATGTTAATTCTTGGTGGACATTTTCGAACAATGTGATTTGCACTTTCCTCGTGTTTCTTTCTTTTATGGTAGCTTTAACAAAAGCAAAAGGAAAGATATACGAGTCGATTTGGTGGACAGTTCTCTGCTAAATGATTGTTAGAGCTACCTACGGAAACCATATGATGGTAGGATACGTGCTGCTGGTGTGAACATAACGTGTACACAAATGGATAGAGTATTAGAATGATTTACTTCTGTATCAAGATTCTTCATCGTTAAATACTATTATCATTATATATATATATATATATATATATATATATATATATATATACATATATATATATATATATATATATATATATATATATATATATATATATATATATATATATATATATATATACATATACATATATATATATATATATATATATATATATATATATATATATATATATATATACGTGTATATATATATACGTATATATATATATATATATATATATATATATATATATATATATATATATATATATATATATATATATATATATATATATATATATATATATCTTCTTCTTTGTAGCACTACAGCGCCTCTCGGGCCTTCGCTCAGAGATAGTTAGAGTATCTCATTTTCATGACCGTATTGATTTTTTTTCGGAAGTTGGTTTGGTCAGTACCATGCTCCCGTGTGCCTGCTCAGCTATGATATGATCTGATTAAATCAGTACATATCACCGCTGAGCGAATACTCATAGTCTGTCCGAAAAATCCCCTGAACTACATCACGTTGCTCCCAACGAGATTTGAACTTGCGACCTTCGGCTTATGCGTTCATGCTCCAACCACTAGACCACACAGACTACCTATATATATATATATATATATATATATATATATATATATATATATATATATATATATATATATACATATACATATATAGCTCAATTAAAGATGTAATTCTAATGAAAATCCTTCTATCAGAAGAATTGACGTCAAAAACCTTGACAAGCTTCTTGACTATTATTGGAATAAGTTTTTGCCATTAAATAAAATGGATTTGACCAGTTAACTGCATTACAAATTTTCGTCTTGTAGTGGTCGTCCTGAAAATTAAAATTAATTAATGGAATATATTTTTTTTTTTGTAAAGCCACTGTGCCCACTATAAATTTTAAAAACCAGTATAAATCTTTTGGAAAAAATACTCAAATTACTGATTAGTTTCATTTAGGTACTCACTCTTGAATTAAACTTTTAGAACTATAATTTACCTGGAAAGACAAAAAATATAGCATAAACATTTGTGACAAAAATGAATATCTTTTTTAGGGTTTTGTAAAATAATTTTACAAAACCCTTCTAAAATCGCGTCCTGTCTGTCCGTCTGTCTGTCTGTCTGTCTGTCCGTCCGTCCGTTCGTCCGTCCGTGTGTCACAGCAGTTTTTCTCGGAAACGTCTTAAGCTAGAAGCATCAAATTTTGTATGTAGGTGTAAAGTGGTGTTCTCTTCAAAGTTCAACTACAAAAAAATTTTATAAGGTATTTAAGGGAGGTCTCCCCATGTAGGGGAGTGACCCCCCGAAAAAAAATTTCATTGAAGGTAGCCGATATGGGTATCAAATGAAAGGTCTTGATGAGAACTTTTCAAAACAGGTCTTAGTTTGGCAAAGTTTGCTTCAAGGGGCGCACAGGGAGGGGAAATACACGAAAAATTTGTGTCCCCCCCCCCTCGCGATTGGACACCTTCCATCCGAAAAATCTGAAAAAAATCAAGAATGTAGGCCTTGATGAGTACAACAACAACAAATACGTGAGAAGTCGCAATTCACTCAACTTTGTTAGTAATAGTATGATTTATCGATTTAATGTTTTCTTAAATAAAATCTTAACGGTACCCTTAAATTCAATGAAATTCAGTACGTAGATGTCTATTTATAAGATTGATTAACCCTGCAAGTTTCATAAAGATTGAATCATATTTAGCGAAGTTATAGCGGTTTGAATTTTCCTGTATTACTATGGAACAATATGTGCTGCATGTATTACTATGGCAACATATGGCTGTGGAACAACATGCGCTTTTGACCGACTCAGCCACTACAGTTTTGCTAGGATTTGCATGAAAATTTCAGGAATGATGGGTGTTATGTATATCTTTGAGAATCGGTTCAGCTAGTGGTATCAGTAGTCGTAAAACAAAATCGTGGCTGTTTTAAATGCGAAGATTGAATAATTTTTAGTTATTTTTTCCCAACTTCAATGTTTAAGGTGCATGCTTTGAACACTTGATTCAATTTATTGAATGACTGAAGCTGAGTACCTACAATTAATGCTCATAAGTGAAACAAGTCAAGGAGGCGGGAGGGAGCTTCTAACAAAAGGGCTTTGTAACAACTCTAGGATTCGTATAAATTGGCTATTAATCGATGATAACAGTACAAGAGAGTGGCCCCTAAAAAAAATTCATCAAACGTAGCCGATATGAGTATGAAATGAAAGTTTTCATGGGAGCTTTTCAAAACAGTTCTTAAACTGTCAGTTTTTGCTTCAGTGGGGGCGCAGGGGGGAAATACATGAAAAATGTGTTTCCTCCCTCGCAAATGGACATCTGAAATAATTATCAAGGGAGATATTTATGAGTATAACAATAACAAAAACCTCAGAAGTCGAAATTCTTTCAACTTTGTTAATAATAGTATGATCTTCGAATTTCATAGTTTCACCAATAAAATCGTCATTGATATGCTTCTTGACTTTATTCAATCTGGTGACTGCATTTTGAAAATTGAATACAAAACCCTTCTGACATGAGCGTAGGTCTGTTTACCTAACTTGTTTAATTGAAAGTTTACTACTCCGATGTATTAGGATATCTCTTTTTGTGATCAGTATCACGCTTGGTGTTTTGGTTATTACGCGTTTGTAATGTTTTCTGATTAAAACTCAGATAATATCCGTATGGTTTAACATGATACTGATCATATCGCGTTATAGAAGATAATCAGAGTCACGAAGTAACACGATTTTTCGTCATTCTTGAAACATGGTTCGGGCAGTTGCCCGATTTATTAAACTAGTCAACACCATTTCACACGAACTCTGTAATAATTTTTGATGTATATATTCGAATTGAAGTAGCAGGAAAATGCTCCTGTTAGAAGGGTCAATATCAGAAATTTGGCTCATACATATCCGTGAATAGAGTTAGAAAAATCTAATATGGTTATTATGCATGTAAATTTGCCGCATTTTGATTGCGCTATACTAACCTCTTTTTTTTTGAAAAGTCACAGTAACATATCAATGCCCACTTTCATGTCTGAATACATCTGTAGCGTCAATCGATAACTTTGTTGCTTAACCCTTTTGATCTGAGCGAGCCAGCTACAGGTACAATACTGGTAAAAATAATAAGACACTCCATGTTTGTCAAGAAATCGTAAAATAATAAAACAATCCCAAGAAACTGTGCGTCTGAGATTCTCGCACTGTATTATGTATATTCCGCTGAATAATTAGCCGGGGCATTTCCGTATAAGATATAGGATATTCAAGAAAGTTGAATTATAGGTAGGGAAGAAAGATAAGACCCCTTACATTTTTGCAATTTTAGTATGAAATTTAAGAAATGAAACGTAACCATTCATAATATTTTGATATTTTATTGAGCTTCCTGTCCTTTTTAGGGTTTCGTACTAAATTACAAAACCCTATTGAAACCACGACCAGCGTCCCTTTGTCCGTATGTTTGTATGACACATCAGTTTTCCCCCGAAACTATAAAAGCTACAGTTATGAAACTTTGTGGAAAGGTCAGAACTGATGACTTATTAAAGGTTTTGGGGGGAAAATTTCGGAGAGTTTTAAGGGGGGGGTGCCCCATATACCGGATTGACCCTCAAAAAATTTTTTTTAGTCAAATTGATCAAATGGGGTCTCATATGAAAGGTCTCCGTGAAATCTTTTCAAAACAGGTCGAATAATATTTCGCATTTCCTGTATTACAACGACAACAATACATGGATATGGAACAATATGCGCTTTTTACCGACTCAGTTACTACGGATTTGCTGGGATCTGTATGAAAGTTTGAGGAATAATGATGAATATCTTTGAGAACTTGTTCAACGAGTGACATCAGTAGTCGTAAAACAAAATGGGAGTCGTTTTAAATTGAGAATATTGAATAAATTTGTGTTATTCTTCCAAACCTCAACATTTAAGGTACATGCTATTAACCCTTGATTGCACTAACAATAACAATTTATAGATAAAATCCAATAACAAATAACTTGGAGGTTGAAGTTCGTTGAACTTTGCTAATAATAATAGCATTTGAAAATTTAACGTTTAAACTAAACTGCATTAGTGTCACTGAGTTGGATCAAATTAGATATTTAAGTAGTTCGTTAAATTGTCCTTATGTCCTATAGATTTCAATAAAATTTACGGAAGTTATAGCCGTTTGAAGATTTTTCGATTACAACAATCATACACGGGTTTTCTACTACATGAGCTTTCCATCGAAACAGACACTACACTTTTGATTGGATTTTCTCTACATTTTTAGATAAGATGAATAACAAATATAAATTTAAAATTCCCTTTAGTCAAAGATTTTAGCAATATTGCAACAAAAAGTGGGCCTGTTAAAATGGAATAACACTGATTTTTCTGGTAAGGCAGGAGTATATATTTGGTTTTCTTTAAATAAATCATTCTATGTGTATACATATCGTACGTCAAGTGGAAACTCCTTCTGACATGAGCGTAGTTCTGTCTACCCAACATGTTTATAATTTTTTTCATTCTTTTGGTAGGCTTTTATATGATTTTCGAACATATTTTCTCGTAATGCATGCTGAGGTAAAAGCCTTTTCTAAGTCCTTTGTGTCTCGAAGCTGATTCTATTTAGCGTCAACAATTTTCAATACTATTTAGTTCTATAGATCTTGCTGGGAAATCAAGTACATCAATTCGTTGCTGCTGAATGTACTGTATAACAACTTTGCATTGTGAATTGTAGCATTATCTTGTTGAAAAATGAACGGCTGAACCGCGATTTCTGCCAAATTATCGTCAAACTCTACACGGAGCATTTCCACATATCGCAAGCAGTTTATTTTTCCGGTTAAAAACCGAATGTTTGACTGTCCATTCTATATCCTGTAGCAGCCAAAGCTATTACACTTCCGCCGCCATGTTGTCTTTTGGTCAAAACTCTCGTTTCTTTTCTTACGTCGTGTGGAAATAATAATCAGTATTGTATACATTCGCTGTACGAAAAAATTTGCCACAAGAATGATTGCACTAGATATTCCCAATAGAGTTCTACGACATTTGCTTGAGATTGCTATTACAAATTATTGTATATTGTTCAAAACCATGTTGGACCATTTATATTTCTCAAATCAGTTGAAAAATGTCAAGGTATTTTCGATCTTGAAGAAAGTAAGGACTCTTCGTGCCCTAAAAGCGATCGTCTAATCAGCTTATTGGGTTGTTCGATAATTAATGTCGTTTCTTCATGTTTTTCAAAATAAATTTATCTAAATTAACAACAAACATTAATGAATGTTATTGACCATTTTGTTTCTTTTTGCCATCTTTCGGTAAGTTGAAAAATTCCACGTTCGAAGACGCCTTAGTTTTTATGGGTGAAGAGCTGGTCCAACTAATTTTTAATAGTCTGATCGGAATGGAAAGTTTTACCATTCAAATGGTTTTGGAGCGAAAGTTTTACCATTCAAATGGTTATGGAGCGAAACAAATGATAGTCTGATGGTGCTAAGTCAGGGCTATTGGGTGGATGTGGCATCATTTCCCAATTGAGTTTCATTAATTTTTGACGGGTATAAAAGGGGTATGGGGTCTGGCGTTATCATGATGGAACACCACGCCTTTGCAATTGGCCAGTTCGGGGCGTTTTTTCTTGATTTCTTCGTTCCATTTAGATAGTTGACGATGGCAAACATTTGAATCAATAGATTGATTTCTTAGAAGCAGCGCAAATAAGACTATACCCTTTAAATCCCACCACACAGAAAGTATAATCTTCTTTAGGTGAATATTGGCTTTGGATGTCGATTCTGGGGACTCATCTTGCTTGGTCCATGATTGTTTTCGGACTACGTTATCGTAAACAATCCATTTTTCATAACCCATTATGATTCTTTTTAGAAATAGGGCGTTTTGGTTACGATTCAGCAAAGAGTCGCATATGTTACAATAATACGTTTGGTGAGATGGATTTCCCTTAATTCGTGAGTCTAGTTTGTTTACGTAACCAAGCTGTTGTAAGTGCAAGTAAACGGTTGAATTCGATATGTCGAGCTTCTCTGCTATCTCTCGAGCTGTCATAAGCCGGTTAGTTTCGATTATCGTCTTTATTTTGTCGTCATCAGTCGTGGTTGGACGACCAGTATATGGTGCATCTTGCGCATTGAAATTTCCAGAACGAAAGCGAGCAAACCAACGCTGACACTGGCGTTCAGTAAGGCAGCCCTTTCTTTCGAGCTTGCACCGTATTTTTGCCCTTTCGGAAGCAAAACAAAAAATATGCCGATAATGCTCTCTCTGATTGTCCATTTTCAAGTTTATTTTTAACCAACTTGTTGTTTTCTAATGAAACTCAGTTTCCGAATGAAGACAGTCTGAAGTTCAATTTTTAAAATAGACAATAATAATATTGATGTCTCAAAAATATTAAGCCTTTTTTGTCCTTTTCCATTGAATATTTCTTTTATGTAAAATGAATTTTATTTAAGTACATATTATCCATTATTATCTATGACCTTTTGCCATTTTCTGGGTAGAGCCATTGTTCCATCTGTGTAGAACTTTTGTGGTTTATCGGCAAAAAACTTGGCCAAGTGATTTTCACAGTCCCTTTTTGTAGTGAATTTCTTTTCATTAAGGAAGTTTTGCAGAGACCAAAACAAATGGTAGTCTGATGGTACAAGGTCTGGACTATACGGTGGATGCATCAAAACTTCCCAGCCAAGGTCTGTCAATTTTTGCCAGGTCATCAAAGATGTGTTTGGCCTGGCATTGTCATGATGGAAGACAACGCCCTTTCTATTGATTAATTCTGGTCGGTTTTTTTTGAATTGCTTGTTGCGATCTGGTTAATTGCTGACAGTAGAGAGCCAAATTGAGTGTTTGGCAAGATTCTAGCACATCATGATAAACGATTCCCTTTTAATTCCACCATACACACAGCATAACCTTATTTGGTGTCAATCCTGGCTTTTAAGTCGTTTGTGATGATGCACCTTTTTTGACCATATCTTTTTCGATCGACATTCTCGTATCTTAGCCATTTTTCATCGCTCGATTTCGTTGCGTTTCGTTAGCATTTCGCAAATTGAAATTCGGTCGATCAAATTTTGTTTGTGTTAATTCATGCGGCACCCAAACGTCGAGCTTCTTTGTGTATCCAGCCTTACGCAAATGGTTCAAAACTGTTTGATGATTGGTATTCAGTTCCTTGGCAATGCCACGGCTGCTTATGTCGCGGTCTTCTTCAATTTTTTGTAAGACTTCATCGACTTTTTCAGTTATTGGTCGACCTGAGCGAGGTGCATCTTTGATATCAAAATTTCCAGAACGAAAGCGAGCGAACCATTCCTTGGCTGTGGCTTTTGATAAAGAATCTTGACCGTAGGCACCACAAATTTTTTCGCGAGCCTGCGATGCATTCTCACCTTGATCGTAGTGACATTGTGAAATATAACGAATTTTTTCAGAAATTTCACACATTTTTAAATGAATACAACTTTTGACACGAATGACGAAATACAAAACTGTACTGGAATGTCACCTTTCAAACGCATGTCAGTTTGACTCAACATGATTAGTTTTGCCCTATATATGACAACGAACAACATCTAGTGACAAAAAGGGCTCAATACTTTTTAGACTACACAATCACTACTACACGAAATATGCAGTTCACGTCATCTATGAGAAAAACGACACGAATTATCCAACAACCGTATACATATTTATATGCACCTGTTGATTTACTTTAAATAATTTTTAAATAAAATACTACCTGTGTTGATTAGTATGAAGGCAGTGATTTAGCTGTTTTACGTTTGTACGTTACATTTTCAAATTCAAACTTTTTTGTTATCTCGAAAATCAAAGTCTCATTACAAGTCGTCTTTTTGAACAACTTCACGCATTATGCATTTACTACCTTTCATTAGTTCAATGTCAAGCAAATGGTGAAATATTCCTGAATCCTTCAATTACCCAGACGAATTGATTTGATTCATGACGTAGTCCTAATCAAATCTTGGGCATGTTTTTCTATGGCATCTCATTGAAGCCTTCTAATAACAATATATGTAAGTAAATTACTGATTATGCATTCCGCTCAGATATCACTTCTTCATATCAGCACACAACATTAAGTTGTAATTTGATTTCACGACTAAATTGTTCACGGCGAATATAGCCCATTGCGTTTTGAGAGGTTAACATCAAAGTAGTAGTAGCAAGCAATAACGTTAACAATGTATCACCTGCCTGCTTACCTGGTCCGTCCGTAACCGCGGTTCTCAATTGGAAGCTTTTTATGAAATTTCATCACGTCATTCATAAATGTATTACAATAAAATCATATGCGTCTAACTTTGCCATGCCTTGCCTGCCAGCAGCAATCATCAATTGATCGCTTGTTCCATTCAGTTTTCAAATAAAATCATCCCCCCTATGGCACTAAGTCTTCAATTGACTGCTCCCGGAGTTTTAACCTTGGCGTGTTATTTTTAGGAAGGTTGTGGCGTTGGTGAGTAAATTGTATGGACGAGGGTGGCAATACGTGAATACCGGTCGTAATTTCAGCGAAGAGTCACATTATGAATGTAATTTGGCAGTGGAGCACGAGAGGTTTATGAAACATTCGATTATGTTAATATTATACTTTTAAAGAGTTGTGATGATCTGCTTTCAATTACATATACAGCTCGATTTCATTTGACACAGACAATGGAAGAAAGAAAGACATCACATCACTCTTTTCGTCCCACACATGTATGCCGAAATTCACAATCACAATAACTTCATTCGAGTCGATTACGTACGAATCCGAGCTTCAGATAGTACATAGCATTACGTCTACATTAACTCATACACTGCGATTCATTCATTTGATTTCTTTTCAAGTTCCCCAATGAAGAGTACAATTCCCATTCATGCATTATTTTTAGTGTCCATAATTCCGCAACTCAATTAAATGACTCATTTCCCAAGGACGCAAATCGATAGTTCCAAAGAATCATAACAAAACAGAACTTATCTTTAGTATTAAGAGCTCATATTTACAATTGAAATATTTCTTGGAAAATTGGAGCACACTGAAACGTAGGCATCCTTTCAATGAATTCCATTTAACAGGGAAAAGAGTAGAGGGTAACGTTATACTATGACACTGGATCAGATTTTATCTTATGGTTCGTTGACGGAGGACTAACCAAAGGACCTTGGAACATTGTTTCAAAACGATTGATATTATGGATTCACTGTTACGTAAATTGGTTTGGAAGGTGAATGTAAGAGTGGAACTATTCGATAAGCGTATGTGGCTATGTTGTGATGGTTAAATTCAAATACAACTTCGGAAAATTTTTAGCCCTTTTATTATTTCGCACTTCGATTTGTTTCATATGGGATTGTAGGTTTTATTCCACTTCTTCAGATTTTGTATTCACAAAACGTTAAATTGAATAATCATGTTGTAATTAAATATTTCTGCACCAACTCTATTCGAGCTTAAAGAATCCGTAACAATCACTTTCAGATTCTGAAGAGATTTGAGAACGTTCCCCTGAGGCAATGTCTGGAAAGGACACGATGTCCTTTAATAGTAGTATAGGGACCAGTCCTACAACTTAAGCTCCAGCATGATTGATAGCCCAGACATTGCAAAGGTCGACTGAGCATCCAAGAAAACCTTATTTGGCAAAGCCAAACAAACGCAGATTGCTCCATTCGTAATAATCCAGTCGTTCAATGAAACGGCTCAAGTGTTTCTGATAAGAGCAGCCGCCGATAGAACATGGCATCATATTATCGGGCAACTGACTAAGTTGGTACAGAAGGCGGTTCTGGCTGTTTTCAAAAACTTTCTTAAAGTAAAACCTCGGCATTCTCCACTGCCTTTGATGACGGGTGGAATCGGACCTGAATCAAAGAAATTCTCCGCAGATCTCTACAAACTGACAGCAGGTAACCCGTACGCAGCATGGCCAAACGCGAAATTAGCAATAGCGCGTGGGCACCAAATTCCAAGTAAACTCAGACACCGAGCATGAGATCTTCTTACTAACAATGATCTAGTAAAGTGCTCTCCGAAGTCATAGAAAGAAAATTAAAGTATCGGGACGGTTTTTCGGAGTGGACGGTCTACAATAGACCAAATATTCGCAGTTAAGCTTGTGCTCGAAAAATCCAAGGAATATAACATCTATGTCCGTCAACGCTTTGTAGACTTCAAGCAAGCATATGACAGTGTCGACAGAAACGCGCTGTACAAATAATGCTTGACTTTGGCGTTCCAACAAAACTAGTGCGCATGGTCAAAGTCACGCTTTTATGCACAGGGTCCCAGTTCAAGGTCAACAGTGAACTAACGGACAGCTTCATAATGGAATCAGACTTAAAACAAGGGGATGGACTTACACTAATGCTCAATATCGCGTAGGAACATGTCATCAGGAAGACATCAGCTATAACCTCGGGTACACTAATGTTCAAGCCCTCACAATTGGTAGCGTATGCTTATGATGTCAATATATTATTATGGCACGTTCAACTCAGACGTCAAAGGAGCATCTCCGACCCTAGAATCTGAAGCAAACCGAATTGGCTTATGAGTTAATGAAACTAACACTAAATTCATGACTCAAACGGGGAAGAAGACTCTAGTTCGACAAAACCTGATAGGCGACTGCAACCTTGAAAGTGTGGGTAATTTTATTTATCTTGGAGCCAACCTGAATAGAAGAGGCGCCGAAAAGAACGAGATTGGACACCACAAATAAAGCGTACTTCCATTCTAAGGTCTACAGTGGTCCATATGCAAAATAAGCTCCGTAATTACAAATCATTGGTCAAACTGTGCTGTTATATGGAAGTTAAACATGGACCCCGACGAGCGAATCCTTTCAGGCCGTAGACAGATTTGAACGCAAAGTGCTTCGTAAAATCTACGGCCCAGTGAAACAAGAAACTGAGTGGAGACTACGTTACAACGATGAGTTGCATGAATAATTTGACGATCTCTCTGTACCCTTTCACGTAAAGTTATGCAAACTGCAATGGGCGGAGCATGTAGAGAGAATGGAAGAAAATCGGCTACTCAAATTAACATTAAAAGGAGTGAAGCACAAGGTAGACGTCCAGCGAGAAGATGGAGAACTCGATGGGAAGACACGATAGAAGCTAACAGCAGATCTTTGCTGAGATTGATCAACTGGCAGACGAGGTCGCGGAACCGTGATGATTGGAGAAGATTAATTCTGGAGGCCAAGGCCCGGCTTGGGCTGTCGCGCCATAGATGATGATGATCATGATCAATAATAAAATGTGACCAAGGTCAGCGAGGTATTCAAATGCTATTTCACGAGTTAGATTTCATACGGCTTAGCCTCTAAATTTCCATGTAGGTAAAGGAGACACCTGAAATTTACTCAGCAATATCAAAGTCAAAGCATGATAGTAGTACTGTCACGTTGTAATGATTTTATTTCTAATTTTCATAATTACTTTTCCTCTCTTTACTGTACCCAATGGAAGTGGAAAAATTGTTAATGGTGTATTTGAAAACTAAAAAATGAGGAAAAACAACATATAACTGCAATCAATGCTTTCTGTCTGTCTCGTAAATAAGTTTAATTTACTTAAAATGAATTGGAACTTTGTTGCCTTTGCTTTCTCTTTATAAATCCCGTGTTTTCTTGCTTTTTCAAGATTTCCCCAATATCGTTTATATTGAGGTTATGAATATTTTTGTTTATTTTGTTTGTTATTTTTGTTTTAATCATAGTAGTACCTTCAGATTGGATCGGATTCAACTTAATGCAACATACTCACTGCAATATGGCCTTGTAGATACGGGGTTTACAAGCAAGCACAATATTTCCAGCTCTTTGAGGTGCGTGAGTGGTTCCAAATCGCTCATTTCCTGAATATTGCTCCCAGCAAGAACTACTGACTCCAAATTGGGGATACATTCATGCAAGCAATCGCCCATTCGTATTATCCGGTTGTTGTTTAATGCAGGCACTTTAATCTAGGCAAATACGGACATCCATCACGTTTGCGTAGATCATAATCAGAGAAGTCTATTGTATCGAATTGGTCCAGTGTAGCTCCCAAATTTCCTATTGGCGGTGTTTTGTATCCTCGTAGATCTGGTTCCGTTCTCTGCATGGATTGATTGATGATATCCGCGGTTAGTCTAAACATCACAAAACGTTATTTTAACTCGAAGCGGAAAAACAAACTTTGCATTCGCCGACTTACCAATTCCAATTTCTGATACATTTACTACTTTTGAATAGTCGATGGATATCTGTGATGACCAATTTGTGGGAAAGTTCTTCTTCCTGTTAATTTTAAGCCTTTTTGCTGCTTGTTGGCACCCTCCGGGACTTCTTCCTGAGTGACGGCCACTACTTCCACACTTTCCTCCCATGTGGCTGTCAAATCCTCTTGACATCCCACGACAAAATTGACGTGGGATGTGCGTTCGTCGCAACCAACTGGAAATGACAAGCCACCTAGCAGCAAAGTGTGTTAGTAGTGGTCGCCAGCGGCGGCGCATGATTCATTACAACGTCCTCTGAATTTGGTTGCTGTTTCAACTTACTTCATTTTGCATCAGACGAAGAGGAAAAGTAGGATACGAGAGCTGTTAAAGAGAGCCTGCACAGCAAATTGAAAGATATTTTCATGTTGCTTGTTTGAAACACATGACTTACTGGCTGCTACATTATTTTCGTATCTATTCGATGGATTGTTTTTCTTTCTAGAGTGGAACATGGTTTTCTTGAAGTTTTCCATTTTGAAAAACAAGTCCAATGCTATTACAATGAATGAAATGATGAGAGTACAAGCGGAATGAAAACACATTAATTTACTAAGTCATTTTAGTTTCTATATTTTGTCTATATTTTATTGTATTTATTTTCTTGTAATAATCAAATTTTTTTGAATTAAAAAAAAAATCCTGCTTAAATATTAATCCCGCGATTCTGCACTGGGTAAGTTTTCATTAGAAACAATAAGTATAAGGCCTTGTACTCCTTACTCGGGTTTTTATATATAAAGGATGGTCCAACCAAAACACACGATGTTAATTGTGAATAAAACAAAAAGTTTTCAGAGAATTATGTTAATATTTTTTATTATAAAAGAAGGTTCGAGGACCATTATGTGTGAAACAAAATGTCCCCCAAATCCTCGCCACGGCTACGGTGGCATACTTCTATCCGATGGTCCATATTTTCAATGACTCTGAGACATTATTGAGGTTCAATGTCGTTAATTTGCTGAATTATCTCATCCTTTAGCTCTTGGCTTATTAACGTACACTTTTTCTTTTAAATATTCCTAAAGAAAGAAGTCCAACGGTGTCGAATCACATGATCGTGGCGACCAATTAACATTACCACAACGTGAGATGACACGGCCATTGAATTTCTCACGCAAAAGAGCCATTGTTCCGTTGGCTGTGTGGCAAGAGTACCATCCTGTTGGAACCACATATAGTCCAGGTCCATAACCTCAATTTCTGGCCACATAAAGTCCGTTATCATCTCGCAATAGCAAACATCATTCATGGTAACTGCTTGGCCGTCCTCATTTTCGGAAAAGTACGGCCGGATGACGCCGCCAGCCGATAAACCACACCAAACAGTTACTCTTTGTGGATGCATCGGCTTTTCAACAGTCACTCGTGGATTCTCATTTGCTCAAATGCGGCAATTCTGCTTGTTAACGAATCCACTGAGGTGAAAGTGTGCCTAGTCGCTGAAGATGATTTTCTTTGTAGTCACCATTTCCTTCTGTCTGGTCAACCACCGACAACAGCGTATTGCCGACGCTTGAAATGGTCAGTAGGCTTTGAGTCAATTGATCCTTGTAAGCGTGTAAACTCAAATCTTTATTCAAAATTCGCATCAGTGATGTTCGTAAGATGTTCAATTGTTGGGCACAACGACGAGTCGAGGCTGACGGCTCTTCTGCCACACTATCACGAACAACAGCAATGTTTTCCGCAGAACGAACTGGGAGAGCATGCAAAGGTGATTTCACATTTCCTACAGACCTGATTTGCTGAAATTCACGCACGATTCCCCCCGATTGTGGACACATTTGGCCAATTATGCTGACCAAAAAAATCACGAAATCCACAAAATGCATTTTGATTTGAACGCCCATTTTCATAAAAGGCTGCAACAACCTTAACCCGCTGCTCAATTGTGTACCTCTTCATCGTTGAATTGGTCAAACACTGAAACAAAGAAATGTCAAATTAAGTTGGGCGAAAAACTTGAAGTAAAGGTGTGACTCACAATAAACATTGTGCATTATGGTTGGACCACACTTTATATATTTTTTATCAATCGAATTTTTTATTTGAATAAAATCTCGCCACTCTCGAACTCAATTCATTTCTTTCCAGTAGTTAGGGACTTTTTATTGGAACGGAAGCGAAAGATGAGTATTTCGTCGAGTGGACGGGATTCGTTTTGTAATTCGCGACTAATTGGTTCGGCTTACAGTTCGGTTGGTTATGCGTGGCCTTAACTTGCGCTTTGGTCATTTTTATGTATGTAGGGTAGAGTATTTCAGATAGAATTAACATCGCGTCGGTACGTAGATCGGGAACGCGCGAAATCAATGTTTATCCTTTTGAGGTACTGGGAGCCTCGCAGGGGCTGCGGTAAAGTAATAACGGAATTTTCCCTCGAATAATTTTCGATCGCGTTTTAAACGGGCAATTCGAATCGGTGGCTGAAAGATTGTATTCGAGCGTAGTCTACTCGCATCAAGGCCCACACCGACATTCGTCTCCAAACTAGATGACCGATAAGCAGTCAGCTCAGAGTAGCCTGCAAGCATACGAACAAGTAGGGCTTAAGAGGCACAGTTCATTGATGTGCCTCAAGACTCCACGTCTTTAACCGATGAGAGGGCGGTTTCGATTTTCCTTCGGGAAATTGCGAAAGAAGCGAAGATAAAATCATTACAACAAGGACGTAAAGAAATTACAACAAACATATTGGTTTCAATCACTGGCTGGTAAATTACGTTAGTTTTTCTGGAATTGTTTCACTTGTATACATTATTCTGCTCCTCGTCATCAAAACGGTAACGAGTTGCATAAAATTCCGAAGCCAACAGTACAGTTTGATACTGTTCATATAGATTATCTGGGACCGCTTCCAGCTGTACGGAACCTGATGAAACATCTTTTAGTTATTGTTGACTCGTTCACAAAGTTTGTCAAATTGTACGCTACAAACATGAAAGAAAGTACATGTTGCAGTCGGTTATTTTTTTTATTTGATATCCGCAGGCCAATTCTTTTTTCTCTTTAAAAGCCGTTGGGCCTTGCTTTGTTGTGTGAGCAGGCGCATTTCGACTCCTTCGAGTCATCTTCAGTGTCTTCAACACATTCTTTAGAAACTGAAGATGACTCAAAGGAGTCAAAACGCGTCTGCTCACACAACAAACCAAGGCTCGACGGCTTTTAATTAAAAAAGAGTATATGTTGTCTGCGCAAATATTTTTAATTGTTCAGCAAACCCTGATTATTTATATCTGACCGCACTATCTGTTTTTATTCAGGCGACTTCAAATCATTACTTGAGGAAAACAATATTGCCCACATTAAATTGGCCACTGCTTCGCCACAGCCAAATGGACAACTGGAGAGAATTAATCGTTTTTTAATGTTTTCTAAAAATTGCGGAACCCGAGAGTCAAGGGTAATGGATCTCTAAATCGTCACAAGTAGAGTTTGCTATCAACGATTCAGATATAGTAAATCTATTAATAATACGCCAAGCCGTCTACTTTTCGATGTGGATCAGCTTGGTACCGTTTATGATGTTCTGTCCGAACATCTGGCTGATCTCTCTAACTACATTATTAACTTAGGGCAAATAAGAAAGGACGCTTTTGAGAGTTGGCTTAAAAAGCAAGCCTATAATCAAAAATACACCTGAAAGTAATGCAAACCATCGAGAAAATTTCAAGAGGGTTATCTCGTGGTTATCCGAAATGTGGAACAAATATGAAGTTAATTGAGAGGTACCGAGGATCATACACACATACTCAAAAAAGTCTGCGTACACCTCATTAGTAAGTACTGAATTATGCTGGAATCGTATGAATCAATAATGTGATCTTGATTTAATCATTTTGATAAAAAAAGCCTAAGCTGCAAAAAAATTCATTGAAGCAGTTTTGATTATAAAAATTAACGAGGATATGATAATTTTAATACTTGGAAGTCTATGAGCGGCCCCAAAAAAGTCTGCGAGCACATCACAAAATTTGGGGATTCGCCGAAATGGGCAGGGGTTACACCCAGATTTTTTAATTGATACACGTGACGATATTCATTGGAAAATTACTTGTGAGTTTTGCATTAATTGGACATTGTCCTTCAATATGGAATTTAATAATAAAGAAATTAGTGTTAATGAGCGTGAAGTGATAATAGATTTGCGAAAAACGGGAAAGATTTGCGTAAAATCGCAAACTTAGTTGGAAGTATCCATTTCTCGGCACAATTACAAAGAAACCGATTTATTTATCTCATGGCATCGATCAGGACGTCCTCCTAAACTTGCAGCACGTGAAGGTCGGAATATTATTAATGCTGTGAAAAACCCCGATCAACCACGTTTTGTATTGCGCAGGACATAAAAAAAGAAATATAAAACAATATGAGATGAAACAATGCGCATAGTTTTCAGGAAATGCGGTTACCATGGTCGAGTCGCATATAAAAAGCCATTCGTGTTGGTACGGAATCGTCATAAGAGGATGGAATTCGCCAAAACTTATGATATATGCAAAAGAATTTTTGGAAATCGTTCTCTTTTCGGACGAAAGTATGTTTTGTATATTTGGGCTAAAAGCACGCAAATTAGAGAAAACACTCGACAGAATTCAATAACGAAAATTTGATTCCCACAGTAGAGCATGGTGGCGGCGTTGTGATGGTTTGGGGGTGTATGGCAAACAGTGGAGTGGGGCAAATAGTTTTTAAAGAACCCAAAATGAATAAATACGGATAGGTTTATATTTTGAAAAATACCATTAAGGCGCAGCCCCCACTGAAACTACAAATTTGGGTAAACTTCACAGTCGTTCACCTCAGAAACGTTACAAATATTTGCAAAAAATTTTTAACTAGAAGTCAGAATGAACCTTTGGCTACTGAATCAACTTATTATTATTACTGAGTAGTCTGTCCGAAAAATCCCCTGAACTAAATCAAGTTGCTCCCAACGAGATTTGAACCTGGGACCTTCGACTTATGCGTTCATGCTTTAACCACTAGGCCACACAGACTACAGACTAATATATATATAGGTATATATATTATTTTTTGGACACAGTAGTATATATATAAAATACATATACACGTTTATAGATACGTATATATAAATAGATATACATTTTATATATATATATATATATATATATATATATATATATATATATGTATATATATATATATATATATATATATATATATATATATATGTATATATATAAAAGGTGCGTACGATATTTGCGGGCAACTTAAGAGTAGAATTAATTAGCTTGTATTTTTAACAAAATTTAATGAAATTTCAGGAATTTTTTATACAACGTTAAATTAGTATATGGCTATAAAGTTATTCAATAAAATCGGTATTAGCAGCAATAACCTCTTCGATCCGGGTCCGGAAACGTTTACATCCCCGAATCAAATGCTCCTTGTTCCTATTGACCATCCATGACGGCATTAATAGCAGTCTTCAGCGAAGAAGTGGTATTATGAGGACGCTTATTGGTCTCACGCTCCACTACGTCCCATACGTAATAATCCAAAGGATTAAGGTCTGGGAAGCTAGGTGGCCATAGGTTCGGTGTTATGTGGTCATGAACATTTTCGGCCATCCAATCTTGTGTCGCCATCGCTTTATGTGAAGGAGCAGAGTCTTGTTGAAAAATGTATGGTCTGCCTCCTCTATACAGGGTTTCACTACCGTCTCCAAAACCTCGATGTATGCAGCAGAGTTCACTCGAAGTCCTTGAGTAAAAAAGTGTGGTGGCATAACATGTCCTTCGTTGCTGACAACACCTAAAACCATAACAGTGGCTGGAAATTTTGTGTCCATAACAACAGGAACCTCCATAGGATTTGAACATGGCCATCTGTCATTTCTGCGATTGGTGTTTTGATCTTGGTCAAAATTTTTTCGTCGGAAAAAAACCATAAAATTTTGGGCGCCTCAGGGTGTTTGATTTTGTTTAAAAGACGTTTTGATCGGAGAACTCTCTGTTCCCGTGTTCGTTCCAACATGAACTGTTCTGTGCGCATCACATAAAACTTATACCGAAGGTCTTCGTGGACAACTATACGAATAAGGCGTTCAGAAACATGAAGCTCACTCGCAAGGACCCTCATTGATTTTGAAGCGTCCTCGTCTATGATCGCTTGCACTTGCTCTAAAATTCTGCAGATCGGGCTGTGTCAGAACGTTGTTCGTGCTTTTTGCGTTTTAGAACCGATTCAGTATTGCCTCCTGATGCTTCCGATTCACGGCGAACCCTATGCACGAATGAACAGGAGCAATTAAGAAAACTAGAGATCTCTAAATCTGAATGGATCGCACATATAGCGACGATGACAGCATGTCTCATCATTTCTTGAGTGATTTTGTAGACCGCCATTTCTTATCTGAAAAGGAAAAAAAATTCGCGAAGTTATAGTCACATTTATGCATGTCCTCAAATACCGTATGCACCCTATATATATATATATATATATATATATATATATATATATATATATATATATATATATATATATATATATACTCGTATATATATATATATACATATATACGAGGTGTGACAATTAAGTAATGAGACTGATTCCCTGAAAACTGTATATTCAAATTAGTCCCCTTGGGCAGCTATACAACGATTCCAGCGCGTTTTACATGCTTCGCAACATTTCTGGAACGCTTCGACTGGGATGTCCGCGAGTACCCTCGTCACGGCCGCCTGGATGTCCGTAATCGACTCAAAATGTGTTCCTTTGACCACCGATTTTATTCTAGGGAACAAAAAAAAGTCACAGGGTGATATATCGGGCGAATAAGGCGGCTTTTGCAACACGGCGATCCCTTAGAGGCCAAATGCTGGGACACGCTGAGGGCGGTATGGCACGGCGCCTTGTCGTGATGAAGGATCTAGTTACGAGCGGTCTCTGGGCGCACCCTGTTGACTCGTTTCCGCAATCTTTCGAGTACTTGGGAGTACTCGAACTGTTAAACGCCGATCTTTACGGATTAGGGTGCGCACTAGCTGCGCATTCGCGTCAGTCCGCACCTCGACTGACCTCCCGCTCGGCGCCTCGTCTACCACGCTTTCACGCCCCTCCTTAAACTCTTTATGCCATCGAAACACCTAGGCACGACTAAGAGCACCATAGTATACTCAACTAGTACCCACACCTTTTATTTACCCTGTGTTGCACACTTTTTGAATTTTCCCAGGGGCACGTCAGCTGATCCGGGGCACTACAGCTGATCCCATGTTTGGCGCGCTCAAGAAACAAAGCAAAATGCAAATAAAATTAACGACGCCCGTGTTCTTTTACGCATTTCAGAACATAGGAGTGCTGCCAGATCCTAATAAAAAACTAAAAGATTGCATGGAATGATTTTTTTTTCTGCAAAGTTATTGATTTTTTGAGATATGGTAATCCTGAAATCTCTCATCGAGGCATATGTTTATATTCGCGCCAATCCTCGCGTCAGCATTTACCTACCTACTTGCTACCGAAGATTTATGGCTCGCTGGTCGGCTTGTGTTCGGATTTTTCCGGAGGGTTGATGGAGTGTAGTTACTAGTTGAGTATACTATGAAGATCACTATCACCATGCATTTTTACAATTTTAGCGTACGTTTCCGAAGCTGTTTCGCACAATCTGGCGCAAAATTTTGATTTCGTTTCTCCATTTTCGTGATGAGCACCACCAACATACGTCTACTCAACACGACACAGCAGGCGAATTAAACAAGCTAGAGCGATGGTAAATATATCAATGGAGAGGGAAAAGATGCCGGGGAAGGGGAAGGGAATTTCAAGGTTACAGGCTTACCACAAGCGCGGCAATAAATCAGTCTCATTACTTAATTGTCACATCTCGCAATATATACGTATATACATTGTTGGGCGTGATATTGACCATATCATTTCGAGTTCCGTTACGATCATGGAATGAGATACCCTAACAACAAATTTCAACGCCAAGGTGTGAATGTGGAGGGTTGTGAGATGGGTTATGATTATTATTGCTATTTTATATATAAATATATATTTATTATATATATATATATATATATATATATATATATATATATATATATATAGATATATATATAGATATATATATATATATATATATATATATATATATATATATTTATATATATACATATATATACATATAATATATATATATATATATATATATATATATATATATATATATAAATATATATATATATATATATATATATATATATATATATATATATATATATATATATATATGTGTGTGTGTGTGTGTGTGTACAGCAACCAAAAGTGCGCACCATAAAAAATTCGACCAATTCTTACAAAGATACCTCTAGAGTGCTTCCGATTTAAATGGCGGGTATTGCAATCAAGTAACATTTGCAACTTTTTCACAATTCGTCGTTGGGCTCAAATCACAATAAAACCTCGCAGTGCCTCACTGCCTCAGAGCAGGTTTACCGAGCTGAAACTCGAGTGGCGCGAGCGTTTCTATTCTACATCGTATTGTATTAAATCCGTTCAATTACCTTTCGTACAAATAATGGCATAGAATGCACTACATGACTCTATTACAAAGCCTTACTCAGCCCACAAAGAACAGTCATGCGCCTTCTCCACTTCCCATTCCTCGCCAAATACTCTTCGACCTGCCACCGCCATCAACACCACCTTCCTCACAGACTATCCACCCCCGTCATCAAAATTGCAGTTTGATGGCACCAAAACGTGGGGAGTCGCATTCAAAACAGAATCCCATTTAGCATAATCCATTTCGGTGCTTCTACTTTGCAATTATGCAGGCTTAGTGTTGAGGCGTGCTAAGGGTGAGCACTATGGTCTGCAATCACACAGCGGTAGTAATATTGGTCGAACGCTTCAATCGCGCAATGAAACCATGCAGCACCACAGCTCTATATGTAAGTGGATCAATTGTGGAATGGTAAGATTACGAACGGTGTTGTCACTCGCGAACTTATTCTATTGCACCAAACCGGGCTTTCGTAACCATCGACCAAGATACTGTGTCAGATAACATTTATCGCAAATTGCAAGCTGGGTGATTGTTTTTCGCTTTTGAGTTCGCAGACAGGTATCGATGACATAGTAAGCACCCAGCCTCAATGAAATAAATTTATTTTCAATGAAAAGATATATTTCGCCTTAAATCTACTCATAATTGCGATGAAAAAATTTGCGCAGAAGCAACTGAGGGACATTTCAATTCTCTGAATTCAATACAGCTACTAATGAATGTTCACATTAAGCCTACTACATTTATCTCTCATGACTTCTCTGAGGCGATTCCCAAAAAAATATAATTTCCTCCTCCTGTTAACTTAGCAGACCCGAAAAAAGAAAAGCCCTCGAAAATTTATTTAGCATGTGACTGAAGTATGAAAGCCAAATTGTAATGAAGCATAAACAGATCCCAACCAATACATTTTTTGCACTGGATGAAGAGCTATCACAAGATGAAAATGTGGGCGGAATCGGACGATATACTTTCTACACATGATTATGTCAACCAACACACACATCAAACAACAATTTTTGGCAATATTTATTCAGAGGATTTTCAAATATAAATATTTTCATATTCTTTTTTGATCAATAAAACGATGGGTATTTTAAAATAAATTTATTTTCCTACAGTGAACCAGTAAGCAACCGGCAACACCACTCGAACTAGCCCTTGAAAGTAGCAATTAACGTTAGTGGACACGGCGGAAATAGTCATTGCAACAAATAAATTTCATTTCTAAAATGACATCGCGTTGTTTGTTTCACTCCCGCAAATTATTTGGTTCCAGCACTCACGCACATATGCTGGACTGATAAGAGCATCTTGCAAGCTAGCAATATCATAGCTAGACCTAAAATGTGAATCCACAAACATATTTGGTTGTGGGCTACTAGTTTACGCCCCTGCTGACATTTGCCTTGTAATTACTTTTTAACGCACCCGACCTTCGTCTTATCTAGCAAAAGAGCCAATTTAAAAGTCGGCATCTAATGATGCGATTTATTGCTCTGCTCATTGCAATCATCCTCCGTCGTCCCTTTGAACCCCAACCCAATAACAAGCAACCCAAGCCCATCAAGGGAAAATTGTTCTCGGAGTTAAGACAACAGTCTTCCGCACTTTCCCATCCACGCAATTGAACTCATCGCCGCGCCGGTTGCTAGTCGTTCGGAGAGGAAATTGTAGATAAGCTTCATTATTTAAGGGGGTTATTTGATTTTCATATTGGAAGTCAGCTATAGCTCACTTGGATTGGATAGATGGAATACGGGAAGCATTCAACAATGAAATGATGATTCATTAACGTTCTCCCTGCGTACTCTGCAAATCATCGATTCCAAGGAGTGAAGAGGATCACGTCCAATTAACATAATTTGGAAATTGTTCAAGCGCAAACATACCCTTAATGAGAAGAGATTACTTCTGGTATGGAAGTGGCTAAATCTTGACATGGCCCCAAAATAAGGAAGCTGCTAATCGCTTTATGTTTTCATTTACTTTTAAATCAACTAATTAGGGCTGCAGCATTAAATTTGTCCTCAATGACTCGACCTCGGCAAGACGCTGTGTGGAACCAGGGATCACATTAATGTCGACTATGTAACGTCCAGGCTGATTATGACCAACGACCCTCTCGATGATATCACGCTCAATGAATTCGGTCCGATTAATGGATGCGGACGGACGAGCAGATGGATGATGCCCATAGCCAGCAAAGCCGACTAAAACCGTCGATGGACCACATTCAACGAGAACGGGAGATAATTTGCGGAGAAGAAATGGAAAAAGAATAAAAACTGTTCCTTCAGACGCTGGGAAATCTGATTGCGCTGCGCACGTATCAGGTCATCGATAGATTAACAGCGCGATCGCCCGTACATGGAGGCCGCTCGCTCGTAATAACTACGAAATCGGAAATTAAGATTGACTGGGAGGAATTAAAGAGTTTCACTCTTAATAAAATCTTATTTATGATTTCCAGTTATGGAAGATACGGAGTCTGGCGAGGCACTGCTTTATCATCTCGATGCCGGCTTAAATGTTTGTTGATAGATTTAAATGCTCCAAAGATTCGCTGAATTGTTAGTGTTCTAACACGAAGCGTGTATGGCTTGCTTTCGGCATCCCCCATCTATTTTCGTTTGTTCTGTGAAGAACGATAGCCGAGATAAATAGTTAAAGGCGATTTTTCTTGGAGTTTCTGGTTTGTACTTGCGCTCAAAGATGAATCGCTAATCGATTCCCTAAGGAGATTTTCTTTACGAATAATCAAGTCATTGCAACTTTTCTCATTTAACGATTTCTTGGCAAAACACAAGAAACATCCACAAATCGCATTGTCTACACCCTGCAGCTTTTTAATTAACCTTGGATAAAGCGAAACCAACATGAATTTCTGGCGATTTAATAACAAGAGAAGTTAATGAAGGCATTGAGTGGGAGACCTGCTACGTGCTGATTATCACTCAAAAAGCTTTGATTCGTGTATCATTAGACTGGTTCCAAATGAGATACAGGGTGCCTACGGTATTTGAGGACATGCATAAATGTGACTATAGCTTCGCGAATTTTTTTTCCTTTTGAGATAAGAAATGGTGGACTACAACATCACTCAAGAAATGAAGAGACATGCTGTCATCGTCGCTATATCTGCGAGCCATACAGATTTAGAGATCTCTAATTTTCTTAATTGCGCCCGTTCATTCGTGCATAAGGTTCAATGTGAATTGGAAGCATCAGGAGGCGATACAGAATCGGTTCTAAAACGCAAAAAGCACGAACAACGTGCTGACACTGTCCATTCTGTAGAATTTTTAGAGCAAGTTCGAGTGATCATAGACGAGGACCCTTCAAAATCAATGAGGGTCCTTGCGAATGAGCTTCATGTTTCTGAGCGCCTTATTCGTAGAGTTGTCCACGAAGACCTTCGGTATAAGTCTTACGTGATGCGCAGAGGACAGTTCATGTCGGAACGAACACGGGAACAGAGAGTTCTCCGATCAAAACGTCTTTTAAACAAAATCAAACACCCTGAGGCGCCCAAAATGTTATGGTTTTTTCCGACAAGAAAAATTTTGACCAAGATCAAAAGACCAATCGCAGAGGTGACAGATGACCATGTTCAAATCCTATGGAGGTTCCTGTTGTTATGCACACAAAATTTCCAGCCACTGTTATGGTTTTAGGTGTTGTCAGCAACGAAGGACATGTTATGCCACCACACTTTTTTACTCAAGGACTTCAAGTGAACTCTGCTGCATACATCGAGGTTTTGGAGATGGTAGTGAAACCCTGTATAGACAATGTAAGCTGAGGCAGACCATACATTTTTCAACAAGACTCTGCTCCTTCACATAAAGCGATGGCGACACAAGATTGAATGGCCGAAAATGTTCATGACCACATAACATCGAACCTATGGCCACCTAGCTCCCCAGACCTTAATCCTTTAGTTTATTACGTATGGGGCGTAGTTGAGCGTGAGATCAATTAGCGTCCTCATAATACCACTTCTGCGCTGAAGATTGCTATTAATGCCGTTATGGATGGTCAATAAGAACAAGGAGCATTTGATTCGGGGATGTAATCGTTTCCGGACCCAGATCGAAGAGGTTATTGCTGCTAATGGCGATTTTATTGAATAACTTTATAGCTATATATTAATTTACGGTTGCATGAAAAATTCCTGAAATTTCATTAAATTTTGTTAAAAATACAAGCTAATTAATTTTACTCTCAAGTTGTCCTCAAATACCGTACGCACCCTGTATTATTGTAGAACGCTCCCGTTGAGTGAGTCCTGTACTTTTGGCAGAATTTTTAATTACTAAGACGCTTTCTATACTCTCATTGATGAGAACCTTAATTTTTTGCTCTAAAAAGTAGAATTCTCCGGATTTTTTCGTAGATTCATACTCGTATTTACTGATTATGTTACAACTGAAAATTAAATTGTATTCACAATCCTAAAATTCTGTGTTTATAAGCTGCCAACGCAGAAAAAGTAGAGCAAGGTTCATACATTCGAGAGGAGGTCAACAAGTTCCTGAATAGTCAAGAGAGGGGGTTGAAATGAAACATCAAACTATTTTTCCTTTTCAATATAGTTTTTTATTCCCTACCACTGTCTCCATCACCTTTTCTTTGTCGCAGAAAGCTCGTGTGATCTGCATTCACATTGCGCAGCTTCGTCAAGTGTGCCACCAAGACAATGTTCAATGATTCGGTATAAGGGGGCACACAATGTGAATTAATCCAATTAGTCCAATTCATTATCTGCTCTCAAAGATAAAAAAATTTATTTAATACTACGCATTAAAAGAAACTCTGAGTACTGTCTCTTGAAGTATCTCGCCGATAGGGTCAAAAATGCCCTAAGATACTGACAATAGCGTTAAACAAGTTGGGTAAACAGACCTACGCTCATGTCAGAAGGGTTTTGTATTCAATTTACAAAATGCAGTCACCAGATCGAATCAAATCAAGACGATTTTATTGGAGAAAATATGAAATACGAAGATCATACTATTATTAACAAAGTTGAGCGAATTTTGACTTCTGAGGTTTTTGGTATTGTTATACTCATAAATATCTTCCTTGATAATTATTTCAAATGTCCATCCGCGACGGAGGAAACACATTTTTCATGTATTTACAACCCCCCCCCCCCCCCTGTGTCCCCACTGAAGCAAAAATTGAAAGTTCAACAACTGTTTTGAAAAGCTCCCATGAAAACTTTTATTTCATACTCATATCGGCTACGTTTGATGAATTTTTTTTTCAGGGGCCACTCTCCTGTACTGTTATCATCGATTAATGGCCAATTTTTTCGAATCCTAGAATGGTTACAAAACCCTTTTGCTAGGAGCTCTCTCCCACCTCCTTGGCTTGTTTCACTTATGAGCATTAATTGTAGGTACTCACCTTCAGTCATTCATTAAATTGAATCAAGTGTTCAAAGCATGCACCTTAAACGTTGAAGTTGGGAAAAATAACTCAAAATTATTCAATCAATTTAAAACAGCCACTATTTTGTTTTACGATTACTGATACCACTAGCTGAACCGATTCTCAAAGATATTCATGACACCTATCATTCCTGAAATTTTCATGCAAATCCTAGCAAGACTGTAGTGTCTGAGTCGGTAAAAGGCGCATGTTGTTCCATAGCCATATGTTGCCATAGTAATAAATGCAGCGCATATTGTTCCATAGTAATACAGGAAAATTCAAACCGCTATAACTTCGCCAAATATGATTCAATCTTTATGAAACTTTCAGAATACATTGATCTTATGAATAGACATCTACGCACTGAATTTCATTAAATTTAAGGGTACCGTTAAGATTTTATTCAAGAAAACATAAAATCGATAAATCATACTATTACTAACAAAGTTGAGTGAATTGCGACTTCTCACGTATTTGTTGTTGTTGTACTCATCAAGGCCTACTTTCCTGATTTTTTTCAGATTTTTCGGATCACAGGTGTCCAATCGCGAGGGGGGGGGACACAAATTTTTCGTGTATTTCCCCTCCCTGTGCGCCCCTCGAAGCAAATTTTGCCAAACTAAGGCCTGTTGTGTAAAGCTCTCATCAAGACCTTTCATTTGATACCCATATCGGCTACCTTCAATGAAATTTTTTTGTCGGGGGGTCACTCTCCTATATGGGGAGACCCCCCTTAAATACCTTATAAATTTTTTTTGTAGTTGAACTTTAAAGAGATCACCACTTTACACCTACACACAAAATTTGATGTTTCTAGCTTAAGTAGTTTCCGAGAAAAACTGCTGTGACACACGGACGGACGGACGGACGGACGGACGGACGGACGGACGGACGGACAGACGGACAGACGGACAGACTGGTCGCGAAACTAGTAGGGTTTTGTAAAATTATTCTACAAAACCCTAAAAATGATTTCTTTTGGTTGTTAAAATAAGCCGAACTTGCTGACTTGACTGCATCATCGTCGCTAAAAATTATTCAACGCAGATCTTTTTAGATCTTTGGAAATAAATAATAGTTACTTGGAGCCGGGTGTGCACTGTAGGGTGGGTGATAGAGTTCTTCAAAACGACATCGGAGAATGACAGCCGTCGCAACATAGTTTGTGTACACGGGAGTGTTATCGTCCAAGAGGAGCAAACCATTTGCCAATTTTTCTCTCTTTTTATCCTTAATTGCTTCTTGGAGTCGATCTAGTTAAGAAGCGTATATCTTCTTCTTCTTCGTAGAACTACTTCCCCCTTCGGGCCTTCGCTTCCTGCAACAAGCGCCTCCAACAACCTCGGTCCATTAACCGCGTCCTCCAATTTCGAAATGCAAGCAGCAATAAATTGTCTTCGTCGAACGATTCAGACCAGCGGTTCTTCGGTTTCCCCACTGGTCTGCGCCCTCAGTTCCTCTAACGAATATTTTTTTGGGTATCCGTTGTTCATCCATACGATTCACGTGGCCAACCCATTGCATGTTCCACTGTCTTACAATCTTTGAGACCTCCGACGCCTAGATACACAAATTCGCTCACATTTTCGATATTGTATTCGCCAAGCGTGATATTTTGGGCATTTGAGGCAATTTTCTTCGAACTGCGTCTGAACTTTGTTTTATTCTCATTGATTTGTAGCCCTACTGGTTTTGCATTCGTTCGGCATATGTTTTTATTCAATTTCTTTATGGATGGCTTTCTGAACACTGCTACCACGAATCTCGTCGATGCACGACGATTTGTTTTTCTTTTGAGCCTTGATGGTGAAAGAAACATCTTCCAGAGTTGGTGTGGCTATTGGAAGCCCTCCGGGAATATCTGTAGGCTCCAATGTTCTGGAGCTGTACGGAGGATTTAAAAGGTGCTTGAAATATGATGCCCATCTTTCTTTAACCCTGTCTCATCAGCGTTGTACATTTTTATGGAGATATCACGTTCTTTTCTTTATAATCAACCAAAAGGATACTTTCCGTATCATCCGTGGAGTATGTAGTCAGCGATTAGTGTCAATTTGAGACCGCCAAGGCAGGTTTTTGAATCCCGGGGCAATCAGTGAGATGACACATCGTTTGGAAATAAATGTCTGCTATTGACAGTTCTCTCTAAATTTAGAACAGAAGAAACCAGAAGCTTACAGCATTCAGGCAACTGATCATGATGATTTAGTATCACTGCAAAAAAAACCAGCTAATGATTATCAGCATCGTAGGCAAGATAATCTTTAACAGGTCTTTTCTTCTTGAAAAAACTGTTTCCATCCTGGACACTTAGCAGGCTGCAGGCGTTCTCCTTAACTTTTTCTTCTGATTGTTTCTTGCGTTAGTTACACAAAAACTATTTCTTGACTTCATTTACAAATTCTTATAGGCCCGATACCCAAATGGAATAGTACAATATTACCAAAATACCAATTCAATAAAATAGTTAACGCAGTAAATTTTAATCGAAATTGGAAAATAAGCAGCATTAAATAATTTTTCTTATATTTTCAAGCTTGAAGGTTTCTTCTTCTTTTGGTCGCTCATCTTGTGCTAATGTTCTGGGTAAGCGATTTTCTTCCATTCTTTCCACATGAGTCGCCTATTGCAGTTAGCGTAACTTTAAGCATGTAGATACAGGTGGTTCATCAAATAATTCATATAACTCATCGATGCAATGTAGTCTCCACTCTGTTCCTTGCTTCCCGAGCACTTTGCGTTCAACGATGTCCACTGCCTTTTCGCAGTCGCTCGTTAGAGTCCATGTTTTACTACATTATATCAGCACAGGACTTGACTAATGATTTGTAAATACCAAGCTTATTTTGCCTGTGTGCAATTCTAGACCTATGAATGGGAAATACGGGTTAATGTGCTTTATTTGCGACATTTACGAGTATGCGTTCTAACATAAGTTGTGTTGAGCAAATCAGGGGAACGGCTAATAAAGCTACTTCAGGCGTATCGGCTTTGTGCCGACGTATGGACAAAGTAGGGAGACTCATCCCATGAAGAAGGTGACTTTTGATAAGTGCCGTAGAAGCTGTAGTACTACAGTAGAGAGCAGAAATATGGCGTGACGCTCTCAGCATGGAACTGTACCAAAAACGCTTGGCATAGATACAGAGAAGAGGAACACTGAGGATTACATTTTGATATCCAACAATCTCTGATCAGGCGGTGCTGGTTACTGGAGGCGTGATACCCGTCGCCCTCCTTTCTAGAGAGCGCCGTACTATCGACCTGCATCGAAATGAAGAAAGGCACGAGGGAGGCAATTAACCGCCAGGAGAGACAACGCACACTCAATGATTGGCAACAGTCCGGGGTGAATAAGCACGAAGGTAAGATGGAATACGCATCTCATTTCTGATTTAAGAAAGTGGCTCAATCGAACACACGCATGTTTTCAGTCTAATTTGCACAAGATTGGTAAGTCGTGGTCCCCCAATTGTAGGTTTTGCGCACGAGAGAAAGACGATGCCTGGCACACGTTTTTTGAATGCATAATATGTGACAGGCTAATTCAGGACCCCCGCAAGGAAACAAGAGAACTTTCTCCGGATAGTAAAGTCCTAAAAGCTTAAAAGGGCTCGCAGCAGCCGGGGACTAATTGTTTTTGTATTATTTATTTAATCTTAATTTTAAAATAATATATGCAAAAAAATTGTTGAACTAACATAATAGTTATTGTTGTGATTGTGGTTTTGGCATCCTATTCATTATCTGAATTCCTATCGGAGTATGATGAATAAGGGGATAAGACAGAAACTTGAATACATATAGGGTGGGCCAAATACAAGTTTCTTTTTAAAAATGCAATAAAATTAAGAAAACCCGTATTTTTTGTGATATTTTGGCTTTATTCGCAAGAACAAACCTTCCCGTTAGTTGTGAAATAAAATTTTATTCATATAGCTGCCACGGCTAGCGTGACAGTAGGCCATCCTCTCAGCTCAATTTTCCAAGACATTATTGATGGTTTCGGGCCCTATCTGAGCAATGGTTTGTTGAATATCCGATTTCAGTGCTTGAATCGTTGGTTGATTTTCCGCATTTCAAATCGCAGCTTCGAGCCGACCAATTGACATCGCTAAGGCGGCTGATTACACGATTTCCGAATCTTGTGCACAAAAGATCGATTGTTTGATGAGCTGTATGGCATGGCGCGCCATCCTGTTGAAACCAAAGGTCAGTCAAGTCAAAATCCTCAAGCTCCGGCCTCAAAAATTCGGTTAGCATGCTTCTGTAGCGCTCCACGTTGCCCGAAACAGCATTTTTAGCCTATTTTCAAAGAAAAACGGTCCAATGATGCCACCACTCCAGAATCCACACCAAACTGTCACTCGCTGAGGATGCATTGGCTTCTCGACAATCACGAGTGGGTTTTCCGAGCCCCAGATGCGGCAGTTTTGTTTGTTCATATAGCGTGCCTCATCAGAAAAAAAATCGGCATCCAGTTCGATTTTAATATTTCCCAACGTTGTTCAAGCGTAAATCGATTTGTTTCGTTTCGCGAAAGGTTAATACTGACTCACTAATATAATTTTGAGCGGGAAAAATCTGTCAGTGTCAAAATAACATGTGATTTAAAAAGAAATTATTATATTGCCCACTCGATAAGTTTAACTTTTTTGTAGTTAAGAAGCGCAATATCGGATCTGATCCCATTGTCCATTGAGAAAGCGATTAAAATAACTTGTATGTATATGCACAATTATATGTTAATATGAACAGATAATATATTTCTAGCAGACATGAATTCGACATAACTTTTTATGCGTCACTGGCATTATCTATACCTCTGTGATATAATGTTGTACCTTTAAGAGATAAAATAAATCTTCGGAAGATCTTTCAGTAAAATTTGACTATCGGCGAGTTTGTTCATAGGGTTTGATAAGAAATTGGACAGAGAAAGAATATAGTTCAGCACATATAACAATTCTCTACCATTATTCTAGCAAGCACACGCAGATAAAATTATTTTAATTCTCTCTTTCACAGATATTATATAGATCCTCTACTGGTACAACATTATACCTACAAGAGGTATAAATTATCGATGACGTACATAAAGGTCGTATCTGAATAATATCTGCTACAGGTATATTATAGTTATTCAAGTAATTCACTATATTTACCACAGATATCTTATAGCTAATCAAATAATTCAATATATCTGACAGAAATATATTATAGCTGGCCAAACAATTTAATATATCTACCACAGGTGAATTATATCCCCGTCATTTTATAGGTGTCTTGGATATAATTTTTCTCTGAGTGCATATCCCGCTTGAGAAAGGATCTTCAGACGAAGACGCCACTCGGCGTAGAAAAACGAGGCTAAGTGTGGAGCTCCCAAACACGCAAGACGTCTGGAATATCTCCCCTTTCAACCCCTAAGAGCCTAGCCTGGAACCATTTGAAACATTGCATGCCCCAATCCCGACGTCCCCAGCAACTGCGAATCCATTTCATCAATTAGGACTACCTGAACCTAATGTGTTACATGGTTCTATTTTTCAGCAGGTACGAGCATCTCTTCGATTAACCGGCAAGAGCTCTTCTGTTTTCTTGTAGAGGTCCCGGCACAGCCTGTCCTTTCTTTTCCATGCAAAAATGTGTGGAAGGCATCATCTTCCTTTTCTGCGCAAAACATACAGTCGGAAGAGCACGACTTACCAATCTTTTGCAAGTAAGGCTGAAAACGGCCATGCCTGTTCAACAGCTGGGTCGGGTAGAAGACAGTCTTACCGTGCGCTCGATTGAACCACGGACTTAGATCAGAGATCTTCCCTTCGTGCTATACACCCAAGACTGCTTCCGATCATTGAGTGAGCGTTGTCCCCCCTTACGAGCAACTGCCTCCCTCGTGTGTTCGTCTCACCGCAGGTAGATAGTATGGCGCTCTGTAGTAAGGAGGGCGATAGGTATCATGCCTGCGATGACTAAGCACCGTCGACTCGATGACCTCTCGAATATGAAGATTCAATCCTCAGTGCTTCTCTTCTCTGTATCTGCGCCAAACTTTGTCTGGAACAGCTTCTTGTTGAGAGCGTCACCTCATATTTCTGCTTCATACAGTAGCACCGACCCTATGGACCTCATCTAAAGTCGCCTTCTTGATGGGTTGGGTCCCCATACGTTGGCCATAAGTCGACTCAGAAGCGATACATCTGAAGTAGCTTTATCAGCCGCTGCCCTGATTTGTTCAGAGAAACATAATCGAGTCGATCAGTTACCCCAGATACAATATTTTACTGATGATTTCGATTCAGCCAGTACTTTCTCAATACTGTTTGTCCTTACTCTGGGGATTATCTTCTTTATCAGGTTGAATGCTTCGGTTTTCTCCAGTGCTAGACTAAACCCATGAGCTCGGCGCATCAGGATACCTAGTCTAAGCCGATCCCGTGCGACTCATCCGACAGCTCTAGTCTCAGTAGCCCGTGGTACGATATGTTCTACAGGTCTGGACCAAGGATAGATCTTTGCGCATCGCTCGATGTAACTTCCATCCATTGTATCATAAAGCAGGCTTCGCTCCTTCAGCTAGTCCCTCAAAAGCCGCATAAGATATTCTGGAACTTGGAAATGGTTTTCAGCGTATCCAAAATATCCACCCATCTAGCGGAGCTGAAAGCGTTCGCAACATCAAGTGTCACCAACAGAACCACCCGTCGCTTGGTACGGTTATGTGCCTCCGCTTTTTGGACCACGCGTACGCGCATCAATAGTAGATTCCCATGCTGGTCAGTACGAGCATCGCTACTTTCCAAGTTTCGGGAAAAGTAAAACGAGGATCAAACCGTAGTAATGTGCCGAACGATTCCAGGCTAGGTTGTCAGATTGACAGGAGAGGTGTTTAGTCTTTTGCGCCTGTGTGCCTCACACTTAGGGCGTAAATAGCCTTTGGCTCCCTACCCTAAAAAGCTCGTCCATTTCGGAATAGAATGGATGTTCTTTCTCGATTGAATCATGCATTTTGTTTTAGTTTCATTAACTCATTGGCCAATCCGGTTTGTTTCGGACTCTAGGCTCAGAAATGCTCTTTTGACATCTGAGATTGATCGTGCAATAATGTTGACGTCATCAGCATATGCTACCAATTGCGTGGACTTGACGATCAGTATACTAGAGGTTCAAGCTTTTATCTTCCTGATGAAGTATACCAGCACAATACTGAAGAGCATTGGGGTAAGTTCATCCCCTCATTTTAAGCATGATTCCATTTTGAAGCTATCCGTGAGTTCTCTGTTTTCTTTAACCTAGGAGTTTGTGTTTAGCATCCTAATGCTGACGATACAGGCTAGTTTTGTTAGGACGCCAAAATCAAGCATTATTTTTTACAGGGCATTTCTGTCGACACTTTCGTATGCTTGCTTGGAATCTACATTCTTGATACGAATTACACAGATGCTTTCGTTAATAGCCTTCAAGTCGATGAAAATTTGTTTAAATTGTTGCGCTTTCGAATGTCTAATGTATCTTCACCATGCCATCTAGTTTCTTGTGCTGCGAATATGTTGAATCTATACTTCTCTGTTTCATCCAAAAGTTTTCGCAGTGCATCTGGCCTGTTCAATTATCTAACATTCCAAGTTCCAAAAGAGTAATTCGTTATTCGTTGCGCCGGGACCCCGTGTATGTAAACAAGCTAAGGTGGAGATGTTACATTGAATTTGGAAAATTATTTTTTCGAATGAGCAAGAATGGCAGTGCCTCTTACAAAATTGTTTAAAAAGATTGTATCATTAATAAATTGAGGTTTGTGTCTTTCATTTAGTCGGGCTTCATTTAAAAGAATAAGATCTGGCGATAAGTGATCCAAAATGTCTTGTAAAGCAAATTCTTTTATCATGTGTTTGCAAGGACTTTATACTCAATGTAAATATAATTAAATGATTTATTGGGCGAAATACTAATAAAAAAATTAAATATCTCAGGTTATTCTTCAAATGTTAAAGTACAGTATGAAATAATGAAATCTTTAGTTTTTTTATTAACAGTGTAGTCTGTGAAATACTAAAATGTAGAAGTGACTCTTGATTAAGTTTTATATGTTGGTTTCAGAATCACAGGGCATCACACAATTGACACATAAGGATATTGGTGGATTGATGATTACATATAAAAATAACCAAAATTCACTGCGATTTTTTTTTATATTTAGTTTTTGTTTGGTTACAATCATTATTGTTGGGTTGAGTTTTGTTTTTGTTAATTCGTTTAATGTTAGTAATTAGAAGTATGGTTTGAGATGCAGCTTATGTAGATGAGTATAAAACGAATGATTATAAGGTTGACGTTAAATTAAGAATATCGCTATGATATTATAAAGCTTAGGTGTATAGTTTATTTATTTAATTCCATTTAACAGATTAAAATACAATCCAATTACAAAACGGAACAAATCAAGTCAGACAGTGAAATATGTACAAAGAAAATAATTCATACAATAAATTCAGAATTATAAATAATACTACTAACGGATAAAGCAAAAGTAAGAAAATAGAATAAGCAAAGGTACATAAAAATGAATTAAATGTATTAGTAAGAACTAGGAGCCTCAATTTTAGTTTGAAAACAAAATATGAATCAGAAAAAGAACCAAGCTCTAGTTTGTCTTGCTTCCTAATTATTCGTAAAATGGGTAAATGAAAATATATATTTGTACGAGCAAACGGAACTAGAAAGAAGTTATTTACTCGAAAAAGGGCGTGTATCTAGACGGATGGTTAACTCAGAAGACAGTGAGGATAATATTTGATGGTTGCGAAGTCGATGCGAAAAGCACTGATCCAGATAGATACAACGGGACAACAAGGTCGGGATGCAAAAAAAGCTACACGAGTTTCATAGGGGTCGTATGGGAGTTTAAACTTGTAGAACTCATAGTTATTTATATAAGGATAAATAGTCATTTCATATAAATTTATAGATAAAGGGTAGAAAAAATTTAGTTATATATAAAATTTGTTTTTTTATATTATCTCCTTCTTCGTAGCACTACAGCTCCTCTCGGGCCTTCGCTTCCTGCAAATAGCGGCTCCAACTGCATCGGTCCATTGAGCGCGTCCTCCAATTTTTAAATCAAAGCAGCGATGAACTGTCTTCTTAGAACGAGCCAGACCAGCGTTTCCTCGGTTTCTCCACTGGTCTCCGCCCTCAGTTCTTCCAACGAATACTTTTTTGGGTATCCGTTGCTCGTTCATACGACTCACGTGGCCAGCCCATTGCAACTTGCAGTCTTACAATCGTTGATGCCTCCAACTCGTCAAAAATTTCATACAGCTCATGGTTGTATCGAATTCGCCATTGGTCCCCGTCTAGCTTCGCTCCGATTATTGGCCTCAGAATCTATCACTCAAAGGCGTTCGATATATTTGCAGATGCTTGGGTTAGGGTCCATATTTCACATCAATAATATAACACAGCTTTTATCACAGAGTTCTATACTTGGAGCTTTGTTTTCCTGTGTATCCAGCTGGTCTTCAAGATCGTCAAGACTGAATAAAGTTATTTTATTTGCGATCTGTATTCTTCGGCGTATTTCGTTATTTTGGCGTCTAGATACACGAATTTGCTCACATGTTCGATTATGGTCTTCGCCGAGTGCGGTATTTTTCCTCGACTGCGTCATGATCTCTGTTTTATTCTCATTGATTTGTTGCCCTAATAGTTTTATCTCACTGTCGAGCTTCAGGATTAGTTCTTTGGCAGTTGTTAATGACCTGACAAAATGCGCATAGGCTACGCCTTGGCTAGACATGTATAGTAATGTACCTCGTGTATCGGCGGTTAGCTTTCTTATGACGTATTCCAGAGCCAAATTGAATAGCAATCGGGCCAGCCTATCTCCCTGCTTTAGTCCGATATTTGTGTCAAAGACAACAGTGAGTTGGTTATATGTAACTTTATTCAAATTATTCAATTTTATCTGTTTTACACCAACAATAATGTAAAATTTAAATTTTTAACAGATATGGATAAATTTAGAGTGCCGTCGCGACCATAAGTTTTCTAATAAGCTATGTTTAAATTTGGTTTATTTTTTTTTAAATGTTAAGAATGGTTTAAATAAAGCAATTTTTTCAATTTTAATTTCTATTTCATTTTTAGAATCACGAGTAAGCGAAACAGGGTTATTTTTAATTACTTTTGAATATGACAACACATTTGCCATGAAAGATGCTGAATTCAAAATACTATTCGAAGAAAGATTAGACGAAGCAGGGTTGTCCGAAAAGGACGACCAGAATAGTTAGTAGGATGACCAGTAGATTGACATAGTACGCAAAAAATTGGAGGAATTTTTAAATCCGAATATGATTCACTAGTAAGCTTTTTACATGGACAAACATTATCTATGTCTTTTTTGCCGAAAGTAGCACATTTACTCTTACGTCCGCAATTCGAGACAACACGTCTAAAACGCTGACAAATATAATCTAGTGAATGATCTCCTTTCTTAAGACTTCTCCCACTAAATTTTGTCATGAAGCAAAAAACTCAGCTTCAATAACTTTGCTAAATCTACATCACAATTGAAGTTCAATTTAAAGATATTTAAAAAAACCTCGTTATGACGAGACCAGCCTGTTGTCAATTTGAATTTTCAAAAACAACAATTTCAGGAATTTGCGACACAATGTCTTCTTGAATTTCTGAAAGAGACAAGAGTGAAATAGAATCTTTTAATATCACTATTGAAATGTTCTAATTTATTTTTCATCTAATTGAGAGTGTTTTCAAATGCTTTCAAATTATCTACAATACTATAATTTTACGAAACGTGTTCGAAAAGATTTGACCCTGTATTTACAGGTAGGGAATTTATGAAAAATTAATTTAATGCTCAGAGACGAAATACTATTGATAAACATTGAAGGAAAGAGAAATTGACGGTAGTATATTTTTAATGGCTGATTCAACGAAGCTACATTTTCGTCTAATGGTGAGAACCTGCTACGAGTTATTAATCATATTTGAATTTGCTTCATCCAAAGTCAAAGTCAAAAGCGCTTTATTTAATACTAATCGTTATAAATTTTTAAAAGAACATAAAGCAAATTCCAAACAATAAAACTATAAAAAACTTAATGGCCCGAATGGCTCTCTAAATTTATACGTTATCAGTTAAACACATTTAATGAAAAAAATACACTTGCAAATTTAAATTAATTAAGATTATTTCATATTTTTTGATTCAATTGGAAAAAGGAGAAAAAACCAACCAGCATTATTCAAAAATTACTTATATTACTAACACAACAATGAACTTATATCCTATACCTAATATGTTACACCCTAATTCTAAATAAGTTCAATCAAAAAAAAAAAACAAAAAAAACGTTACCTTATATTGAAACCTATACCTAAATTATAATACAAATAAACAACAACACTAGATGTAGCAATAATGAGATGAATCTAAAAAACTAAGTAACGAGAAAAAGCACAAAAACAGAAAATAAACACGAATAATTTAGACATTGTCATTCAGCCACCAATACCTAGATTGCTCCATCTCAGCTCGACCAGCCTCAACGAATCTAGCAAATGAGTATCTCCATTGGAATTGTTGGTCTCGTGAACTTAGATTCGGAGGATATTTTATCTTCTTATCGGTGGCCCGTCGGTATATGTGATATATGATTGGGACGCCGTCAGAATCAAAAATATATCGATTCATGTCCAAATACACGAATGCTTCTGGAGGAACGAAGCCAGTAGTGAGGCAAGTCATAATATACCCGTCTGTAGGGTGGAACGGCTGTGAAATCCATGGGTTTTCACTCACAGTTACAGATCTTGCGATATGATTCCGAAGAAGTTTCAATATGAAGATATCGACTCTTTTTCTATTCGATATATAGTGCTTCCAATCCGTCTCAGGCTTTCTGTACAAACCAGTACATGCACGAAGACATTTCCTTTCGAAAACTCTTAATCTTTCCATTGTACTAGCACTCTGGTTGTACCAGATCTAGCTTCCGTATGTCAAAACTGGCCTAACCAGGGTCTTGTAACAAATAACTTTAGACTTTTTGATCAATGTATCTGGAATGAAAGAGTCGCCGAAGGGCCATGACTACTTTTAGTGCTTTACTGAGCATGATTTTGACATGTTCAGTGTAGTACAGATACTGATCGAGATGAACACCGAGGTATCGAACACAGGATTTATGTGGAACCCGTTCTGAACTACCCTCACCAGCCATAATGTGGAAATCCTTCCAATTACGTTTCAGGCCTTGACTGGCCCCCTGCAGCGTTGTCCGAAACAAGATTGTTTCGCACTTCTGCGCATTGATTTTCATTCGCCAATTGTCGGTGTAGAGCTGCACATCATTAAACATTTTTTGAAGATTGCTCTGAACTATTGTAGCTTTTCGGTCTGGCGTATAGATGATCAGATCATCAGCAAACGCTACCAATGATCGCGTTGGCGAGACATTAAAATCAAAGCTGTTCAATAGCTTGCGAATGAATATTGAGAAAAGCAGGGGCGCAGTAACTGTTCCCTGCTGTAGACCATTCAAGACCTTGAATTCGCAAGCTGATTGGGCGATAGCTTTTAGGGCATGAAGATTCTTTTCCTTTCTTCAAGATCGGAAATACCTTGGCCTTTTTCCACTCATTTGGGGAATATGAATTGTTCAACATGTTGTTGAACAATATGCAATAATTCCTAATAGCAACCTCCGGCAAATGTCGGAGAACTATATTTGGAATACCGTCAGTACCACATGATTTTTTGTTGTTTATTCTGCGAAATATGAAACACAAGTCTTCATAGCTGACAAAATAATCAATAAGATTCAAGCTCGGTATGAGGTCAGATGTTAATGTTTCATCGAAATGAAGAATTGATTGGCCGTTCAGGCTTGATTTGAAGTCGGAAACTTTTGCTTCAACGACCTCCGAAAATATTTCATTCCTTCTCTCTGGGTTTGGCAGATGAACCAATTCTAAATGTGTTCCAATCACATATAATCCTGTTTTCATTTCTATCCGGAGTCGTACTATCAATTCCGATACCAGCTCTATCGAGAAGATTTATCTCATCACTAGTGACTTCAAGATTCGATACCTTCACTCGAGACTTCCTGCGGAATAAGCTATTCACTTTCGCGAAAACGCCATCTGGGTCCTGTGGGCTAATACCCCTCAGTTTTTCCGCCCATTGATTGCTGACCTCACTCCTGAAGTATGAACGGATTAAGTTCCGGACATTCTTCAGGTGTAATTTCAACAAAGCCAACGAGGGATGGTTGTAGTCCAAAAATCGTCGATAAATATTGTTGACGCGTGTGAGAAGAAGGCTTTTCAATCTTTTCAACCTTGCGATGGTTGGTGTTTCATATCCTTCCATATTGTTTCGATGTTTAATCTTGGGAACTACTTTCGCAATCGTTTCCAACGTCAGCTTCTCTTACTTCGACAAATAGAGATCTATTTCATCGTCAGTTAGATTTCTGTTATTAGGAACCATTGAGCAAGCGTTGCCATCATCAGAAGAGGGACATTGCTTCTGGTACTCCCGATTAAACTTCTTTTGAAACTTTCCCCAGTCTGTTTTTTTGAAATTCAACCGATGGTTTTCATGTTGAACTGGAATGAGGAAGAAATCATCCCTTTGATGATTGATTTCCATTACGATTGCGTTATGGTCGCTATCGTAAGGAAGCACCTGCAGTTTCCGTTGAGGACTATTAAAGCTGAATTCAAGTCTTGCGTCAGCAATGCAGAGGTCCAAATATGAATTTGTCCTAGGGTATGTTGGGAACTCCGACCCATATAGGTTGCACCTGTATTCAATTTGGTTCTCTGTTATCCATGATTTCAGGAATACACTTCTTGGATTATTGGTGGCGTTTAGCCATGATGTATGCTTGGCATTTAGGTCACCGGCAAAAATATAATAACTATGCAGACTGTTCAATTCGAGTATTTCAAACAAGGAATTGAGTTCCTCCTTGAACTTGAGAACATTTTGACCAGTTGCATAGGCAGAGATAACGAAGAGGTTATCCCCACCTGGCAGTGAAATTTTGATGACGGACACTTCAAGAAATTCAAAGCTTTTGAATTCGACTTTTTCAATATTTTGGAAACAATAGGGTCTTCTAACCAATATCCCGGTGCCACCTCCCCCATCACCTATTACCCTATCGTTTCTTACGAATGCAAAATCTTTGAATTCCATGGAATGCCATGAATTGAGGTGGGTTTCAGTGAGAAGTATGATGTCAGGCTTTTGCTTAACAACAAATTCAAGGAGATAATCACGTCGATGTATAGCAACGATAGAGTTGACGTTGATCGATATGAGGCGAAGCCTATCCATGGGAATATGACTGGATGACAAGTTATTATTAGGCATTTGAAAGACCTAAACGCTGAAAAGCAAAGTTAATTTTTGAATCTTGTTTGTCGATTCTCTCCGATAAAGAATTAAGTTGCTGGTAAATTTTGAGAAGCAGCTCATTATTGCCACTTACATTATTTACATTATTTCCAGCATTTTCTGCTGGTCCTCTAGCGGCGAGTGCAAATGATACTCCGGGCTTGACGAAGTTGGAAGATATGATATTACGGTGTACTTGTGTTTGCTTTGGAGCAAATTTAACTTTTGCATCTTGATATCGGGAGCATCCTCGATATGATGCTGGGTGACCAAAAACACCGCAGTTAACGCAGTATAATTTTTCTTTAGGCTCCGTCTGAGCCAATTTGCACTCACCGGGAGCATGAACGTCTTTGCATTTAACGCAACGATAGTGCATGGCACAATTGGCAGCCGAATGTCCAAATCTTTGACACCGGTAACACTGGTTGACTTCTCTTTTCTGGAGGCGTTCCCACCTCACCACTCTGAAATTTAAGTACCTTATTTGTTGAAGGGCACTTGGACTGCTCTTATTTGCAATTTGTACCAGGTAAAGTGGTAAATTCTTCCTTTCTATGGTCGACCTTCTTGTCGCAAAGGCTTTGACTGAAACAAAATCAATATCTGGTGCAGCCTCCTTGAGCACCTGAAGAAGATCGACCGTATCCTCTCCGCTGTCCAAACCCTTCAACAAGAAGGTCTGATTCTTTTCACTTTTTGGGGTATAGGTGAAGTGTGGAACCTCCCCAGAAATCAGCGCATCTTTGGCTGACTTGAAATCAACCAGTAATTTCGTCCTTATAGTTAATTTTTCGGCATTAACTCTATTGATTTTGAAATTGGCCAGTTTATTTTCGGCTGCCAATAGCCGAACCATATCTTTCCCGGTTTGTCCGAACACGTTGATTGGCGGAACTTTTTCTGTCTTGTTGGAAACTTTTTCAGAGGAACCAGCAGAACTGCGGGCTGGTTTTTTCTCCTTATTTTTGTTCTTTAGATATTGAATGAAATTAACGTCATTATATTGATTAAAATTAACTCTGATGTTTTCTTCGATTTCCATATCTTCGGTTAATCCCTCCAGCGCTGCAAAATAATTTTGGCTCTCGTTGGTGCCACCAGCACTTAGAACTTCCTCTGGATTTACTTGCTTTGCATTTTTCTTCGGCTTTGTTACCTGTTGCCATTGATTTTGTGGCTGCGTCTTTTGAGGCTTCATCCCTTTCTTGAAAAGATCCTTGAGAGACTGTATCTCTTGCCTTAGTTCATCATTTTCTTTCTGCAATTTGGCCATTTGTTGATTATCCGCTATTATTTGCAGCTTGCATGCACCCTCCATCTACGGAGTTTTCTTCGTTATGTTTTCTTTTAGTGATTGTCGCCAGTTTCGTATTCGTCGTTTCCCCAGGTTGCCCCAACGGTGGGAAGCCGTCGGGCTCCTCCATACCAGCGGCGAAATTTTCTTTGTGAATTTGTTTTTCGTTACCAATCGAAGTAAAAATATTCGATAGAAATTTCCTGAGTCGATTACTTCGACAATATAAGATTTTTTCCGACAAAAATTAACTTCGGACTAACGTTTTTAAAAAATTAATTTAATTTTTGAAAACTTTTGACAGGAGCGATTTGAAAGACGTCTATACGCAAAGACTACTACGATCCAATCCCTTCATCCAATGTTCTATCCGAATTTGATTCCACAAAATTCACCATATATAGCGGGTGACCCTAAACATTTTTTTCAACAAAGGTGCAATATGGGTATCAAATGAAAGGTATTGAGAACTTTCTGAAACAGGTCTTAAACTAGCGTTATTTGCTGCAAGTAGCGCAGGGGGATGGGAATTGTACGAGCGATTGTTGTTCCAGCTCCACGCGATTGGAAACCTTTGATCCGAACTTTATTGTCTGATACAAATAAAAACACGTCTATGCGCGATGACTGCTAGACGTGAACCTCCAGTATTTCGGAGATTCTTTGTTAAATCTCCCACTAGATAGGGTTTTAGCGAATCCAAATCTGCATCTGAGTCTCGTTCTGAAGGAGACTCGAGTATATGAATGCAAGTTGATGTGCGGAGTTCATCGGCTCGGTATAAGGTGTTTTATTTACAATAACGTTCTGCTACTTTGTTTACTTAATCGTGAGCTTATTTGAGAAGTTGTTTCATGTAAGGTGTATTTTACTTCAGTTGATTATTTCATAGATATTTAGAAAAATGTCAACCAAACGAGCTTTCATAAAGCCGCAAATCAGTTACATTGGAGACCAAACCTAAAATTTTATGCCGAATTGATGCTGGTGAAAATTGTATCTATCTGTGGGATCATGAAACTACCGGAATCTACAGTCTAAACAATTCACGATAACAGAGAAAAAATCAATTCACATTCCCTATCTGCTGCAACTTTAAGTGCCTCTAAGCTTTAATGAATCAGCACGATGGAAAAATTATTAGATATATGAATTCAAGGCAACAATCAACGAAGTATTCCAATGAGCCAAATGACTATCAAAGAAAAGCTAAAAGTTTATTTGAAAATTTGAAAGGGCCTAACTGCGACAGATGAAAAAATATAATTTTAGCCGAAGTTGGTTTGAAAAATTGAAAATTCAATACATTTTGAAAATGAAGGATGAAAAAGCTAGTGCGGATGATAAAGCTGCCAAATACCCGGCAGCTTTGAAGAAAATTATTGAAAGCGTTGGATATACTCGTAGGCCTGAAAAAGTTTTTAATGTGGACGAGACAGGACTCATTTGGAAGCCATTGCCTGATAGGATATATTTATTTTGAAAAATTAGAAGTTTGCGTCTGGATACAAAATGTCAAAACAACGATTGACTTTGCACTTTGGTGTTAATACTGCAGGTGATCTAAAACTGACACCACTACTAGTCTATCACTCAGAGAATCCAACATGTTTTAAAGCCTTGAATAAGACACAATTGCCCATTATTTGGAGATCCAACAAAAAAGGATGGATGACCAAGATTCTTTTTGAAGATTGGCTCAAAAATTACTTTTGCCTTGAGGTTAAAACTTCAGCAAGTGTTGTTCATTTTGGATAAAACTCAAGGACACCTAATTAATTTATCTGAATTTTCTGAAGATGTGGAGATTCAGTAACTTCCCAAAAATACAACAGCTTTAATTTAGGCAATGCACAAGGGATCAATAGCCACTTTTAAAGCCTACATATATATTTACGAAGAAAATTTGGTAAAATGCTTGACAAGACTAATGGAGAATTTCCGATCACGCAGTTTTGGAAAAACTACACTATCAAAGATGACATCGATAATATAAGCGAATCCTCGAAAGAATTAACTCTAGCTACAATGGAAAAACATATGCCCAGAGTGCAAAACACAAATATGTCCCGACACAACGAACTTTCTGAAATTCGTCAAAACATATTAAACATAGAAAGTGATTTAATTGACCTACTAAATGCTGAAAGCAAATCTATTTTGAGCGAAGATTTCCTTTAAATAGAAACAGAACGACCAGTTATTAAGGAGGCAGAGCCAGAATCGGTGACAGAATCTATTGCAAACCAACAGCAAAACCTTTGCCAGTTCTTCTTCGTAGCACTACAGCCCCTCTCGGGCCTTCGCTTCCTAAAAATAGCCCCTCCAACTGTCTCGATCCATTGACCACGTCCACCAATTTCGAAATCCGAGCAGCGATGAACTGTCTTCGTCGACCGAGTCAGACCAGCGTTTCCTCCGTTTCCCCACTGGTCTCCGGCCTTCAGTTCTCGCAACAAATACCTTTTTGGGTATCCGTTGTTCGTCCATACGATTCATGTGTCCAGCCCATTGCAGCTTCCGCAGTCCGACAGTCATTGAGAACTCAGGCTCGTCAAAATTTTCATATAGCTCATGGTTTTATCGAATTCGCCATTGGTCCCCGTCTAACTTCGCTCCGATTATTCACCTCAGGACCTGTCGCTCAAAGGCACTCAACATATTTGCAGATGCTTGGGTTTTTACACCCATAGCATAACACAGGTCTTATCAAAGATTTGTATACTTTGAGCTTTGTTTTCCTGTGTATGCAGACGGTTTTCAAGATCGTCAGAACTGAATAAAAAATTTTATTTGCGAGCTGTATTCTACGGCGTACTTCGTCCCTTTCATTACTGGTTCTCGTTATTTTGGCGCCTAAATACACAAATTCACCCACATTTTCGATACTGTTTTCGGCAAGTGTGATATTTTGTGCCCTTGAGGTATTTTCCCTCGACTGCGTCATGAGCTTTGCTTTATTCTCATTGATTTGTAGCCCTACTAGTTTTGCTTCGCTTTCAAGTTTCAGGAAGAGTTCTTTGGCAGTTGTTAACGACCGTGACAAAATGTTTATGTCGTCCGCATAGGCTACTACTTGGCTCGACTTGTATAGTAATTTACCTCGTGTATCGACAGGTTGCTTCCGTATGACATACTCTAGAGCCAAATTGAATATTAATGGGGCCAGCCCATGTCGCTGTTTTAGTTCGATATAGTCAGTTGCCCTGTCTTATATCGATCAGGTTGTCAACATAATTCTCCAAAATGATTCGGACATAAATCGAAGTCGTAAAGCATCCCTAGGGGTTTACTCAGTCATTAACTGCTATCGAATGCTACAAAGGGAATTGGAAACATCAGGCAAAGCAGACAACATTGGAAAAGAAGATTCCATCTACATCAGTAGAGTGTGGATTACTCCACTCATACAGGCTGATTGAAAAGTGTTGAAAGCGGCACCTATTAACCAGTACAGGAATCGAAATTTATACGCCATTTTAATACTTCATCTTCTATATGAATATTAATATGAACACAGACAAACGTTTATTTCTATCTGTCAATGCATTGGAACGAATGTATTGCAGTGATAAAAATTTTTGTTTTGGAAGGTTGATCACTAACAGAAATTCATATTAAAATGGTGAAAGTGTTAAAAGAATATATTCCTTCAGTTCCAACTGTGCATTAATTGATTTTAAACGTTATCGTACAAGCGTTGAAGACGAACCACGTAGTGGACGTTCAAAAGTGCAACAACACCAGAAACCATTGAGCAAGTCTATGGTATTGTTTCTAAAGATCCAAGTGCGACTTAGCGTGAAATTGCTGATACCATAGCCATCTCGGACGAACGAGTAATCCATATTGTTGTATTGCGTATGAAAAAGTTATTCGGAAAGATAGTGCCGCATTCGTTAAAAATTAAACAAAAACTAATCGAAAACAAATTTGAAGCGTAATTTGAAGCGTTTTAAGCATAATGAATTTTGTGCGTCGTTTCCTAACTTTCGATGAGACTTGGATTTACCACCATTAACGTAAACTGAAAAAGTAACCTTTACAATCAACTGAAGCTGGTTGTTCAGCTTTAAAAGAGTTCGTCAGGACGATCGGCAAAAAAAGATGACATCCGATTTTTGGGATTCAAAAGGGATTTTGTTGAAAAAGGGAAAGCAATTAACAAAAAGTACTATTGCAGCCTTTTGAACTTGTTGAATAAAAAAGTTCACGAAATAAGACCCGGCTTACAGAAGAAAAAATCTTTTTCATCAAGAAAATTCACGTCCTCACACAAGTGCTAAATTGAAAGAATTGCTTGAACAACCAACGTAGTCTCCAGATTTGGCTCCCTCCGACTATGTACTACCTCTTCAGGAATTTGAAACAATTTCTTCGTGGAAAGCGTTTTATGTCGAATGAAGAAGCTATTGCAGCCGTGCAACAATATTTTGCAGAGCTTCCGGAAAATCATTACAATGATGCCATAAATTGATTGGAGGATCGTTAGAATAAGTGTGTTGAAGTTGAGGGAGATTATACGAGTGTTGAATAAAAAAAAACTAATTTCATTAAAAAATACACATTCTTTCATTTTCGTTATCAAAACTTTGAACCTACCTGTATTTTTTAATGTACATTTTCTAAAAAGAATGTTGCTCTAATTTGTACTATTTTCAATACATATAATTAATATATGTGCGCTATTTTCTAGCTCCTGTTTAACGCATTGTTTTTTTAATACAGCAAAAGTGTTTAGCTGGCCTCTACAGCTAAATACCTTGCACTTGCATTCGACAATAAGCTCACATGGAAACAGCATATAGAAAATAAACGAGGACATCGCATTGGACTTCTCTCCTCTTTATACCCTCTCATTAAACACAGAAGGCAGCCTTAAAAATCGGGTGCTCTTTTACAAACAGACTATACGATCGACACTACTGTACGGAAGTTCTGCAAACACTAACAAAAAAACACTCCAGCTCTTCCAAAATAGAATTATTAGAAAGATCTTAAGCCCGGCCCAGACGCTACGTCTTGCACAACGTTTTGCCTGCGCAAACTAAAACGTTGCAGGCAAAATGTTGTGTGTGGACGAGAAAAATGCAACGTTTTAGAACTGGGCATAGAACTGTGCAGTTGCAGCGATGTTTGAGCTGGTAGGGCTTAAATATGGCTGCGCAGGCAAAACGTTGTGCAAGACGTAGCGTCTGGACCGGGCTTTAGGCATTCCATGGTATATTAGAAATTCTGACTCTACAAGGACCTAAGAACTGAAACCGCTGAAAAATGCGTATGTGACCTTTGACACAATACTAATAGTATCATTGCATTCCTTCAAACTTTACAGAATAGGTATGAACTCCGGTTCCCAATTATTCGCCAAATAATAACTAAAACTTGCATCAGAAGGTAGATGGGTACTGAAGTGCTCCCAGACATCAGGGAGTTAAGGTGCTAAATCGCACTCACTCCACGGCCCCACATTTCAAATAGAAAAGAAGCTGGCCTTTAAAACAAGTAAACATTTTCCTTTTTAATAGCATTGAAAACCAAACCATTTGAATTTCCATGGCTTCATATGAAAATTATTGATTCGTTATATGGATTTTCCCGCTTTACTTCCAAGTTTGCAGGAACCGATCTAGGGCGTGTAATGAGGTATTGGTGTACAGAGATTCTTCATTTTTCTATCTGAATGCAACCTTCTTATCGCGAAACTAAGGGCAACGAATTCTTACAAAAATATAGGCTATAGAATTCATCCCAGCCTTATGATAAAGAGCCTTGAATATCAGGAAACATTTAGTACAAGAATTATCAAAACTGTTGACAACGCATAAATCCTAAACATCGTGATATAAAATGTCAAAATGTTGAATGCTTCCCTTCAGCATGAATCTGCGATATTTCTTACCTATTTCCAAAATTTGTTTTCCAGAACTCGGCGGCATCCGCTTTGGTGATGCGAAACTGATCACCGGCAAATACACCATTGGGGAAAATCGCTTTTAGCTCGCTCAGCATGTGCGAGAAGACCAAACTAAGTTTTGTCAGATTGCGGCGATAGTGCGAGTTTTCGTCAAACATTTTCTCCTTGCCCTCCTTGAACAATTTGATTGCTTGCTTGCACTTCCGGATCAAGTTGTTGATGAAAACATTGAAGTGCTCATTGCTGTGCAACATGCTCATCTGATCCTCGTACTTGGAGTAGATGAGACGCAGCCGTTGATAGGTGTCGGGGAGGATGTCCAATATGAAGGGCGGACTATTTTTCAGATTCATCTTGGGCTGCTGGCACAGCTTGACCACCTTGTCCATCAACTTCCATGTCTTTTCAAGTGTTTTCTTATCGGTGGACATTTTCTGCGGCGTGCAAGCATCAATGAGGGCTCCTTGCAATTTTGACAGAATCGAATTGCTCGTCTTGGATTGTTGTGTGCGTGTTCGGTTTGCCGCCATCTTAAACAAAATAAAGTAAAAAAAACAACCCACTCTCACACTTGGACGCAATATACGAAAAATCGAAATACACTACGCACACTTGCCGCCGCACGGCCAACACACTAGCACTTTTGCCTCTTCGTACGGCAGCGAATTCTACGTACTGTGAACACACTATCGCACTCAAACGTCACTTTTACAAGTGCCGACAGCACACCAGCGCACCAATCACTCACTCCGTCGCTTTCTATTCACGCCACGAAACGTGAAGAGGACGAATAACGTCGTTCTCGCCTCCTGCACGAAATCTGTTTCACCGAGACGCTAGAGCAACTCCGTGCGAAATTCCATTACGATTTCATTTCGAGCACACGAATTCGTTTCTGCTGCATTGTTGCATTGTAGCGTACGTGGATATTCGTTACTGAACGACTTTTGGGTCCGCGTCGCTATTCAAACAAAACCAAATTAACTATCTGACAAGCTACACGAACCGACATCCGACCTGAGCTGCGTTCTCGACTATTTTGACAGAACAGAAGGTCTTCTGCATAGTACATATAACAACACTAGTAGGTTCGTTTCTGTCTGTCATCAATGAGAACGATATAAAATGAGGGGGCAATGATACTAAAGACAAGAAAGGACAGAAAGTACAGGGGCTCACTCGATAGTGAAAAAGAGCCAGAAGTAGTTGCAGCCCTGGGTGAGAATTGTCTGACAAACTTTTCCGCGCTTCCGTTTGCATGCGTTGATACGGGAAGCCCGAAATTACAGTTGTGTGTGTTGACACTTACGATTTTTGTGCTGCCCGATTAGCAAAGTTGTTCGAATGACGAATAATATTGTGCCCGAATTATAACAGCTGATTTTTGCTGCGATGCCGTTATTTTGAAATTCGTTTCAATTCAAAAGTTCTTTTTAATGCTACATTCACAACAAAGCAAATTATGTAATTTTGAACTAGTTTGGTAATTTAGTAATTTTGAATTAGTTTGGTAATTTCCATACAAATAGAGCGCGAAAATACAGAATTTTCAATACAAATTGACAATCAGCAAATTGTTAAGAAAAAACAGGCTAACCTGGAGTGAACATACATATATATGTGGTTTGAAAACTACTTTCAGCAACTTAGATAATTTGGGCTGGTGTGAACCTAATATAAAAAGTTACAGCCGATTAAAAATTTTGAAATTAAAATAAAGTACGCTGCTGAGGTGATACATGAAAGGGCAAGATAAAACAGAAATGTTTAGAATAATTTGTATTGCTATGTTGAGCAAGCAAGCCTTGTTACTTGCGATTCCTTAATTAATGAGCTCAGTATAGCATCAACAAAATGGCGGTTTAAGGTATATATATGACAACCGTATCATATTCTTTCTTTCTCGATTCAAGGACTATACAAGCCATTTACTAATTGAAAGAATATTGCTACATGCTTTGCTAATTTAGATTATAAGCTGTCTGGGTAAAGTAAAACAATCGCTTAAGAAGGCCAAACGATAACGATTTTGACAGCGGTAAATAAAATCAAGCACGCAAATTTAAAAGGATGGTTCACATTCAAAACCTTACTACAGCTTAACAAGCCATGTACCAGAAAGCCCTATCACTACATACGTGACCACATGTAGGCTGACTTTGCTTGCTAGTTTACAAGAAGGTATATGGAGGAATCAGGAAGTGCCGATGGAAATTCGAGGTTTTGTATGGTTTCGAGACGGATTTTATTGTGAAATCCAGATCCTTCTGAAGTGAATTATGTTCAAAGTTAAAAGAATAGGAATTTGTTTCCTTCCTCAAGCTAGCTATCACTTGAAAGAGTTAAACGTGGCTTTCATTTGGTTGTTCTCAATGGTGTAGATGTACAGTGGACAGTGCAAGGTGAATTTTTAGCATGCAAGGAATTTGATTTGTACCTTTTTCATGTGAAACATCGAATATATTACGCCATACAAGCAATTGTTTTCTGCCGAAGTAGGCTGGCAGCTCACGCCAGCTGGCCAAAAGTAGGCTGACTACTAAAAATGCGAATTTCTACTGGAAGGCTTGTTACACTTACGTTGGTGTTGCATCCACACATTGCTTTTACTCCTGTAATAATTTCCGGTATGGTCTCAGAGAAGGATCTGACATTCGTTACTATGGCAACCCCAGCCAGAAGTTGACTAGTGTCAGATAACAGATCATTGTCAGGGAACCGCCGTGACAGCTTGCGAATCTTGTTTGCTTTCGTGAATCGCAAAATTATTGAAAGTTCTGTGTTCCCACAAAGGAGTGGGGAAGTTAATTACAATTTTCGGATGAGCTCGTTGTACGTGCTGGAACGTTTCAAAAGAAATCAGTTTAGTTGTGGACGTCGAAATCCATCACCGTTACCTTATACCTGATCTACTAACTACGAACGCAAACAAGGTAAATGTTGTGAAAATTAAGTTTCTGTACAAATTTGAATAGCCCTAAATGAAAAAGTGTATAATTCTTTGCAGTGTGCTAAAATCACTCACCAACAAAAATAAGTGAGCAGAAGTTCAAGTCGTTTTTGGCCGAAGACGAGTTGTATTTTGTAATCTAAAAAAAATGAGGGAAAACTTCTGCAAATTAAACTGTACACGTACACAGGCATTTGGATTGCAAAGTTGATAACCTTTCCCGATTTAATTTTTTCTTTCAATATATCGTGCAGGTTATGCAAAACATGAACCAGGCGATTTTCACGCGGAAAACAGGAACCTAGACTACGGCAAAAGTGACAGCTCTGATAATTTTAACGTTTCTCCGTCTTGATCGACAAAACATAACTCCAAAAAGACAGTGTAACTGGAGCAAAAAATGTTCCTTAGTTCTGACCTTTCACCATACTTTTCGTCGTTAAAAGGTACCATACAGACTACCGAGAATTCAATATCTAATAAGCGAATAATTGCATCCTATAGCCTCAGCTCATTCAGGGCTAATCAAGAAAACGAAAGTACCGACCGATTTGTGCTCTCCACTTGCTAGTTTACACGTACAAGTTTTACTGCTTTGTAATAATGATCAGTTTCAAATTTTGCAGGTGGTTACTCAACCTGAATCATCCGGAAGCAGGGAAGACCAAGATATAGTCATATATTGTCTCAAGAATTAATTTAATCATGGCTTGCTTATGGCTCTTATGATGAGATATGTGTTATACAAGTTAACTGCGGTAATGAAGTTTCTATTGTTGCTCTTCGGCAACAATAAATAAATCCTTGCCAGATTGCGGCCACCGCTTAGGACTTAAACGCCACCTTACATGGCCAAATACAGTTTGCATAAGATACTGTACTAATCTCCGATCTCGCGGAGCAATACACAACTGAGGTCTGTCATCCCTGCTTAATTGCTGATCAGCTGACAAGTTTTAGATGACATATCTCAGTGATTGAACCGCCATTTGACGTCAGCCGTGTGGTGAGTTGACGTTTTTCGAGTGAGGGTTCGGACTAGTAGTTCTTGTACTACTAACCAAGGAATTGGGGATAGCGTTTTATAAGTTATGGGCAATAAAAACATATACATAGAGTGATAGGGACAAGTGGGTTGCGAAGGGATCAGGGCTCTTGGCGCAACCGCGAGCTTCGAGGATTAGATAAATCTTTCCGTGCAGTGAGCCGGCGTGGTGTGTTGACGCCGAGATCGATCATCGCGGGGCTTTCATAAGATGGGCTCCCAATTGTCTAGAAGGGCAACGTCAAACCAACATTTAATTGTACATCCAGGAACAACCATACCCCGAAAACAGTGGTTTTACTACGATTTGAAAGGGTGACATCGTTCCCCGATTCAACGAACAACAATATTATTGGAACACCCCATTCCAACTTTCGTTGCCAACGCGTGGAACAATCGCTGTAAATCCAGCGGAACAGTGGATGTACTGAAGAATTTATGTCCCATACTGTTTCACTTTTCCATGGTTGCGTTCAAGGTCAAATAAACTTTAATATTTGAAGGCCATCTTATATAGAAAAATCAGAGAATTTATTGATTCTCCACCATTATCTCGCTGACAAGGTGCATTTTCAACGATAATATCACCATAACCAGTATTAGATGGTTAGCTTTTAGTTTTCCAGACATACTCACATTTCTCCACGACTAGTGTTTTATTCCAGAATTTTATTGGATTTTCTAATCAATGAGCTGCCAGGATATCAAGGCATAGCATACAAAGTCATCAGCGCATGACCCCGTCAGTTGCATTGCACTGAAAGCCAAAATGGTCAAAATTTAGCCCACAGACTACCACATATTTTTTTATATCTGAAGCACAAACAGCAAGTAATCATCTAGCTGATATAATTTTTGCATAAGCCACGTAAAGTGATGTTTTAAAGTAAATTCTCCACGCTGCCACAATTTGTAAGAACTCCACTTTGGGTAGATATCAGTGATCTAATTGAACAGTTAAAATAATAACTTCAGTATTTTAGTTAACATTCAACAAATAATACAATTTATAATAGTAAATAACAAAGAAAATAAAACAAACTGATTTTAATTTAATTTATCACAAAGTAAGTTTTGTCGTTGAATAGTCAGTATTGCTGAAGAAAGTACCCCTGACATAATAAGACAATGGATTTTCTGATTTTTTTTTAAATATGCATAGGAAAAATTAGAAGACAGTATGAGGGAAATAAAAACAACCATGATAGAGGGATGATTTTCTTTTGTCACAACAAAAAAAATCGTTGGAGGGGAAATTCTTAAAATAGTGTATTCGATTTTTGCTGATCATTTTTACATACGATCTACTAAAATAATTAACAAAGAGTTTTGCTGGCAATTAAAAGAGGCAAGATAACAGTGTCACCATGAAATAAGTTATTGACCTCCATGATTTGTTTTTGTTTCTTGGCCAATTTGAGATATTTTAATTTTTCTTTCTGATTTCAACACGATACATGTAAACGTTTTGAGAAATTCTAAACCATATTTAAACCCCCAGAATCCTTTCTCGATAAGAAATAAGCTCTTTAGGACTAAATTTAAAATAGACAAGCAAGCAACGAATTGGCTTAAGGCCTGGAATGCACGAAAAACCGAAAGTGATCCTTCTTTTATTTTTTAAAAAAAAACCTAAAATTTAAAAAAAAAACATAGATGAAAGATGGTTTTTTGTTTTCTAAAATTAAAGTTAAAATTAGGAAAAGTAGACAACTAAAATCAAGTCAGATAGTGAAAAGTATCTAAGATAAACATTTACATGATTTTGTTTACGGTACAGATTTTTAAATCATAGAAGTTAATCGTTTTTGAATGGAAGATAATAATGTTTGTAATAGAAATCCTAATTTTATTGAATTACAATATTGAAGGTTAAAATGACAATAAATAAAATATTTTGCTAGGCTAAGTCAGTCTTTCCTTTCCAGCTAAACCCTTCTCTTCCAGCAGGAATGTCAGCGAACGGTGAGTATGCCGTTACGAGGGTAGGGTTCTTGTAATCCGCGAATGGCCGGTTTCGCGTTGCGTTCGGTACGCGGTATCCTAATTTGTTTTGAGTTTTTTTTTGGTTAGAGTAGGATATTTAGTACTTCACATTAGAGTACGATGTTTTTCGGTATCGCGTCGGGAAAAAGAGAAGGAACTTTCAGGAGCGCGGAATCAGATTAAGTTTTTTTGCAGTTGTTCGACTGAATGGAAGTTAAATACGGAATAAAGTAGAGATAAGTTTCGTTTCCGTATGGTTGAATTTTAGACGCGTTCGGAACGGGCACGTAATGATGGCTGAAATAAAGTAATCGAGCGTAATCCCTTTAAATGACCTGCGACTGAAATCCTCTGCGAGCTAGCTGGCCGACAAGCAGCCACCGCGAAATTGATTACGAGGGCATGGACTAGTTGACCGATTAGTACCATTCATTGGCACGACTCAGACTGCACGACTAGAACCGATGACAGGTCTGTTCAGATTTCCTTCGGGAAATCTCGACGTTCGAGATGAATACAATTTTTTTGAACAAAATCATTACAAGTTGCCGTTTGTCTTACAAGTGGAGCGTTTTGAGGTGGTAACGAAGATATCATTTTAAAGCAAAGATACTTGCTGGTTTCTTTTTCCTTTCATAGTGGAGGACGTAGCTATTGGTGTAGGGTTCGACAAGTCAACATATAGCGAAGGAGATTGGATGAGATTTTCTAGTGGATTCGAGAAGCATTTATCCAGCGAGGGAGCACCACCAAGAGTTTTGCAGGATCCAGCGAAATATTTGATGCTGAAGTGGATAGTACCCGGCAGCGATAACGTCTCGGGTCCCCCATTGGTTGTAAGTGGATTTAAGTTTCTTTTATCAACTTATAATTTTGTATCGCTTAATTTTTTATTAAACCAAGTGTAGTGTACCAATTAAATTAAATCTTTTGAGTAGTGACCACATTACATGAAAAAGTTGTGAAACTTGTCTGGGTGGTGTTTCCACCACCTTCTGATTACTTCGCGAGTTTAAAGTTCTGAACAGAAACAAACCCGCTTAGTTTTGATACGGAGTGTTCTTTTAGTTATTTGGCTAGCATTAAGGAGATTCAGTGTAATAAGAACTTTGAAGTTACGAAGGCAGAAGAAGTGGGTAATTGAACTGCTAATATTTTGCATGAGTTCTAACTTAGCGGCTCAACCGGGGTCCGTAGGCAAAGCGAGTGGCACCCACGCCCGTCTCCGGGTGAGCTTCCCAGGTCCGTAGACCCCAGCCGGGACTTACCCTCTCGTGATTTTTCCAGGAGGAAAAGAAGACGGGAGGTGAGTATGCCAAGTATCCGCGGCTGATCGATTCAGTTCGGTATGCGGTGCTGTACATTGGCTTGGCTTGGTTTTCAGTTCGAGTAGATTGATTTGGTTTTGGGTCAAGTAGTTTTCTTCTGGCACCATGTCGGTGAATAATTGGGAATGCATTGATTTTGATAGATGATCGCTTTGATGGAAGTTTTTTTTTGACGTATTCTAATTGAGTATTTGATTCGGTGACCAAGAAAATTGTAGTCAGGCTAAGTTGAAATCTTCTCCGAACTAGCCAGCCTGCCATCAGCCACCTCGTACTAGACTAAGGGTGTCGGGACTAGTTGACCTATTGTGTAGTCCGCTAAGAAACTCCTTCAAAAAAAGCCAGAAAGTAAAGTTCGCACGGACACCCAAGTAGAAAAAGGACCTGGTGCAAAAAAGGAGAGGCAGAAGTCCCGACGAAGACCCTGGCAGCAGGCACTGCTCGTAAAGCCCCAAGATGGCCGATCCTACACGGAGGTACTGCGGGACATCAGGGGAAACGTAAGGCCCGAAGACACCAATACTACCATTAAAATAGTACAACCAACGCGGTCGGGCCACATACTGGCCGAATTCGGAACAGAGGCCGGCAACAAAGAAGCATTCTGTGACGCAGTAAAGAAAGTCCCCGATAAAAGCGCAACTATAGCCCCGCTCGAGCCGATGGCAACGATCGAAATAAGAGACATTGACTGCGTGACGGATCTGGCCGAGGTAGAAGAGGCCATCAAAATGGAGTTCCCTAGTGTGGGAAGGTTCAAAGCGAGACTGACACCAGAAAACAACAGGGGACAACGCATGGCCATAGTTGACTTGACCGAAAAGGACGCCGAACAATTCCTGAACAAGGGCAAAGTAAGAATTGGGTGGGTTGTCTGTAGGATACGGCGAAGAGCAACGCCTCTTCAATGTTTCAAATGCCTTGGTTATGGTCACACCACACAAGTATGCAAAGGACCCGATAAGAGTTCCCTATCTTACAAATGCGGTGAAATGGGACATAAAAGAAAAGAGTGTACGAAGAAGGCACACTGTATTCTTTGCAAGGATGCTGATCCAAGACCTGATTTTGGACACGTCTTGGGATGAGGAAAATGCCGGGTGTTCGGGGAAGCTCTAACCAAGGCAAAATCAGAACTCCGATGACCCGCATCCTGCAGCTAAACCTACACTGCAGTTCAACCGCCCAAAATCTGCTTGAGCAGTTTGCGAGGGACATGAAAGCCGACTTCTTGCTGCTGAGTGAGCAACACGATAATAAAAGTCCTGCATTATGGTATTCTGATGAAACTGGTACTGCTGCCATCTGAGTTCGGAACAGTGACTTTCAAATGGAGAGTTGTGAACGGGGGGATGGTTTCGTGTGGGTTCGGTGCTCAGGGACCACCTTCTTTAGTGTTTACCTAACGCCGAACGAATCGATATCATCTTTCCAAGCCCAGCTTAATGCTTTTGAGGGCGCTGCCTCTAACGCAGAGGGCAAAGTGCTCGTTGGGGGCGACTTCAACCCGAAAGTAATCGAATGGGGCATGCCTCACACAGATCCGTGGGGAAAACGAATCCTGGAAATGGCGGCCAGGACGGCCCTTGTCGTACTAAACTCCGGAAACACACTAACTTTCTGCCGTATTGGCTGTGAGGGAGCCATACCGGATGTGACATTCGCCTCGGAGTCCTTAGTACGGAGGATACATAACTGGAAAGTATTAGAGGACTACTCAGCCAGTGATCATCAGTGCATTCTGCTTGAGATAAGTGATGCTGTCTCCCAACGTCCATGCTCTCGGCCTTCTACAACTGGATGGAACATCGGAAGGATGGACATCGAGGTGCTCACAGCAGGTGAGCCGCTGCAGGGAGCTTCGGAGGAGACGGAAGAACTGGCAGCTCAACACGTGGTGAACTCTACTATGAGCAAAATCACGACTGCTTGCTGCGCTTCTATGCCCCGTTGAAGAGCCCGGCACGGCAAGCCCCCAGTGTACTGGTGGTCAACTAAAATCGCTGAAAAGCAAAGGGAGTGTCACAAGCTTCGACGTGAGGCTCAACGGGCACGGAACGGTGACAAGGCATGCAACTGGGTGGAAGCATATAAATCGGCCAGAAAACGCCTTCGCAAACTGATCAGCAGTAGTAAGGCTCACTGCTGGCAAGACCTCGTGGACAATGTGAACAAGGATCCGTGGGGCCTTGGCTACAAGCGGGTCATGCGGTAGCTTGGTGCCCTACGGAAGCCTTGTATACATGACGCGGAAAAGATGGACGCGATAGTTCGGGGACTCTTCCCCGCCCATCCCGTCCGTGTTGACGCTGTCCATGGTGAAACAGCAGTCGACTACCCACTCTGCACACAGCTGGAACTGGAGGAGGCAGTCCTCTCATTGAAAGCAAGGAAGGCTCCAGGTCCAGATGGTGTTCTGGCTGAGGTGTTGCGGCTCGTCTATCACCATTGTCCTGACTTGCTGCTCAGTACATTCAACGCTTGCCTACGGGACGGGGTTTTCCCGGTACGATGGAAGGTGGCGAGGCTCGTGCTGATCAGCAAGGGGAAGGGAAATCCCGAATCGTCGTCTGCATCCCGCCCGTTATGCATGCTAGACACGGCTGGGAAAGTGCTAGAGAAACTCATCAAGGGAAGACTCACTGACGCGATTCGTGCTGCTGGGGACCTATCTCCTCGGCAGTACGGCTTTAGAGCAGGACGTTCTACCATTGATGCGATTGCAGACATGGTGAGCGTGGTCCAAAGGGCAGAGGCATATAGTCACACCAAGCGACGGATCGTCCTGTTGGTGACACTCGACGTCAGGAATGCCTTCAACTCCGCTAGATGGGTGGATATTCTTGATACGCTGGAAAACTCTTTTCAATATCTAATGCGGATTTTAAGGAACTACCTAAAGGAACGAAGCCTACTCTACGACACGACACAGGGCCAACGAAGGATGGAAATTACATCGGGTGTTGCCCAGGGATCTATCCTTGGTCCGGACCTGTGGAACGTGTCTTACGACGGGCTACTGAGACTTGAGATGCCAGATGAGTCGCGCTTGGTCGGCTATGCGGATGATGTTGCGGCTCTGGTCGCTGGACGCACCGCTGAACAAGCGCAACTTAGGCTAGGTATGCTAATGTGCCAAGTGAGAGACTGGATGACTGCTCGTGGGCTCAGTTTAGCACTGGAGAAAACCGAAGTAGTCATCTTGACAAAAAAGAGAATCCCTAGAGTAAGGATGATCAGTATTGGCGACTTACTAATCGAATAGAAACCAGCGGTGAAATACCTGGGGCTACTGATCGACTCGAAGATGAGTTTCTCTGAGCAAATCAGGGCAACGGCTGAGAAGGCTGCTTCGAGAATATCGGCTCTGAGTCGACTTATGGCCAACGCAGGGGGCCCAGCCCATCAAGAAGACGCCTCTTGATGAGTGCTGTAGGGTCAGTGCTACTGTACGGAGCAGAGCAATGGGGCGACGCTCTCAGCAAGGAGGTATACCGAAAACGATTGGCACAGGTACAGAGAAGAGGAGCACTGAGAATTGCATCTTCGTATCCAACAGTCTCCGACTCGGCGGTGAGAGTTATTGCAGGCGTGATACTTGTCGCTCTCCTCGCTAGAGAGCGCCGCGCTATTTACCTGCGCCGAAACGAGGATGCATGGGAGATGGTTGTCGGCGAGGAGAGACAGCGCTCACTCAACGATTGGCAGCAGTCTTGGGTCAATTGCACGAAGGGAAGGTGGACTGCGCGCCTCATCCCGGATGTGAGACCGTGGCTGGATCGAAGGCATGGTGAGACTGTCTTCTATCTGACCCAGCTTATGAGCGGGCATGGGTGTTTTCAGTCTTACCTGCACAAGATCGGTAAGTCATGGTCCCCCGATTGTCGGTTTTACCCAGGAGAGGAGGACAATGCCTGTCACACATTTTTTGCATGTACCAAATGGGTCAGGCTGCGAAGGGAACTCTACCCCGGATTATATAGTCGCGATGATGTTCGAATCGGTTGACAAATGGAACCAGGTGGCACATTATGCTCGGGCAGTCTTAATATAAAAGGGACTCACAGCAGCCGTGGGCGCTGGGGCTGGGGGATCGCTCTTCTGGCATTTCCTCTTCCCCTCTCCCCTCCCGCTAGGAAAGGGACTCCCCAGCTTGAAGGCGCCCCATGGCGTAACAAAACGAAACCTGGCCCGAAGTAATGTGTGAAACGGTTCCAGGCTGGGTTGACAGGGGAGGTGTTTAGTGGGTAGTCCAGTCACGCATGGGAGCCCCACACTCTGTGCATAAATAGCTCTGTGCATAAATAACACACCTGTAATGATTTTCATCTTTTCAGATCGAACGCGGAACCGACCTCTCATCGGTTCTAGACGTTAAGTCTGAGTAGTGCCAACGGATGGTACCAACAGGTCAACCAATCCGTGCACCGTAACCCATTCGCGCGGTGACTGCTTGTCGGCCAGCTAGTTCGGAGAGGATTTCGGTCGCGGGTCTCCGAATGGGTTACGCTCAATTACAATATTTCAGCCACCTGAACATGCCCGTTTTCCAAACGCGTCAACAATTACTCATCCAGAACGGGAAACCTACGTTACGTTAATTCTGGATGTGATCTCTCCACAGATCTCAAATCAAAAACGCTACAAAATCCTATAGGCGCGTTACCGAATCACCGACGCGGTACCGAAAAATATGCTACTCGAATTTAAACCGACGAAAACTACTCTAATGAAATGACGAAACAATCAAAGGTACCGCGTACCGCGCGCGACGCGAAACCGACTTCAGCGGATTTGTCGAAACCCTATCCTCGCGACGGCATACCTACCTTACACTCTCTCTTCCCACTGAAAAAGAACGAGCCTCTGGAAAGGAAAGTCTTGGTTAAGTTTTAGCAATTCATGTTGTTTTTTTTTATTCTAACACATTCATTAAAAATAATCAAAGGGAGTTTTAGCACATCAAACACGAAATATTAGTTCTTCGTCTAAATATTAATAAGGAAGGATAAATTCCAAAAACTAACATTAATTTTAATTCGGGATACAATATTACGAATACTCTACTATTCAACTTATCGTCCCATACTGATTACGTTTCAACTAATAGTTTAAAGTTAATTTTATTCACATCCATCCGAAATTACTGTTTCTTTTTTGCTTTTACTTTTGTAGGCGAGGAATATTTATATTTTGGTTACATGTATCCATTACAAATTTCATCTCGGACAAGATTTAGCGTACAGTTTGCTTATTTGTATAAATCTTAAATTATTTTGTAAGATTAAGTCATTCGAATCAATTTGAGTTTAAACTAAATTAATAAATTGCAATGACATTATTTTTTGTAAATAAAATGTCCTTTAACGTAATATCAATGAGTAAGACGTAATAGATTAAATAGGATTTTGATTTGGAAATTGAAATAAAAATTTTAACTAAGTTATTTTGCCAAATATATTATTCATTCTTTTCCACCCGAAATGCAAACTAACTATGAAATTGATTTTTGTTTTCTTCAAACATTAAATTAAGTCTTTAATATTTCAAGCATGGGCTAACAATTGTAATTTTTATTTGTAATTGAGATTTCGCAAGTGTGAATATTTACAGGGTTGAATTGCTAAAAATGGTCCTCATTTTATTCTTGTTTTGATCTTTTAAAGAGGAAATAATTCAAGTTAAAAGCATATGTACATTTAATTATTCATTCAAACCAAATTTTAATCTAGAATCAAATCTACGATTGTGACTGTATATGAAGCATCTGTTTCAATTGTGCAGAAATAATTTCACTTTTGAAAATATAAGAATGTAAGGTTGTTTCTTTTTTGAGGCAAAGATAATTGTTAATCTCAATACATCATCCAATCTAAAAAGGAAGAGCTAGTCTTGATGATATACTCGTTTATTTGGCGATTAATGCGGGCTGCCTCTTTTTACAAATCTCAACTCTTTAATTCACTTCCAAATGAGTCTATATTATGCAATAGAATAACATCCATTGATTTCTTTCATATTTCTTAGTTTCCGCTTTACATGGTATTGGCTTTATATTTAGCTAATACAAAAAAATTTCGACTGAAGCAGCTCATATATTCTTCCATCTTTCACGTCGCTCTAAAAATCGAGCCATTTAACTGGATCACTTTTTTTTTGAAAATACTTCATGCAAATGGTTCAACGGAATTTTCCATTGGTAGCAACAAGATGTGAACAAATTGCGTTATGGTCCTCAAGTCCTAAAGATGCACATTCCTGCATTTAAAGTAATTGATTCAATTGAATAACACCCTTTCAGACGCCTTTTAGGCTAGCTCTCGAATTTCAAGTACAAGTCAAGGATAGCTAGAAGATTACTCAACTTGAGAAGCCTATATACTGCAAAATTTTCAAGCATGATGATCTTTAGTCTTATTTGTCGCTTGAACGAACCAAATCGGAACTATATATTCCTCAATTATGTACCCAGAAAACTGCTTCTTTTAGTAACTCTTGGTGGCTAAGGGGCACAAGAATATACTCGTAAGTATAACCACAGACCTTTAACGTTTCCGCGAGGCATTTGATACAGTTCATTTGTCAGGACATACAACTCTATTCGATGCCACTGAATTTAAAGAGGTTTGCATCGAATTAAACAAACACAGACAAGCAGAAAGAAAGAAAAAGAAAATCAATGAGCCTGCTATACATGTAGTCAAACGATTATCTAGAGAGGCCAATAAACAATTATCGTGCATTAAACGTTAACCAAATCATCATGGAAAGCTTTTCACTTGAGTGGCACATTTAGAGAAGGAAAGTGCAGATGATTACTGTCGGAGTAGACCACTGCTTCATATAATAAATAGGCGACTTTAATATAAATCATATGCGATGGTATTACTAATAATTAAATGGGGATGTTAGGACCGTGAAAAGCAATCAACTCAAAGATTATTACAAATTGAAGTGAAGTTCATCCGTAGAATCAGGGCTAGTAGTCATTATCGCTTATTCAAATGTTTACAATCCCCAGTCCACATCTAAAATAAAGCTTTGGTAATATAGAAGATAATGAATCTTTGACAGACGGTGACATCATTTGTAAACTGAAGATGCGTAAGCTCAAGTTTGTCAATTACAACACTGCAACTATTCCTTCAGGTTAACGGATATTTTGGTTAAAAAAAAGTGACGTTCCATTTTTATCGGGATCATTTTTTTTGTACCTGTTCGATCCCTCATGTGCCACACTTGTTAGCGCCGCTTGGTGGTTGCTGCGTGCTACGATTTCGACTGCCAAGTGGACTTTCCGGGGGACTGGAAGAAGCCGACGCAGATCCGTCTTGTGCGTTATCGAGAGTTCGCCCGTTGTGGGATACCCAGATGGTGCCGCTGGAGGCGCAGCCATCCGCAATCCAGAGTGGTGTCCGGGAGCACCCGGGAACTGTCACGTGCGCAACGGTGCGCGATCGCGATCCGCATTCCCCTAGTTGAAGCTAAAAAATTTACAAATCAGTCGAGGACCATAAATATTTGTCGATTTACCTGGTGACTGCCACTCTTCCCGCGTTCAATGGCACCCCGCGCAACAGATGTGTTACGCAGTCGCAATAAAGCGAAAAAGTAATTCGGACGATTGTCCACTTGAGTGGGAACCACTATTTTTTTCTTTCTTTTTCGTTTTCTTTTTTTTTTAATTATTTTCCCGGCCTCAGAGGTGTTTTTCGCGTCTTGTGTTTAAGAAATTGTCTACTCGTAACCTCTCCATGTGGCTGTCAAAATCCACCGCTTGTCACATCGGACAAAACAGCTGTGTGTGGAATGGCACACCACATGGCGGCAATGTGCCTCTCCATTTGTCGCCAGTGGCATAGTTTTTCGATGGCCACGGTGGAGGGGCATTACCAGATGGATATGTCTCGAAATGTGTCGGGGTTTGGATTAATTTTATATTTCGAATATTTATATCCACAGATCTAAATATTTGGACAGAAAAGAAATATTTTCTGCGCAACGATATCCGCACGACAGATGAAGTCCGCTGGCACTTCGAGGACATACCCATCTGGCCGGTTGCAAGGGTTCGGGATCGGAATCACTTCGATTCCCGGGCGTAGGCGTCACATTACACACCCCTACCACAAAAAAAAATTGGGTAGTCCATTGGCACATTCCAAAACTTCACATCTAAAACCAATGAGAGGCCGGTTAAGATTTTCTTCGGGAAATCTCAAACGAACGAGATTTACGACGAAGACTGCTAACTAACTGCTAACTTTTAAAGTCTTATCAGGGGTCGGTATGATTTGCAGGGCTCTGTTTATTGTTTAAATTTACAAAACGTCGAAAAAACTGCCAATGCCTCCATGGCCCCATCCGTTTTATATATCTACGTGCTTTTGAGCACAAGGTGTACGCGTTACCGGTTTTTCCGGAGCAGATTTTTTTCATTATATTTTAACAAGAGAATTTCCGTGAAGATGGAGCCAATTGCAAACATTGGCGTGGTCACCATGCATTGAATTATATTTTTTAAGTATATTAAATTAGAGAAAACGATGCCAAAGATTGAAATCATTCCAAAAAGTCGTACTATTATTAAAGGAAAATTCGTGAAATTAAACGAATCAAAATCAGTACCAAGTAATTTTGCACCACGTTGAATGAAATTGCATTTAAAGCTTATGAAATTCACTTGGAACACGGGAAAGAATCAATGTATGGTAACCAAATTATGTGGGGACTTATTCGATAATGCTGACAGAGTGTATCAATGCGAAACATAAAAAAAATGTTAGTAAAAAAAGAAAACCGACTTCGAAATGCCCTAAAAAAGATGAAATAAATTTTATGGAAGCGGTGCTAATCGTTTTTCCCCGATTTTTTTGTGATGGTGCAGATGTTGGAAGTATTTATGTTGAAATGGGAAAATTGATTTGACACCACTTCCAGAAAAATTATTTCATCCTTTTTAGGGCATTTCGAAGTCAGTTTTCTTTTTTTTTTTCTAAAAATTTTATTTTATTTTAATTTTTTCATTTTAAGCCTTTCAAAACTCAGTTTCTTAAATACTCGTACATTGCACCATGTATATTAAAACGTAATTTCTGACTGCAATAGAAAAACGACTACGGCTAAAATCTGCAGCGTTTATAGAAATCAAATTTAGTTCTGATACATTTAATACATAATCTCATCAAAGTCTACCTTGATTTTAGGTTTCATAAAAATCTAATATCGAAATCGAACTTTGCCAAGCCACTATTTTGATATTCTGACCTGACCCTGAACTGTTTTTTTGTTTTTCAACTTTTTTCGACTTTCGAGCAGCCACCATTTCGTTTCAAATGTATCGACTTAGGATTTTTTAGGGTTTTGTAAAATAATTTTACAAAAACTTACTAAAATTGCGTCCTGCCCGTCCGTTCGCTTGTCCGTGTGTCACAGCACTTTTTCTCGCCAATTACTTAAGCTAGAAACATCAAACGTATGCAGGTGTAAAGTGGTGCTCTCTTCAAAGTTCAACAACAACAAAATTTTATAAGGCATTTAAGCGGGGTGCGGCACACGAAAAAAAAAATTCATCAAAGGTAGCCGAAGTCAAAGTCAAAAGCGCTTTATTCAATACTAATCGGTATAAATTTTCAAAGAATATAAAGCAAATTCCAAACAATACACATACAAAAATTTAATGGCCCAAATGGTTCTCTAAATTTATACGTTATCATTAAACATATTTCTTCAAAAAAACTCTAGCAAATTCAATTAGTTAAGATTATTACATATTTTGAAAATTGATTGGAAAAAGGAGAAAAAACCAACCAACACTATCCTAAAATTATTTATAATTTAAACACAACAGTGAACTTTGATCTTACACCTTATATGATTTAGCTTGTTCCTAACCTAAGCGTTTAACCTTATCTCTAATCTAATATAATAAACATAACATATATCTAACCTATACCTAGTTTTTAACACAAATAAACAACAATACTGAATGTAGCAATAATGAGCTGAAACTCAAAAATTAAATAACGAAAAACACCAAAACTGGTAATAAACACGAATAATTTAGACATTGTCATTCAGCCAGCAATACCTAGATTGCCCCGTCTCAGCTCGATCAGCTTCAACGAATCTAGCAAATGAGTATCTCCATTGAAATTGTTGGTCTCGTGGACTCACATTCGGAGGATATTTTATCTTCTTATCGGTGGCCCGTCGATATATGTGATATATGATTGGGACGCCGTCAGAATCAAAAACATATCGATTCATGTCCAAATACACGAATGCTTCTGGACGAACGAAGCCAGTAGTGAGGCAAGTCGCAATATACCCGTCTGTAGGGTGGAATGGCTGTGAAATCCAAGGGTTTTCACTCACAGTTACAGATCTTGCGATATGATTCCGAAGAAGTTTCAATATAAATATATCGACTCTTGTCACTTGAGCAGTTTGATAAATTCTTCTATTCGATATATAATGTTTCCAATCCGTCTCAGGCTTTCTGTACAAACCAGTACATGCACGAAGACATTTCCTTTCGAAAATTCTTAATTTTTCCATAGTACTAGCACTCTGGTTGTACCGGATCTGACATCCATATGTCAAAACTGGTCTAACCAGAGTCTTGTAACAGATGATTTTGACCCTTTTGATCAACGTATTTGGAATGAAAGAGTCTTCGTAGGGCCATGACTACTTTTAGTGCCTTACTGAGCATGATTTTGACATGTTCAGTATAGTACAGATACTGATCGAGATAAACACTGAGGTATCGAACACAAGATTTATGTGGAACTCGTTCTGAACTACCCTCGCCAGCCATGATGTGGAAATCTTTCCAATTACGTTTCAGGTCTTTGTAGTGAATAATAAGTTTCAATAGTCCCTAAAGGACTGCAACGATGTTCTGCTGCCTCGGCAGAAGAAGATGACAATATCTGCCGAGAATGCTCTCGTCTGGAGACGCGTGAATGCGCTGGCAGGCTAGCATTGCGGTGTCGTGGGGCGGGTTCATTTCCCCAGCACGAGGACCCACTACAAAAAATTTCGCACTCACGAATTGGATGTTGCTCACGAGGCGACCAAAGTCGCAAAAAGTGCAGATAACTACACCGAGGGAGATAGTACTTGTTACGAAAACAAGAGGAACCTGAGAAGAAAGGCTGACTTGGGGTAACCTCGTCATTACCCGACGAAGCTCATGGCCCACAAATGAAAGAGGGGCAACCGGGTGGTGATGGAGCCCCTTCGCACCCACCCAACCGGAATAAATCCATATTTTGTTGCAGTGGCCAGGTATTCCTCTTCTGAGTGGAAAACTCATACAACTTGAATTGCATGAACTTCCCCATCAGAAGGGGAGTACCCCGGTGACCCATTTATGCCATAGAATTATACAATTTGATTGCATAACGCTATGCCATAAAGAGGCACTCTGCTTGGGCCACTCAACCCGCGATGTAACCTGAAACGAAAAAAGGATTAATTAAGTACCCGGCGGCTGGCTCATGTTTTTAGGGGGCAGCCTGCCACCGTACCGGGTCCTATACCCGGTCAGATGGTTGGGAAAAGAAAGACCGATTTTCAAGAGAACTATCGCTTCATATTTTTCCTACTTTATCAACATTGACATTATGATAACTTTTTTTTTTATATTTAAAATTCTAATTGTAAAATTTCCAATGAGTGATCCCTCACTCCAATGCAAAATTTATATAGATATAAAAAAGATTATAAAAAAATTATATTTAAAATTCTAATTGATAAAAATTTCCAATGAGTGATCTCTCACTCCCATGCAAAATTTATATAGATATAAAAAAGATTAAAAAAAAATTATATTTAAAATTCTAATTGATAAAAATTTCCAATGAGTGATCTCTCACTCCCATGCAAAATTTATATAGATATAAAAAAGATTATAAAAAAATTATATTTAGTAAAAAATATAAATAATAAAATGTAAGGGTACTCACCCAAACATCCTCGTCGGGCGCCCGCTGACGATGTGGGTGGTCCTGTAAGGCAACTTGACTACCGTTAAATCTACTTCTAAAGTTAACATGCATTTACTAGTTGCTTCAGGGAATTTATCCTTGGGATGGTCATAGATTTTCACAGCTCCACACAATTCAGTTCAAAGCTACACCTTTCCGTTATTTTGGCTTTGTTTAACTCCACGATATATACGCTCTAAATTTCAACAAGGAAGGGGAAGGGGAACATCGCTAAACAAAGTAAACACAGGCAAGAAAATAAAACTGCTAATCAAATATCGGGCACAACTTCCCAAACGTGGGTTACCTGAAAAATCTTTCTTCTCACTCCTCCGTCCAATGGCAACTGCAGCTGTCAAAAGTATTCCATCGCCCCAGATCAATCTCAAATCGTACCAGTTCGATCGCAAATTGTTCCAGTTCAATCTGAAATTGTTCCAGTTCAATCTGCAATCGTACCAGTTCGATCGTTTTAGTTGATCTGGGACATTTTATGCTTGAGTTTTCTTTAACCCTTAACTGCTCGATTACTACATCTTGACTGACCCTTTGCAGCGTTGTCCGAAACAAGATGGTTTCACACTTCTGCGCATTAATTTTCATTCGCCAATTGTCAGTGTACAGCTGCACATCATTGAACATTTTTTGGAGATTTCTCTGAACTATTGTAGCTTTTCGGTCTGCCGTAGAGATGATCAGATCATCAGCAAACGCTACCAATGAACGCTTTGGCGAGACTTTAAAATCAAAGCCGCTCAATAGCTTACGAATGAAGATTGAGAAGAACAGAGGCACAGTAACTGTTCCCTGCTGTAGACCACTCAAGACCTCGAATTCGCGCATTGTTGTCAGATTTCCATTAGTTACACCAAACGATTTCCCGTATGACATATTGCACATCATGGCGACAAGGTGTCTGGGGAACTTGTCCTGAAGGAGTTTAAAAACTAGTCCATCTACCCACACCGTATCGAAGGCTTTCTTCATATCAATGAGACATGCTCTAACACAATGTGTTTCGTATATAAACACCTTTCGAATGAAAAAAAAACTATTATTTTATTTCACTATTTATTATTTCTAGTTTATATTCGCTTGCAAACTTATTGACTTTATTCTTTAAAAGCCGTTGGGCCTTGCTTAGTTGTGTGAGCATACGCGTTTCGACTACTTTGAGTCATCTTCAGTATCTAAAGGATGTGTTGAAGGGAACGTCTTTATATAGTCGTAGGATAGGTTAAGCGGATGGGTAATTACCGAATGGGTAATTAGCGGTCAGGAAGTAAATTACTCAAGTGCTAAATTATACCAGCTAGAGGGATATTAGGTTTTTGTTTTTTTTTGCTTGTTTGATGTCCGTCTGTTCTCTCTTTTAAAGAAAAAGAGAATTGGCCTGCGGATATCAAATAAACAAAATTATTGACTTTACTTTAAATTTTTCTTCAAATTTACGTTTCAACCGCTCACATTCACCTTCAGAAAACTAATGAGAGAATATGTACAGATTTTTCGCTGTACCGCAATTTTCAAAAACAAAGGAATTCGGTATTTTCTAATTTGCTATCAGTGAATTTCAAACTGACATATCGTAACTTTAAATTCACAATATATCATTTCTGATAAAATCGTCACCATGATCTTCAGTAATTGTTGACAATTAGATGTCATAAACGTCTGTCAATATTGATTGGGAGCCCAATGCTAGGAATAGGTACTACAGGAAGCCCAGTATTCCCCTTCACGCGTAGTAGAATTTTTTTAGTGTAAGTTAAACATGTTCATAATATTGGTGCATCAGTGCCGTAAGGAATAAAGTTATTTTGAGTAGGGGCAAAATTATTTAGATTTAAATTTAGCGTGAAGAATAATAAGGAGAAATTAATCTCTTTATTTGCTATATATATATATATATATATATATATATATATATATATATATATATATATACATATATATATATATATATATATATATATTTATATGTATATATATATATATATATATATATATATATATATATATATATATACATATATATATATATATATATATATATATATTTATATATATATATATATATATATATATATATATGTATATATGCATACATATATATATATATATATATATATATATTATATATATATATATATATATATATATATATATATATATATATATATATATATATCTGCATCACGCCCTGATCCATATGCTGCAGTAGACTAGTAACATTAGGTGGGAGGAATCGGCATTTACACTCGCCATTCCCACTCTCAAGAAGCTCAACTGGCGGATGAGTTGGCGCATTGTCAATGACGAGTAGAACCTTTTGCAAACCTTTGGCAAAGGTAGCCAATGGTTGCCTGTAGAGTTAGCACAAACGAGAATGTTGACGCGTTCCTTACTGGCCTTATGCCCTGGAGCACTTTCCTGTCTTTTAGATGCCAATGGTCTCCTAGGCAAAGCCTTTTATTTAAACCAGTTTCATCGGCGTTGTAAACAAGATCCGGATCGTAGTCTTTAGTTTGCTTCTTAAAAGTTTCCAGAAAGCTATCGGCAGCTTCACGATTGGCAGACAGTTTTTCTCCCGCTACATCTAACTCCCAAATGCCATGCCTAGATTTAAAATTTTGGAGCCAACCTTGGCTTGCTTTAAACTCAACCATGCCCATTTTCCACTAAATATCAGTGCTCTTTCACATGAAATTGGACCTGAAATCGTTTGTCCAATTGAACCTTGCCGTAGGAACCACGTCATAACCGCGTTTTCAAGCTGTCCATTTTTTAGCTTTTTTCACTACCTTCCTAGATGAACATCCGTCTTCACTATCTAATGCACTTACAAAACTCGAAATTTAAGCGCTGTTAGTTTTAATGTCCGATATTCTAGCCGCCCCGATGCCAAATCTCTCTGCAAGTTGTTTTCCAGGCACATCTTTATTTAATTGATTGACAAGTTCCACTTCATCACTCAGTGAAAGCATAACACGTTTACGTTTTGTACTTATTTCGGACACTAAGTCCAGAAGTAGACGTTAAACTTAATATATATATATATATATATATATATATATATATATATATATATATATATATATATATATATATATATATATATACATGTATTTCGAAAACAAGTTGTTTTCTTCATTAGTGGTAAGTGTGTAAAAAACTCAATGAAGAACGGCTGCTATTCGTACTCAAAAGGATAAAGAACAAAAGGATTGAGTTTTTCATACCCTTACCACTGATGAAGTAAACAACTTGTTTTCGAAATACATGTATATGGGATGTAAACTAAATAGCGTTTTTTAAAAGGAATTTTTTTGAATTTTGATTTTTTTTCATTTAATTTTGTTATATTATTTATTTATCTTAAACCTGAAATAAATATCAGTTTTTGAATTTTTTTCCTAAAAAAAATTACAGAAAATAATTGAAAACTAATTAGTATACATACTTTCAACCCCCTCAAGATAATGATTTTTTTGATGCCGCCATTCATTTACATAGAGGGCCAAGATATTATGTCACTCAATATCGTTTGACATTTTATTCCGAAACGTAAACAAAAATAAGCACCATCAATTTCAAACCGTAACCATTAAGTACGCGGCTTATTTAAATGAACAAAATTCACGGCACGAGTAAAGAAACAAGTTAATTAATTAATTTCGTTATTAGTTTTATCTAAAATATGAGTTTTCACTAACGCGCGGCTAATATTTTCTCGCACTTTTTCATGAACCACTTTATTTTCCACGATTTCTTTTTGGCTTTCAATTAAAGGCACCGATATTTGAAGCCAATTGGAAACGAACACCACGCTTTGCAACTTTCGAAGGTTTTCCGAATTCACGATGCGATAATCAAACGAAATTCGCCAAATTAACGTAAGTTTTGATTCGATTTCGCGATTTGTTTACATTATTACCTGACACTTATCACAGTAGAACAGCCAACATGACATTAGTAGCCCATGCTGTGTCTCTTTTCTTTCTTTGTACGCTATCTTTGTCATACAACTTCTCCTCCGTTTGATTTTACTTCACTCACGCACACTGTATATGTGCTATATCGGGTTTCCTGTAGTACTTATTCTTAGGCCCTATGTAAACAAGGAACATCAAATTCAGATAAGTTTTTTAATTTAAATATAAAAAGAAAAACGATTCTTTGTGCTTTTTTGTTTCAGGTTTCACCGCTGGATTCGGAGCTGAGTTTGAACATACTCCCCCCGATGAGGAGTTTATTGAAAACTCTCAGCAGCGTTTACTCTCAATTGCAGTAAATGCAAATATTAGTTTGACAGTTTTATTATTTGATATACCTTTGATGTCAATTCGGCTCGGATGTTTGGTTTCAGCGTTCTTTAAATTTTGATCCGTGGTTCAATGCATTGGCGTGGTGAAGTTATCCCACCTTATGCTTGGCGTCCACCTACAACGTCATCGCGCTTCAGTTTGCGGTTATGTTTGTAGTGGTTACGGCAAGCCAGTTCTAAAAAAATCGGAAATTGATGGAAAAGGCTGGGAAACGAGGAAGTGATAAATTGGAATGTTTGGCTTTGATGTGTATGGTGATGGTGTCGTTCTTTCTATAGGCAGTAGTGCTATTTTTGTGATGGATCGTTTGTATATTTTGCCATTTGCCCAAACCGTAACAACACGTACTATTGCATCGGGACCCGGATGCACTTGTGTGATCCGAGCTAGAGGCCATCGGTAGGATGGCAGCTTCTCATCCTTTAAGATGCATCGATCACCAACTTTCACGTTGGTTTCTTTAATTAACCGTTTTGGCTGACGTTGGAGACGGTTCAAGTATTCTTTCTGCCATCGCTTCCAAAAATCTTGGGTAAGTTTTTGAGTCAGTTGCCATCTGTCTAAGTGATTGATATTGGCCGTTTCGAATTCCTTTCCAGGTAGTACTCCCATAATATCACCGATGAGAAAATGGAGTCAATGCAGTGATATCTCTAGGGTCGTCACTTAGAGGGCATAAAGGACGAGAGTTAAGACAAGCTTCTATCTTAACTAACACTGTAGAAAGCTCTTCATATGTTAAAGGTATGTTGCCTACTATTCGACGTAAGTTCAATTTAATTGAACGCACTCCGGCTTCCCAGAGCCCACCGAAATGAGAGGAAGTTGGTGGATTGAATTGCCATTTTACTCCATCATTTGCTAAGGTCTCAGCCGCATCAACATTTATTTTCCTCATGATTTTTAGCTCACCAGCTGCTCCAACAAAATTTGTCCCACAATCGGAATAAATGTGTTTGCAAACTCCTCTTCTCGCCATGAATCTGTGCAGCGTTGCTAGAAATGTTGGTGTGGATAGATCACTAACGACTTCTATATGTATAGCCTTCACAAACAGGCAGATAAATATTGCCACATAGCCCTTTGATATTTTGCATCCTCTTCCACGGCGATCTTTGAGATGGAATGGGCCACAGAAATTGATACCTGTGTGTGTGAATGGGCGTGATATGGTTACTCGAGCCTCTGGCAGATCTCCCATTAGTTGCGTCAAGCCCTTTGCATTAGCACGAAAACAGCGGACACATCGGTGTATGAATTTTTTAAAATGTTTGCGTCCGTTTATTAGCCAGAATTTTCTCCTCAAACTATTTAGCATTAACTGCGTTTGTCCATGCATTGTTGATTGGTGTATCTGATTTAGAATTAGTTCAGTAAATTTTCCACTCTGAGGTAAGATTATTGGATGTTTTTCATCGAAAAAGAGTTGAGCGTGTTGTAAGCGACCTCCCGCAGGGGGGATGCCGGTCGACAAGAGCACTCTTGGAGGCTAGCATTCTTTGGGGAGTTCCGCCCCCACGTACCCGAGGAAACTCCGCAGGGGGAATGCCGGTCGACAAGACCACTCTTGGAGGCTAGCATTCTTTGGGGAGTTCCGCCCCCACGTACCCGAGGAAATTCCCGCAGGGAGAAAGCCGGTCGACAAGAACATTCTTGGAGGCTAGCATTCTTTGGGGAGTGCCGCCCCCACGGACCCCAGGATATGGGGGGTGCCGTGAGGTTCCCTGCTGGGATGACAGGTAACGACTCTTATTGTATCTGGACTACGCTTTGGACAACGAACTGGAATTGACGCTTTGGGCTGGCGGATGTGATGGTTTGGACCTAGTTGCTTTGCACAGTAGCGCCGAGGTGAAACTCGTGTGTGAACGGCTCCAATTCAACTATCATACCGTCTCCGTCCCGGTAAAACCTTGGTAGGCCTCGGAGTACGTTCGAAGTTCGCACCATTGGGTTGGTGGTGTAGGTTCGGTTGAGACGGACTCCCGATTAGCGCTGGTCTGGCTCTGAGCACTTGTCCCCATAAGGGCTTGTGCCAACCCTCGCATGGCCTCCCTGCTCTGCAAAGATAACCATGGGACCAAAAAGGCGACTACACACACGAACGGAGATAGCGGCTCCGAGGGGGGACCCAATAAAATGGAGCAAATAAAATCAACCGATCAAAAACATCCAACAAATGAAACCACAAGCAAACAGGACGCTAGCACGGAGAACCCTTTCAGGCAAAAACCGCTGTTGGCAAGAACACCGATAAAACAAGTCACCGATTGCGGGGGGAGGCAGCAAACCCCAGAAACACTGTCAAAGTCAACATCACAGGTTAAATCATCGGAGACAGACCACAGACGGACTAACGAACGAAAGAAGGCAGAGTGCGTTGTGCAACCTGGCATCATTGCGGCCTTTGGGCGCAGTAGAAGGACTATGCGCACCCCGGAGCGCCCAGTGCAAGACGTACACAATCCGGATCAAGCTGCGACACCAACAGAGGCCAGTGTAAGACTGGGGGAGGGAGAAGTTTTGCCGTTGGCCGACGCCACTTCAAACGCGACCCAAGCGATAGAAGCAAAAGGGCTAGGAAACGGGGGCCTCTCCCAAGAGGTGGCGCCAAATAACACAATCGCCCTTGACCGCGCCAAAGAGGAGCGGCTTACTCGGAAAGCGGGGAATATCGTCAAACAACTGAGGGCTGCGTGCGAAGTGCAGAAAAACATAGGCAACAGTGTCAAGAATGGCATTCTTGAACTGGAGGAGCTTTTTGGCCGCATAACGCACTACAGGCGGAGGTGGCTTGCAACCGAAAAGCACCAAAAAGACACACTCTCCCTCGAGGCATCAGTGAGTCCTAGCAGCAGCAAAAGAATGGCCGGTAGCCCAATTGAAGGCGACTGTGAGAAAAGGAGGAAGGACGAGACCATAAACGAAGTTGACACTCCATGCGAGGAGTTTCATGTGGTGCGAAACAAGACAGCGAAAAAAGCGGCCAAAAAGCTACTCCTAGAAAAAACAGACAAAGAGCTCAACCACGAAAAGAACAAAGAACCCCCCGATATACCGCAGAAAACAAAAAGCAAACCGCGGCGCAAACCCTTGCGAGAGGCACTGCTTATTAAACCAACTAAGGGCCGAACCTACGCAGATGTCCTCCGTGAAATTAAAGGAGCGGTCCAGCCAGACGACACCAAAACTGCCATCAAAGCAGTTCGACCAACCCGGACCGGTGGCTTGCTGGTGGAATTCGGGCCAGAGGACACAAACAAAGATGCATTCCGTGACGCGGTTCAAAAGGTTCTTGGAGATGCGGCAACGGTTGCCTCGCTCGAACCAATGGCCACCCTGGAAATCAGGGACCTCGACTGCGTCACGGACAAAGCTGAAGTAGAGGATGCCATTAGGAGGGAGTTCCCCAGCTTAAGTGAAGTCAAGGCAAGATTGACACGTGAAAACACAAGGGGGGCTATTGTCGAACTAGCTGATAAAGACGCCCAGCAAATCCTGGCGAAGGGCAAAATTAAGATAGGTTGGATGATCTGCAGGATACGGAGAAGAGCGATCCCTATCCGCTGCTTCAGATGCTTCGAATACGGACACATCGCGTATGGCTGTAGGGGACCCGACAGGAGATCTCTGTGCTACAAATGTGGTGAAACGGGGCACAAAAGGAAGGAGTGCACGAACGAGGCAAAATGCATTCTTTGCAAGGATGCTAAGCTAGCACCCGGCGACCTCAAACATGAGCCGGGGACAGGGAGATGCTGGGTTTTCAAGGAGGCCCTAATTAAAGCCAAATCGATACTCAAATGACCCGTATCCTGCAGGTCAATTTGAACCGAAGCACAAACGCCCAGGACCTACTTGAGCAGTTTGCGAGGGATAAGAAAGCTGACCTCCTGTTGCTGAGCGAGCAACATCATAACAAGGACTCGCAAGCGTGGTACCCTGACAAACCTGGTACCTCGGCCATCTGGGTTCGAGACAGCGCCCGCCTTCAGGTGCAGGGCCATGGACGTGGGGATGGTTTTGTGTGGGTGCGGTGTTCAGGGATAACATATTTCAGTGTTTATCTGACGCCTAACGAGGCAATGCGATCCTTTCGAACCAAACTCGATGCCCTGGAGGACGCTGTCTCGAACACAGAGGGCCACATGCTGGTCGGGGGAGACTTCAACGCTAGAGCCATTGAATGGGGTATGCCACAATCCGACCCAAGGGGAAAGCAAATCTTGGACATGGCGGCCAGAACAGCGCTTTTTGTCCTAAATACTGGTAACACCCCTACTTTCCGCCGGTGGGGTTGCGTAGGAACCATACCCGATGTGACACTCGCTTCGGAGTTCCTGGTACCCAGAGTACACAACTGGCGAGTACTAGAGGACTACTCGGCTAGTGATCACCAGTATATAGCTGTTGAGATTCACGACGGTGCCACTCTGCGTGCATATGCCCAAACTTCAATCCTCGGATGGAGGACTGGGAGGATGGACGTTGAGAGGTTTGCTGACGCACTTACGGCAGGCGCACCGTTGTTGGGAGCTCCGCCAGGGAGTGGAGGGCCTACAGCCAAGGACTTGGTGAACTCAACTATGTGTACCATCATAGCTGCTTGCGAGTCTTCCATGCCCCGTCGGAGACCCCGACATGGTAAGCCTCCAGTATACTGGTGGTCAAACGAGATCACCGAACAAAGAAGCGAGTGTCACAAACTTCGGCGAGAGGCCCAGCGGGCGCGAACACGGGAGGAGGCAGACACTAGGCTAGCAGCATACAGGTCCAGCAGGAAATATCTTCGCAGGCTTATTAACAAGAGCAAGGCCCGATGCTGGCAAGACCTCGTGGATGATGTAAATAGGGATCTGTGGGGCCTTGGCTACAAGCTGGTCATGGGGAAACTTGGTGCCCTACGGAAGCCTTGTATACATGACGCGGAAAAGATGGACGCGATAGTGCGGTGACTCTTCCCCGCCCATCCCGTCCGTGTTGACACTGTCCATGGTGAAACAGCAGTCGAGTGCCCACTCTTCACACAGCTGGAACTGGAGGAGGCAGTCCTCTCCCTGAAGGCAAGGAAGGCTCCAGGTCCAGATGGTGTTCCAGCTGAGGTGTTGCAGCTCGTCTATCACCATTGTCCTGACTTGCTGCTCAGCACATTCAACGCTTGCCTACGGGACGGGGTTTTCCCGGTACGATGGAAGGTGGCGAGGCTCGTGCTGGTCAGCAAGGGGAAGGGAAGTCCCGAATTGTCGTCTGCATACCGCCCGTTATGCATGCTAGACACGGCTGGGAAAGTGCTAGAGAAACTCATCAAGGGAAGACTCACTGACGCGATTCGTGCTGCTGGGGACCTATCTCCTCGGCAGTACGGCTTTAGAGCAGGACGTTCTACCATTGATGCGATTGCAGAGGTGGTGAACGCGGTCCAAAAGGCAGAGGCATATAGTCGCACCAAGCGACGGATCGTCCTGTAGGTGACACTCGACGTCAGGAATGCCTTCAACTCCGCTAGATGGGTGGATATTCTGGACACGCTGGAAAACTCTTTTCAAGTTCCAGAATATCTAATGCGGCTTTTGAGGAACTACCTAAAGGACCGAAGCCTGCTCTACGACACGACCCAGATCCAACGAAGGATGGAAATTACATCGGGTGTTGCCCAGGGATCTATCCTTGGTCCGGACCTGTGGAACGTGTCTTACGACGGGCTACTGAGACTTGAGATGCCAGATGAGTCGCGCTTGGTCGGCTATGCGGATGATGTTGCGGCTCTGGTCGATGGACGCACCGTTGAATAAGCGCAACTTAGGCTAGGTATGCTAATGCGCCGAGTGAGGGTTTAGCACTGGAGAAAACCGAAGTGGTCATCTTGACAAAAAAGAGAATCCCTAGAGTAAGGATGATCAGTATTGGAGATATACAGATCGAATCGAAGCCAGCGGTGAAGTACCTGGGGCTACTGATCGACTCGAAGATGAGTTTCTCTGAGCAAATCAGGGCAACGGCTGAGAAGGCTGCTTCGGGAATATCGGCCCTGAGTCGACTTATGGCCAACGTAGGGGGCCCAGCCCATCAAGAAGACGCCTCTTGATGAGTGCTGTAGGGTCAGTGCTACTGTACGGAGCAGAGGTATGGGGCGACGCTCTCAGCAAGGAGGTATACCGAAAACGATTGGCACAGGTACAGAGAAGAGGAGCACTGAGAATTGCATCTTCGTATCCAACAGTCTCCGACTCGGCGGTGAGAGTGATTGCAGGCGTGATACTTGTCGCCCTCCTTGCTAGAGAGCGCCGCGCTATTTACCTGCGCCGAAACGAGGATGCGAGGGAGATGGTTGTCCGCGAGGAGAGACAACGCTCGCTCAACGATTGGCAGCAGTCTTGGAGGAATTGCACGAAGGGAAGGTGGACTGCGGGCCTCATCCCGGATGTGAGACCGTGGCTAAATCGAAGGTATGGTGAGACTGACTTCTATCTGACCCAGCTTTTGAGCGGGCACGGGTGTTTTCAGTCTTACCTGCACAAGATCGGCAAGTCACGGTCTCCCGATTGTCGGTTTTGCCCAGGAGAGGAGGACAATGCCTGTCACACATTTTTTGCGTGTACCAAATGGGCCAGGCAGCGAAGGGAACTCTACAGGGAGACGGCAGAGCTCACCCCGGATAGTGTGGTTGCGGTGATGCTCGAATCGATTGACAAATGGAGCCAGGTGGCACATTATGCTCGGGCAGTCCTGAAATATAAAAGGGACGGCGCCCCATGGCGTAACAAAACGAGACCTGGCCCGAAGTAATGTGTCAAACGGTTCCAGGCTAGGTTCTCAGATTGACAGGGGAGGTGTTTAGTGGGTAGTCCAAAGGTATCCTCCATGGGAGGCCCACACTGCCAGACTCGGCGGGCATAAATGCCTTCACCTCCCTACCACAAAAAAAAAAAAAAAAAAAACCCTCATTATGCCCCTTTTATCTATAAATGGATTCAGATTAGCTAATTGGCCTTTATTTCTGACTGGTTTCAATTTTTGAAGATTTAGTAGCTCTGCCGAGCATTCCGTTTGTTGAGCATGTCGGACCCAGAATTCAAAAGCATGTTTTAGTTCATCGCTAGTGAGATATGTTTGAGAGGTTGGTCGGTTCGATTTCGGTTTAATCGCACGAAAACAATAAGCGGTGATTCTTATTAACCTTGTTAGTGTCAAGTATTTTTTCAATAGGTCATCCAAAAAATTGTCCTTGATTATTCCAATGTTAACCATCGTACGTTTACGTTGTTCAATATCAGTTGATGGTATATCTTTATTTTCAGGCCATTCATCAATCGGTCCAGTTAACCAGCTTGGTCCATACCACCATAGTTTATTATTGACCAGTTCGCCGGGTTTAATTCCCCTCGAAGCTACATCAGCTGGATTGTATTTTGACGGCACATGACGCCATGGAACGTTGCCAACGTTTTCAGCAATGTTGGCCGTTCTATCGTAAGGAAGCACCTGTAGTTTCCGTTGAGGACTATTAAAGCTGAATTCAAGTCTTGTGTTAGCAATGCAGAGGTCCAAATATGAATTTGTCCTAGGGTATGTTGGGAACTCCGACCCATATAGATTCCATCTGTATTCAATTTGGTTCTCTGTTAGCCACGATTTCAGGAATACACCTCTTGGATTATTAGTGGCGTTCAGCCATGATGTATGTTTGGCGTTCAGGTCACCAGCAAGAATATAATAACTATGCAGCCAGTTCAATTCGAGTATTTCAAACAACGGATTGAGCTCCTCCTTGAGCTTGAGAACAGTTCCACCAGTTGCATAGGCAGAGATAACGAAGATGTTATCCCCACCTGGCAGTGAGATTTTGATAACGGACACTTCAAGAGATTCAAAACTTTTGAATCCAACTTTTCCAATATTTTAGAAACAATAGGGTCTTCGAACCAATATCCCGGTGCCACCTCCCCCATCACCTATTACCCTATCGGTTCTTACGAATTCAAAATCCTTGAATGTCATGGAGTCCCATGAATTGAGGTGGGTTTCAGTGAGAAGCATGATGTCAGGCTTTTGCTTAACAATGAGTTCAAAGAGATAATCCCACCGATGTAAAGTAACAATGGAGTTGACGTTGATCGAGATGAGATGAATCCTATCCATGGGAATGTGACTGGATGACAAATTATTTTGAGGCATTTGAAGCCCCTAAACGATGAAAAACAAGATTAATTTTTGTATCTTGTTTATCGATTCTTTCCGAAAGAGAATTTAATTGCTGTAAATATTTGAGAAGCAGCTCATTATTGCCACTTACATTATTTACACTATTTACCGCATTTTCTGCTGGTCCTCTAGCGGCTTGTGCAAATGATACTCCGGGCTTGACGAAGTTCGGAGCTAAGACACTGCGGTGTATTCGTGTTTGCTTTGGGACAGATTTTAATCTCGCATCCTGATATCGGGAGCATCCTCGATATGATGCTGGGTGACCAAAAACATCGCAGTTAACACAGAATAATTTCTCTTTTGGCTCCGTCTGAGCCAATTTGCACTCACCGGGAGCATGCACGTCCTTGAATTTGACGCATGGGTAATGCATGGCGCAGTTGGCAGCCGAATGCCCAAATCGTTGACAGCGATAGCACTTGTTGATTTCTCATTTCTGGAGTCGTTCCCAGCTCACCACTCGGAAATTCAAATATCTGATTTGTTGAAGAGCGCTTGGACTGCTCTTATTTGATATTTGCACTAAATAAAGTGGTAAATTTTTTTTTCTACTGTCAACCTTTTTATCACGAATATTTTAATAGAGATAAATTCGATTTGTGGTGCTGCTTCCTTGAGCACCTGAAGAAGATCGACGGTATCTTCTCCGCAGTCCAAGCCCTTCAACAAGAAGGTCTGGTTCTTCTCGTTTTGTGAAGTGCGGAACCTCCCCAGAATTTAGAGCATGTTTTGCTGATTTGAAATCAACCAGTGATTTCTTTCTGATAGTCAACTTTTCGGAATTGATTCGTTTAATCTCGAAATTTGTTAATTTTTTTCGGCTGCCAATAGCCGAACCATGTCCTTTCCGGTTTAACCGAACACATTAATTGGTGGAACTTTCGCTGTGTTCTTGACTACTTTTTGGGGAGGACCAGCAGAGCTACGGGCTGGTTTCTTCTCCTTGTTTTTGTTTTTTAAATAGAGTAGAAAATTATCATTATCTTGACTAACATTACCGTCCAGCTCTGCATAGCAATTCTGGCTGTCGTTAGTGCCTCCAGAACTTAATACTTCTTCTGGGATGACTGGTTTAACAGCTTTCTTTTGCTTAGCTTGCGTATTGATTTGTTGTACCAATTCAGTATCTTGCACTTTCTTAGCTGTCTCGAACATATCTTCATACGTTTTGAGTCTTATTTTTAATTCTTGAATTTCAGCTTGAAGTCGAGTCACTTCTTGCTGATCTTCGACTACTTGAGTCTTACGGCCGCCATCTGCGGAGTCCTGGGTACTTGTGTGTCTTCACTTGTTGACACTTGCCACCAATTTCACATTGTTATTATTCCCGGGGCCCCCCAACGGAGGGAAGCCGTCGGACTGCTCCATACAGCAGTCCCGAGTTAGTCTTTGGTTTCTTTCCTTTTGTTAATTTATTGATATAATGCTTTCCCAATAAAATCAAAATATGCTTTTGACTGGCTCGTAAAAATTAATTCAAATTTTTGAAACTGACTTTAATGAAAAATTAATTGATTTTTAAAATAAATGACAGGAGCGATTAGAAACACGTCTACACGCAACGAGTGCTAGACGTTATCATTCTCAATGGTAGCCGATATGGGTATCAAATGAAAGGTCTTGATAAGAACTTTTGAAAACAGATCTTAATTTGACACTTTTTGCTTCGAGCGGAACACAGGGAGGGGAAATACACGAAAAAATTGTGTCCCTCCCTCGCGATTGGACACCTGTGATCCAAAAACTAGAAAAAACTTAAAGAGGTAGGTGTTTATGAGTAAAACAACAACAAATACCTGAGAAGTCAAAATTCGCTCAACTTTGTTAATAATAGTATGATCTTCGAATTTCACATTTTCCCCATTAAAATCGTATAGGTATCCTTAAACTGAACGAAATTTGATATTTAAGTAGTCCTACAAAAGGCCCTTTTATTTTGTAAATTTGATCTAAATCGAATGATATACACGGAAGTTATAGTCATTTGAAATTTCTCCAATTACAACGACAATAACACATGATTTTGGTATTTTATGGACTTTCCACGGAATCAGTCACTGAAGTTTTGATTTGATCTTCTTGAAATTTTCAAATAAGGTCAACTATATTAACTTTTTTGGGAATTCATGATTTGACTGATTTTTGTTGGTTTGCAACAAAATGCCGACCGTTGAAAATAGAAACGTGCACATTTCCTTGACATATTTCTTGACTTTATTCGTTACTGGTGACTGTATTTCTGAGAAGTTGAGTACAAAACCCTTCTGGTATGAGTGTAGGTATGTCTACCCAACTTGTTATTGTGAGCTTTATCACACACTTGAATGAATCTTTGTAACGGTTTTGGTAGAAACCGGAGCTAAAGTCAAAGTCAAAAGTGCTTTATTCAATACTAATCGGTATAAATTTTTAAAGAATATAAAGCAAATTCCAAACAATAAACATACAAAAACTTAATGGCCCAAATGGCTCTCTAAATTTATACGTTATCATTAAACATATTTCTTCAAAAAAACTCTAGCAAATTCAATTAGTTAAGATTATTACATATTTTGAAAATCAGTTGGAAAAAGGAGAAAAAACCAACCAACACTATCCTAAAATTATTTATAATTTAAACACAACAGTGAACTTTGATCTTACACCTTATATGATTTAACTTAATCCTAATAAAGTTCAATCAAAAAACTTTATCTTATACTAAAAAATTCGAAAACAATGTTCCTAACCTAAGCGTTTTTTTTTTTTTTTTTTTTTTTTTGTGGTAGGGAGGTGAAGGCATTTATGCCCGCCGAGTCTGGCAGTGTGGGACTCCCATGGAGGATACCTTTGGACTACCCACTAAACACCTCCCCTGTCAATCTGAGAACCTAGCCTGGAACCGTTTGACACATTACTTCGGGCCAGGTCTCGTTTTGTTACGCCGTGGGGCGCCTTCAAGCTGGGGAGTCCCTTTCCTAGCGGGAGGGGAGGGGGGAAGAGGAATTGCCAGAAGAGCGATCCCCCAGCCCCAGCGCCTCCGGCTGCTGTGAGTCCCTTTTATATTTTAGGACTGCCCGAGCATAATGCGCCACCTGGTTCCATTTGTCAACCGATTCGAGCATCACCGCAACTATATTATCCGGGGTGAGCTCTCCCGTCTCCCTGTAGAGTTCCCGTCGCAGCCTGGCCCATTTCGTACACGCAAAAAATGTGTGACAGACATTGTCCTCCTCTCCTGGGCAAAACCGACAATCGGGAGACCGTGACTTGCCGATCTTGTGCAGGTAAGACTGAAAACACCCGTGCCCGCTCAAAAGCTGGGTCAAATAGAAGTCAGTCTCACCATGCTTTCGATTTAGCCACGGTCTCACATCCGGGATGAGGCGCGCAGTCCACCTTCCCTTCGTGCAATTCCTCCAAGACTGCTGCCAATCGTTGAGCGAGCGTTGTCTCTCCTCGCGGACAACCATCTCCCTCGCATCCTCGTTTTGGCGCAGGTAAATAGCGCGGCGCTCTCTAGCAAGGAGGGCGACAGGTATCACGCCTGCAATCACTCTCACCGCCGAGTCGGAGACTGTTGGATACGAAGATGCAATTCTCAGTGCTCCTCTTCTCTGCACCTGTGCCAATCGTTTTCGGTATACCTCCTTGCTGAGAGCGTCGCCCCATACCTCTGCTCCGTACAGTAGCACTGACCCTACAGCACTCATCAAGAGGCGTCTTCTTGATGGGCTGGGTCCCCCTACGTTGGCCATAAGTCGACTCAGGGCCGATATTCCCGAAGCAGCCTTCTCAGCCGTTGCCCTGATTTGCTCAGAGAAACTCATCTTCGAGTCGATCAGTAGCCCCAGGTACTTCACCGCTGGCTTCGATTCGATCTGTATATCTCCTATACTGATCATCCTTACTCTAGGGATTCTCTTTTTTGTCAAGATGACCACTTCGGTTTTCTCCAGTGCTAGACTGAGCCCGCGAGTAGTCATCCAGTCCCTCACTCGGCGCATTAGCATACCTAGCCTAAGTTGCGCTTGTTCAACGGTGCGTCCGGCGACCAGAGCCGCAACATCATCCGCATAGCCGACCAAGCGCGACTCATCTGGCATCTCAAGTCTCAGTAGCCCGTCGTAAGACACGTTCCACAGGTCCGGACCAAGGATAGATCCCTGGGCAACACCCGATGTAATTTCCATCCTTCGTTGGCCCTGTGTCGTGTCGTAGAGCAGGCTTCGGTCCTTTAGGTAGTTCCTCAAAAGCCGCATTAGATATTCTGGAACTTGAAAAGAGTTTTCCAGCGTATCCAGAATATCCACCCATCTAGCGGAGTTGAAGGCATTCCTGACGTCGAGTGTCACCAACAGGACGATCCGTCGCTTGGTGCGACTATATGCCTCTGCCTTTTGGACCGCGTTCACCACCTCTGCAATCGCATCAATGGTAGAACGTCCTGCTCTAAAGCCGTACTGCCGAGGAGATAGGTCCCCAGCAGCACGAATCGCGTCAGTGAGTCTTCCCTTGATGAGTTTCTCTAGCACTTTCCCAGCCGTGTCTAGCATGCATAACGGGCGGTATGCAGACGGCGATTCGGGATTTCCCTTCCCCTTGCTGACCAGCACGAGCCTCGCCACCTTCCATCGTACCGGGAAAACCCCGTCCCGTAGGCAAGCGTTGAATGTGCTGAGCAGCAAGTCAGGACAATGGTGATAGACGAGCTGCAACACCTCAGCTGGAACACCATCTGGACCTGGAGCCTTCCTTGCCTTCAGGGAGAGGACTGCCTCCTCCAGTTCCAGCTGTGTGAAGAGTGGGCACTCGACTGCTGTTTCACCATGGACAGTGTCAACACGGACGGGATGGGCGGGGAAGAGTCACCGCACTATCGCGTCCATCTTTTCCGCGTCATGTATACAAGGCTTCCGTAGGGCACCAAGTTTCCCCATGACCAGCTTGTAGCCAAGGCCCCACAGATCCCTATTTACATCGTCCACGAGGTCTTGCCAGCATCGGGCCTTGCTCTTGTTAATAAGCCTGCGAAGATATTTCCTGCTGGACCTGTATGCTGCTAGCCTAGTGTCTGCCTCCTCCCGTGTTCGCGCCCGCTGGGCCTCTCGCCGAAGTTTGTGACACTCGCTTCTTTGTTCGGCGATCTCGTTTGACCACCAGTATACTGGAGGCTTACCATGTCGGGGTCTCCGACGGGGCATGGAAGACTCGCAAGCAGCTATGATGGTACTCATAGTTGAGTTCACCAAGTCCTTGGCTGTAGGCCCTCCACTCCCTGGCGGAGCTCCCAGCAACGGTGCGCCTGCCGTAAGCGCGTCAGTGAACTTCTCGACGTCCATCCTCCCAGTCCTCCATCCGAGGATTGAAGTTTGGGCATATGCACGCAGAGTGGCACCGTCGTGAATCTCAACAGCTATATACTGGTGATCACTAGCCGAGTAGTCCTCTAGTACTCGCCAGTTGTGTACTCTAGGTACCAGGGACTCCGAAGCGAGTGTCACATCGGGTATGGTTCCTACGCAACCCCAGCGGCGGAAAGTAGGGGTGTTACCAGTATTTAGGACAAAAAGCGCTGTTCTGGCCGCCATGTCCAAGATTTGCTTTCCCCTTGGGTCGGATTGTGGCATACCCCATTCGATGGCTCTAGCGTTGAAGTCTCCCCCGACCAGCATGTGGCCCTCTGTGTTCGAGACAGCGTCCTCCAGGGCATCGAGTTTGGTTCGAAAGGATCGCATTGCCTCGTTAGGCGTCAGATAAACACTGAAATATGTTATCCCTGAACACCGCACCCACACAAAACCATCCCCGCGTCCATGTCCCTGCACCTGAAGGCGGGCGCTGTCTCGAACCCAGATGGCCGAGGTACCAGTTTTGTCAGGGTACCACGCTTGCGAGTCCTTGTTATGATGTTGCTCGCTCAGCAACAGGAGGTCAGCTTTCTTATCCCTCGCAAACTGCTCAAGTAGGTCCTGGGCGTTTGTGCTTCGGTGCAAATTGACCTGCAGGATACGGATCATTTGAGTATCGATTTGGCTTTAGTTAGGGCCTCCTTGAAAACCCGGCATCTCCCTGTCCCCGGCTCATGTTTGAGGTCGCCGGGTGCTAGCTTAGCGTCCTTGCAAAGAATGCATTTTGCCTCGTTCGTGCACTCCTTCCTTTTGTGCCCCGTTTCACCACATTTGTAGCACAGAGATCTCCTGTCGGGTCCCCTACAGCCATACGCGGTGTGTCCGTATTCGAGGCATCTGAAGCAGCGGATAGGGACCGCTCTTCTCCGTATCCTGCAGATCACCCAACCTATCTTAATTTAGCTTTTCGCCAGGATTTGCTGGGCGTCTTTATCAGCTAGTTCGACAATAGCCATGCGTTGCCCCCTTGTGTTTTCACGCGTCAATCTTGCCTTGACTTCACTTAAGCTGGGGAACTCCCTCCTAATGGCATCCTCTACTTCAGCTTTGTCCGTGACGCAGTCGAGGTCCCTGATTTCCAGGGTGGCCATTGGTTCGAGCGAGGCAACCGTTGCCGCATCTCCAAGAACCTTTTGAACCGCGTCACGGAATGCATCTTTGTTTGTGGCCTCTGGCCCGAATTCCACCAGCAAGCCGCCGGTCCGGGTTGGTCGAACTGCTTTGATGGCAGTTTTGGTGTCGTCTGGCTTGACCGCTCCTTTAATTTCACGGAGGACATCTGCGTAGGTTCGGCCCTTAGTGGGTTTAATAAGCAGTGCCTCTCGCAAGGGTTTGTGCCGCGGTTTGCTTTTTGTTTTCTGCGGTATAGCGGGGGGCTCCTTGTTCTCTTCGTGGTTGAGCTCTTTGTCTTTTTTTTCTAGGAGTAGCTTTTTGGCCGCTTTTTCGCTGCCTTGTTTCGCACCACATGAAACTCCTCGCCTGGAGTGTCAACTTCGTTTATGGTCTGATCCTTCCTCCTTTTCTCACAGTCGCCTTCAATTGGGCTACCGGCCATTCTTTTGCTGCTGCTAGGACCCACTGATGCCTCGAGGGAGAGCGTGTCTTTTTGGTGCTTCTCGGCTGCAAGCCACCTCCGCCTGTAGTGCGTTATGCGGCCAAAAAGCTCCTCCAGTTCAAGAATGCCATTCTTGACACTCTTGCCTATGTTTTTCTGCACTTCGCAGGCAGCCCTCAGTTGTTTGACGATATTCCCCGCTTTCCGAGTAAGCCGCTCCTCTTCGGCGCGGTCAAGGGCGATTGTGTTATTTGGCGCCACCTCTTGGGAGAGGCCCCCGTTTCCTAGCCCTTTTGCTTCTATCGCTTGGGTCGCGTTTGAAGTGGCGTCGGCCAACGGCAAAACTTCTCCCTCCCCCAGTCTTACACTGGCCTCTGTTGGTGTCGCAGCTTGATCCGGATTGTGTACGTCTTGCACTGGGCGCTCCGGGGTGCGCATAGTCCTTCTACTGCGCCCAAAGGCCGCAATGATGCCAGGTTGCACAACGCACTCTGCCTTCTTTCGTTCGTTAGTCCGTCTGTGGTCTGTCTCCGATGATTTAACCTGTGGTGTTGACTTTAACAGTGTTTCTGGGGTTTGCTGCCTCCCCCCGCAATCGGTGACTTGTTTTATCGGTGTTCTTGCCAACAGCGGTTTTTGCCTGAAAGGGTTCTCCGTGCTAGCGTCCTGTTTGCTTGTGGTTTCATTTGTTTGCTCCATTTTATTGGGTCCCCCCTCGGAGCCGCTATCTCCGTTCGTGTGTGTAGTAGCCTTTTTGGTCCCATGGTTATCTTTGCAGAGTAGGGAGGCCATGCGAGGGTTGGCACAAGCCCTTATGGGGACAAGTGCTCAGAGCCAGACCAGCGCTAATCGGGAGTCCGTCTCAACCGAACCTACACCACCAACCCAATGGTGCGAACTTCGAACGTACTCCGAGGCCTGCCAAGGTTTTACCGGGACGGAGACGGTATGATAGTTGAATTGGAGCCGTTCACACACGAGTTTCACCTCGGCGCTACTGTGCAAAGCAACTAGGTCCAAACCATCACATCCGCCAGCCCAAAGCGTCAATTCCAGTTCGTTGTCCAAAGCGTAATCCAGATACAATAAGAGGGAACCTCACGGCACCCCCCATATCCTCGGGTCCGTGGGGGCGGCACTCCCCAAAGAATGCTAGCCTCCAAGAATGTTCTTGTCGACCGGCTTTCTCCCTGCGGGAATTTCCTCGGGTACGTGGAGGCGGAACTCCCCAAAGAATGCTAGCCTCCAAGAGTGGTCTTGTCGACCGGCATTCCCCCTGCGGAGTTTCCTCGGGTACGTGGGGGCGGAACTCCCCAAAGAATGCTAGCCTCCAAGAGAGCTCTTGTCGACCGGCATTCCCCCTGCGGGGTAACCTAAGCGTTTAACCTTATCTCTAATCTAATATAATAAACATAACATATACCTAACCTATACCTAATTTTTAACAAAAATAAACAACAATACTAAATGTAGCAATAATGAGCTGAAACTCAAAAACTAAATAACGAAAAACACCAAAACTGGTAATAAACACGAATAATTTAGACATTGTCATTCAGCCACCAATACCTAGATTGCCCCGTCTCAATTCGATCAGCTTCAACGAATCTAGCAAATAAGTATCTCCATTAAAATTGTTGGTCTCGTGAACTCATGTTCTGAGGATATTTTATCTTCTTATCGGTGACCCGTCGATATATGTGATATGTGACTGTGACGCCGTCAGAATCAAAAATATATCGATTCATGTCCAAATACATGAATGCTTCTGGAGGAACGAAGCCAGTAGCGAGGCAAGTCGCAATATACCCGTCTGTAGGGTGGAATGGCTGTAAAATCCAAGGGTTTTCACTCACAGTCACAGATCTTGCGATATGATTCCGAAGAAGTTTCAATATAAAGATATCGACTCTTGTCACTTGAGCAGTTTGATAAATTCTTCTATTCGATACATTATGTTTCCAATCCGTCTCAGGCTTTCTGTACAAACCAGTACATGCATGAAGACATTTCCACCGGAGCTATACTTTGGTCAGAATCATGAGTTTTCATCAAAAACATCCACCATTTTATTTTTGCTCAACAATTTTGAATGATTAACAAAACTAGGTGAAATATTTCTGAAAATTTGGTGAAATTCGAAGTGAAACTGTGACCTCCAGGCACAAATTTCGTTATATCCTATGTACACTCACATACAACCACACATATATATATATATATATATATATATATATATATATATATATATATATATATATATATATATATATATATATATATATATATATATATATGTATATATACTCGTATATATTGTTTAATTATATTTATACTGCATTTAGAATTAATTTACTGGTTATTTCCAGTAGAAATAACTGTCTAAAATATACCGTTTATGCAGACAATTAAGGATACTGACCATTTTTATCATCCGTGACCAAAGGATTCGGTATCTCAATTCTTGAAGAGTGCTAAATAATTGGCACTTTTCCTGCAAAGGATAGTTTAAATTCAATTTCACGACATCTTTGTATCATATTGAACTATTAATATCTACAGAATACTTGAAAGAATTACAATTTTATACCTATATTTTAGATCTCTCATTTGAAACTCCTACAATCAAAATCCGTACACGCATCTATCAGCTCTGCTGAAAATCGGAGAAAAAGTTAGAATTTTTTTAAGTTTAAATGGTAAAAGCCCTTTATTGTCACTTGAATGACAAAACAAAAACAGGACTCTTTCTATCTGCCCCCTTTTAAAAGTTATGCGTGAACATACATAAAAAATAAGTTGAGTAAGCAGGAGAGTGCTCCTACCAGAAGGTCTTTGTAAACATCCTAGGGTTAGAAACAAGTTTTCTAATAGCGTGAACCGATAACTTGAATTATTCATCCAATACTTGGATATGAAATCGGTCAAATTTATACAAAAGATGCACAGTTTCTTTCATAAGCACAGTGCAGCCGCCATTTCGAACTAGCTTAAATGATTTTTCTGAATGCTCGGCCGATTGAACATGTTCAAGTTAAACACTATTCCTTAACTTTTCATGAAAATTAAAAGAAAATAAAAGTGCCTAGATCAATTTTAAATATATATAAAGGGTTTTCCAATAAGAGGTATTATTTTGAATAGATCTTGTGATTTAACACCTTGCGACTTCTTTCTTTGGAACCACGTGATAGAGAAGGCCTACGCCAATAGTCCAGCGTCGATTTAAGATCTCAAAGATGAAATTCGTGAGGCTATCGAGGACATAGGGCAACCGCTTTGCGATTTGGTTATGGAAAATTTCATGAAGTCCTGTAAGCGTGTCGTAGTAGTTATTTGCCTGATGTGTAATGAATCATGCAACGCCGCTGGCGACCACTACTAACACACCTTGCTGCTAGGTGGCTTGTCATTTCACGTTGGTTGCGACGAGCGCACATCCCACGTCAATTTTGTCGTGGGATGTCAAGAGGATTTGACAGCCACATGGCAGTGAAGTGTGCACGTAGTGGCCACCACCCAAGAAGAGTTAAGCGGTTGCATTCTAAGTGTAGTAACGAGTTTTGCAGTTAATTGATGTACAGAGTTTTCGTGAAGACTACTAGAGGTAAGCATAGAATCACAATAGTCAAATACATTGAAAATGGAGCATTTACTAACCTCCATAGGCTATGCAGAAATCTAGTCTGCTATGATCTTTCTGCACGTGGTATCCATATACTGGCTGTTTATGTTGTTATTAAATTCGATTTCCCACGTATGGTTGAGTCTTACTTGCATCGTATTGGCGTTCAGGGACCTGCGGACATTTGGGTATTACCATCAAGAGGTGATCTTCCACAGGAGTTAAGCATCAGCGTTGTGATAGATGAAACAACAGCACCGTCGAACCACGCCACAGCAACAATCATAATGGGATTATTCTTTTAGAAGTGGCCACCGGCTCTTGGGACCACGCTTTGTCCTCAACAGCAGCAACTGTCACCACCCCATCAGCTGACTGATACCCTTGTAATTGCTGAAATGGTACCACCCTACAAAAAAAAGGACACTTGGACGATATGAGTCAAAATGAAACACGAGGGAAAATGTTCTCATAAAAAGCTTTAATTTGATTTTAATTTTAATTATATTTTAGTCACACGATACTTTGCTCTTTTCCCCTTTTGTCAAACATATACGTTGCTGAGGCTTTGAGTTTATTAATCTCAGAGTTTTTAGTTTTTTAATTTTCCTTGTTCTGTTGAGAGGAAGAGTTTAGAATTTTACAATTACGTTTAGAAAAGAAAGGACAATTGTTGTCAAGTTTCTATACATACATGAACGTAATTAATTATTGATACAGTTAAGTAGTTAAATGGCGGTGAATTTCGTGATAGATTGAGTGGTCAGTTGATGATTCAATTGTCTTTTTACAAGAAATACGGGGAGGCGCTTCTCTCATATTTTGCGTGAGTTCTGCTGTGGGTTACTCCGGCTTTAACTTCCATTTCAACTCAACAATAACCTATGTGGATAATCCACAAATTTGTAATTTGTCATAAACTTTCTTTCATGATATTCATAGTCAATTTACTATCACCGTATATGTTTATACTCGTATATTGTAGAAATTAATTTTCTATGCATTTGAAACAGGTTAGGCTTAATTTGGTTTTTGGATTAATGAATTCTATCAACATTAGAATTCCAAAAAAACTTAGCTTTTAATTATTTCAAAGTTTGGAATTTCTTTTCTTATCAAATGTTTGCAAACATTTGCATTAGAGAAGGCTTTTTTTGAAATTCCCATAATTTTTCACTGGGTCCATACTTTTCGAGACATTTTTAATGAAGACAGAGTAGCATCAAAAGAGATCCCCTCATAATCGGGTCTTACAACAACCATCTTAAGACTTACGAGTGATTGAATATCTTAGATTTATCAATAATACGTACAACCGCGTCATATAAAGTGTTATTAAATATTCAATATGCAAAATTTATTTTGTCGCATAGCCATAGGTATAAGAATGTTGCCCGTCCAAACGCCAATTTGCTAAGAATCCTCAAATTAGTCCAAATGCTTTAAGTATAATTTAGATAAGCTAGTAAAATAATAATCAAATCAATAATCTGTCGGCATTAATTTTAATTATTGGAAGTTACTAGAATTTTCATCTTTATTCTTACTTTAAACCTTGCACACCTTCTAGAAAGCGATCAATTTATTAGTTAGATTTTACGATTGTATTGATTGATTTGTCCATTTGGATAAAAAGTTAGGAATAAAATACGTTCTCATACGGAACCAATGGGAATCGGAGTACCATCCCTGTAAAAGTGCATTTATTTTAAAATAGAACAAAACCACACAGTAATAAAGTTATTAGTTTTTTTTTAGACGTTATTTAAAGATATTTGATAAATGAAGTTGTTTTGTACTTCAAAGTAATCATCCTTATAAATTGAAAATTAGAGAGTGATAGCTTTTGATACTGTATAAGAAGAAAAGTTAACACCAACACTTTATTAGGAAGAGATTGAAAATGTTTAAAAAATTTTTTTTGGGAAGCCTGTGTTTACGTTCTACAATTTGATTGAAAGGAACTTTGTATCATACTTACTTAACGATCCGTTGGTCGACCTGAGGTTTTGTGTTAGTATTTATCCCGACCCAATCCACTCCATGATACTGACGGAAAAGCTTTGATAGGTAATCTGACCACTCAAAATGAATGTGATTCTTATGATTGTATTTACTATAATTAAAAGTATGAATAGAATTTGAAAAATAGGAGCTCCTTCCTTCTTCTCCAAATCGTTAGATAATTTTCGATAATTCATTTTAAAACAAGTTGGGTGAACAGACCTACGCTCATGTCAGAAGGGTTTTGTATTCAATTTTCAAGATGCAGTCGCCTGATTGAATAAAGTCAAGAAGCATGTCAATGACGATTTTATTGGAGAAACTATGAAACTCGAAGATCATACTATTATTAACAAAGTTGAACGAATTTCGTCTTCTGAGGTTTTTGTTATTGTTATACTCATAAATATCTCCCTTGATAATTATTTCAGATGTCCATTCGCGAGGGAGGAAACACATTTTTCATGTATTTCCCCCCTGTGCCCCACTGAAGCAAAAACTGACAGTTTAAGAACTGTTTTGAAAAGCTCCCATGAAAACTTTCATTTCATACTCATATCGGCTACGTTTGATGAATTTTTTTTCAGGGGCCACTCTCCTGTACTGTTATCATCGATTAATAGCCAATTTTCTCGAATCCTAGAGTTGTTACAAAGCCCTTTTGTTAGAAGCTCCCTCCCGCCTCCTTGACTTGTTTCACTTATGAGTATTAATTGTAGGTACTCAGCTTCAGTCATTCATTAAATTGAATCAAGTGTTCAAAGCATGCACCTTAAACGTTGAAGTTGGGAAAAAATAACTCAAAATTACTCAATCTTCGCATTTAAAACAGCCACTATTTTGTTTTACGATTACTGATACCACTAGCTGAACTGATTCTCGAAGTTATTCATGACACCGATCATTCCTGAAATTTTCATGCAAATCCTAGCAAAACTGTAGTGTCTGAGTCGGTAAAAAGCGCATGTTGTTCCATAGCCATATGTTGCCATAGTAATACATGCAGCGCATATTGTTCCATAGTAATACAGGAAAATTCAAACCGCTATAACTTCGCTAAATATGATGCAATCTTTATGAAACTTGCAGGGTCAATCAATCTTATAAATAGACATCTACGTACTGAATTTCATTGAATTTAAGAGTACCGTGAGGATTTTATTCAAGAAAACATAAAATCGATAAATCATACTATTACTAACAAAGTTGAGTGAATTGCGACTTCTCGAGTATTTGTTGTTGTTGTACTCATCAAGGCCTACATTCTTGATTTTTTTCAGATTTTTCGGATCACAGGTGTCCAATCGCGAGGGGGGGGGACACAAATTTTTCGTGTATTTCCCCTCCCTGTGCGCCCCTCGAAGCAAACTTTGCCAAACTAAGACCTGTTTTGGAAAGTTCTCATCAAGGCCTTTCATTTGATACCCATATCGGCTACCTTCAATGAAATTTTTTTTTCGGAGGGTCACTCCCCTACATGGGGAGACCCCCCTTAAAAGCCTTGTAAAATTTTTTAGTAGTTGAACTTTGAAGAGATTACCACTTTACACCTACATACAAAATTTGATGCTTCTAGCTTAAGTAGTTTCCGAGAAAAACTGCTGTGACACACGGACGGACGGACGGACGGACGGACGGACAGACAGACGGACAGACGGACAGACAGGACGCGATTTTAGAAGAGTTTTGTAAAATTATTTTACAAAACCCTAAAAAAAGAGTCCTTAACAGGTTTACTTCCACGTTCAACATAAACTGTAATCGAAATTCTCTTCTCTTGCAATATACATTAAACCGAATCAGTTGGTTTCTTTTTCCTTTACCGTCAAAGCAAAATACTTGGCAACATGACATAAAATTCAATATTTATAACTTATACGTGGAAGGCAGGACTTAATTTTGTATCATTTAGTATAAAAGCAGCTTTAGTTAGAATTGCTATTAATTTATAATTAACTTGAAAGTGTATCTGAATGTATTGTTTACATTTCATTATCGAAGTATAACATGAATAATATGAACTGCTAAACCGTAGCAACGACTTTCCTTTCCAGTGGTTCCTTCCTTTCAGCGGGAAATAGAGTGCATGGTAAGTATGCCGTCGCGAGGGTAGGGTTTGAGAAAATCCACTGAGGCCGGTTTCGCGTCGCGCGCAGTACCTTTGTTGGTTTTGCTTTTTTATTAACGTAGCTTTCGTCGGGTTGAAGTTAACGTAGTGTGCTTTTCAGTACTGCGTCGGTTAGATTCGGGAACGTGAAATAGAGATTAGATTTTTGTTCTTTGACTGATTGATGAAGGAATACGGAGTAACGTAAAGTAGGTTCCTCTCCGTATTGTTTTGTTTTGGTGACGCGTTTGAAAACAGGCATTTATTGATGGCTGAAAATTGTAGATGAGCGTAATCCATTTGGAGACCCGCGACCGAAATCATCTCCGATCTAGCTGGCCGACAAGCAGCCACCGCGAAAATGGATTACGGTGCACGGATTGGTTGACCGGTGGGTACCATCCGTTGGCACTACTCAGACTTAACGTTTAGAACCAAAGAGAGGTCGGTTCCTCGTTCGGGCATAGACTCAAAATCATTACAGATGTTAGTTTTTGCTTTTAACGGCATATCTTCTTCTTTATAATAAAATAAGCATCCGATCATTTATATTAAACAAGTTGGGTAAACAGACCTACGCTCATGTCAGAAGGGTTTTGTATTCAATTTACTAAATTTAGTCACCAGATCAAATCAAATCAAGAAACATGTCAAAGACGATTTTATTTGAGAAAATATGAAATACGAAGATCATACCATTATTGACAAAGTTGAACGAATTTCGACTTCTGTGGTTTTTGGTATTGTTATACTCATAAATATCTCCCTTGATAATTATTTCAGATGTCCTTCCGTGACGGAGGAAACACATTTTTCATGTATTTCCCCCCTGTGCCCCCACTGAAGCAAAAACTGCCAGTTTAACAACTGTTTTGAAAAGCTCCCATGAAAACGTTCATTTCATACGGCTAAGTTTGATGAATTTTTTTTTCAGGGGCCACTCTCCTGTACTGTTATCATCGATTAATGGCCAATTTTTTCGAATCCCTTTTGCTAGGAGCTCTCTCCTGCCTCCTTGACTTGTTTCACTTATGAGCATTGATTGTAGGTACTCATCTTCAGTTATTCATTAAATTGAATCAAGTGTTCAAAGCATGCACCTTAAACGTTGAAGTTGCGAAAATAACTAAAAATTATTCAATCTTCGCATTTAAAACAGCCACTATTTTGTTTTACGATTACTGATACCACTAGTTGAGTCGATTCTCAAAGATATACATGACACCTATCATTCCTGAAATTTTCATGCAAATCCTAGCAAAACTGTAGTGTCTGAGTCGGTAAAACGCGCATGTTTTTCCATAGCCATATGTTGCCATAGTAATAAATGCAGCGCATATTGTTCCATAGTAATACAGGAAAATTCAAACCGCTATAACTTCGCTAAATATGATTCAATCTTTATGAAACTTTCAGGATAGATTAATTTTTGACATCTTTGACATCTAGGTACTGAATTTCATTGAATTTAAGGGTACCGTTAAGATTTTATTCAAGAAAACATAAAATCGATAAATCATACTATCTATTACTAACAAAGTTAAGTGAATTGCGACTTGTAACGTATTTGTCGTTGTTGTACTCACTAAGGCCTACATGCCAGATTTTTTTGAGATTTTTCGGATCACAGATGTCCAATCACGAGGGGGGGGGAACACAAATTTTTCGTGTATTTCCCCTCCCTGTGCGCCCCTCGAAGCAAATTTTGTCAAACTAAGACCTGTTTTGAAAAGTTCCCATCAAGACCTTTCATTTGATACCCATATCGACTACCTTCAATGAAATTTTTTTTTTCGGGGGGTCACTCTCCTATATGGGAAGACCCTCCTTAAATACCTCATAAAATTTTTTTGTAGTTGAACTTTGAAGAGATCACCACTTTACACCTACACACAAAATTTGATGTTTCTAGCTTAAGTAGTTTCCGAGAAAAACTGCTGTGACACACGGACGGACGGACGGATGGACAGACGGACAGACGGACAGACTGGTCGTGAAACTAGTAGGGTTTTGTAAAATTATTTTACAAAACCCTAAAAATGGCATTTTTCTTTTAATGTGAAAATAACACCTCTTATTGGAAAACCCTATATCAACCATAAACACGTGTTATTTGTGTTGTAATTCCATATAATTGAAATGGCTATAACTCACTTGATAATGATTCGGTCTCAATTAAATTTTGTGAACATATATATCTTATGTCAGTCTATATAGTTGCAAAATTTCAAGACGTTTGAAGGTACCGTTTTGATTTTATGGGCAAAAAATAAAAATCGACAAATCATACTATTATTAACAAATTTGAGTGAATTTTAATTTCTAAGGTATTTGTTGCCCTTGTACTTATAAAGGCCCACGTTCGTGATAATTTTCAGATTTTTCGGCTGAAAGGTGTACAATCGCGAGGGGGGGGGGACACAAATTTTGGGTACATTTTGCCTTCCCCAGGACCCCCTAGTTCATAAAATGATTTTTTTATTTCAGATTCTAAGAGATCTAATCAAGACCTTTCATTTGATACCCCACTCGACTACCTTTAATGAAAAAAAATTTTTAAGGGCTAATTCGTTATTAGAGGGGACCCCTTAAAAAATTTTTAAATTTTTGTTAAGGCCTTAACTTTTGAGAGACTATCACTTCTGACATTTGCACAAAGTTTGGGCATTCTAGCTTCTATAGTTACTGAGGAAATTAGCTGTGACGCACGGACAGACGGACAGACGGACGGACAGACGGACAGACATGTCGCGAAACTAGTAGGCATCAAAAAAATATACGTGATGAATTGATAACATTCTTTCCTTCAGTAGTCCGTTAAAAACTTCGAGAAGTCCAAGTTGAATCCGCGTGGAAAGGATTACGGAAAATAAATTAGTTATCTCCCATGATATTTCAAAACTGACCTATTTTTTTTGTGATGACTAAAATAACTGCAAATTTCTTCGATTTACTGCAAGTGATTTATCACAAAGATACTATATTGAGCAATAGTAAACGATTGATTTATTGTAAGTTTTAAAATTGCTTGAGTAGTTTAAGTAAACTTTTTTAGAAATCTGTAGTTTGTAGTAAGTAGTGGTTAGATGTCCATATAGGACTGCAGCGATAGTCTGCTGCCTCAGCAAAAGAGAATGGTTTGATCCGCCGAGATTGGCCTTGTCTGAGGACGCGTGAATGCACTGGCAGGCTAGCATTGCGGTATCATGGGGCAGGTTCTTTTCCCCAGCACAAGACCCACTACAAAAAATTTTCGCACTCACGAATTGAAGAAGGTATAATGCCAATCGACTCGTGTCGAGGCCGAGATAACCTACTAAGGGTTGAAATTGCTTATAGCCAGTAACAAACTGGGTAGGGAGAAAACAGACGGACTTAAGAGCAGACGTGGGGCATCCAGATAGAAGCAGTGCCCCTCCACACCCTCCCAACTGGATTAAGATCCAAATGTAGACGTGGCCATATATTTCCCATTTAAGCGAAAAACTCATACAAACATAATTTGTATGAATTTTGCCATTAAATGGGAAATATAAACGTGGCCAATTTATGTTATAGTATTATGTGATGGAATTTTTGTGATGGAATCTTTGTGATGGAATCTTTGTAACACTATAACATAAAAGGCCACGTGAGCGGAAGGCCACTTTACCTGTACAAGAGCCCCTATAACGCAGCACAAGGGAGGAACTCGCCCGATGGCTAGTTCATTATAGTGGAGGGGCCTACCAACGTTGCGGGTCCCATATCCGGTCAGGTTTCCTGAAAGGAAAGACCGAATCTTTAAGCTTTAATCAAACATTTCTTTTTATTCTATGTCTGTGAGAATCGAGTTAAAATTTTGAAACTCATGATAATACGAGTGTAATTAAAAACGCTCAAAATAATTAAAAATGTTTCCTCTTTTTGTAATTCAAAGGTTAGATGCAAATTTTAAATCCTAATGAAAACTTCAGTATTTAATGTTGTTGATAGTACTTATACTGAGATCACAAATGGAACCATTTTTGTTTCACCTCACAACAAAGCCCGCAATAGTAAATGACAGTCTTTTCAAAATTAAAACAATGGGAAAGTCATTGATTCGAAATGCTAATTGAATTTTTGCTTAAAGGACTCCTTTTTAAAAGTTGAAATTTTATTTGCGATGAAATGGGTCAATCATGAATTCTATTCTTTGTCATGATTTTATGGCAATTTCAGTTCTTTTCATTATCACACCATTGACATATTTTCATTAATATTGTTAAAATTTGTTTACTGGGGCTTTAATATCGCTAAACTATGTTTTTTTTTCTTTTGAAGTCTATAAGAATTGAAATTTATATCATAACACTGTCAAAGTGATGTCAAGTTTACCTATGGCAATACAATCCATTGAAATTGTTACACTACATCCTCCCCAGGTACCCGCTGCTGTGATGACTGAAATTTTCTTGATTGATGCTGACTAACTTATTATTTTTTATTCGAATGAAAAAAATATAAACAAATTAATTCTGCCTAAATTGACCACTATTTCCTATTTTTGGCATCTTCTGTTTAAGTCAGATTATTAAATACAACGCACTGGTTCCGCCACATCAATTTTTCGGTCATAAAAGTTAGGTGAAGATGAAAGCATTGAAACGTTAGTTGATCACCGGCTATTTGCACGAGCTCATGCAACCATTATTCCTAAACATTAGATTGATTAATATACTTGAAAGCTTCTATTTCGATAAGCTTGCAAGTTTTCTCCCATGGAGCTCCGTCAAAATTCCCTAAAGTTCGACACAAATCCACTGATGATTTGTAGCCAACATCGTCGGAATCACATCGTAGAGGAGTTCGGGCTTTTTTGAAAGTGCACAACCATAGCCTGCAGTGATTGCTCAGCGTTGTGGACAGCTGCAATTAGAATCTATTCCATCCGCACAAATTTCCGCTAGTCAATATTTCAACAAATTAGTACATTTTGAAGGCATGTAGTTCTTTCACACATAGCGAAGATCAAGCTCAACGATTATAAATTTCACTCGAAAAAGGCAGTATAAAACCCGAGGAACCAAAAATTTCGCCTTAATTTCGCCGGAGACGGTCCCAAGCCCGGTTACGAAAGGAAGAGGTTACGAAAGGAAGAGGAGGGGAGGCGGAAAAGTATACAAGAATGATCGATTATGATTGCAGTAGCAGTTGAATTTGTAATTACCTGACAAAAAGATTTATTCTTTGGTTATTAAATATCACTGTGAAGTTTCCATTTATCCAACTAAAGCTTTGCAAACTAGTCAAGTCTGAAAGAGAAACATTATCATTCAATTATGCAATGGTAGTTAAGTTTTATATATTCAAATATTTCTAAATTTTAGCTCCCTGTTTAAACTACACCCTTCAAAAATTAAATCAAAAGCGCAACGTTCGTGGCGCATCTGAAAATGATGGCAGAATTTGAGTTGATGTTCCACTCCAATGTTCCATTCTCAAAGCATGCATATTTATTTTACGCTTGGAACAGGCAGCTAACAGCAACGGCCCTCCCCGCAGGGGGAATGCTGGCCGAAAGGAATACTCTTGGAGGCTAGCATTCTTTGGCGAGTTCCGCCCCCACGTATCCGAGAAAATTCCCACAGGGGGAATGCTGGTCGAAATGAGCACTCTTGTAAGCTAGCATTCTTTGGGGAGCGCCGCCCCCACGGACCCGAGGATATGGGGGGCGCCATGAGGTTCGCTCCTGGGATGACATGTAACGACCCTGATTGGATCTGGACTACGCTTTGGACAACGAACTGGAATCGATGCTTTGGGCTGGTGGATATGATGGTTTGGACCTAGTTGCTTTGCACAGTAGCGCCGAGGTAACACTCGTATATGAACGGCTCCAATTCATACCGTCTCCATCCCGGTAAAACCTTGGCAGGCCTCAGAGTACGTTCGAGGTTCGCAACATTGGGTTGGTGGTGTAGGTTTGGTTGACCCGGGCTCCCGATTAGCGCTGGTCTAGCTCTGAGCACTCGTCCCCATAAGGGCTTGTGCCAACCCTCGCATGGCCTCCCTACTCTGCAAAGATAACCATGGAACCAATAAGGCGACTCCACACACTAACGGAGATAGTGGCTCCAAGGGGGATCCAATACAATTTGAGCAATCAAAAACATTTAAAAAGATTTTAAATAACCCAAAAAAAGAAATAAAAGTAATAACAACGACGACGCAACCAGCGGTTGCAGCCACGATGTTAGCAGTACATCGAGAGTGGTACTCACAATGACAAAAACGGCGAATAATACAATGACAGTGAAGACGGACGAAAAACGGAGATTAGCAGACAGTCTGGTCCAGACTGAGATTTCTGCGTAACTCAGGCGTAGCAAAAAATGATGCGAACGCCAGAGCGTCCTAAAAAGGAAAAGAAGGAAATTCTGCGGACGCCTCAGGTGTTAAAGCGGTGGAAGAAAATATAAAGAACATCGATAATTCGATAGTCACTGCTGTGATCGTTACCGAAGCGACCGATGCAAGGGTCGCAAATCCCGACATAGCAAAGAAACATCCTGAAGCCAACGAGAAGATTACAGCACAAAAAGCAACGAGTGACCAGACAAATAAAGCGACGTTGTGTGATTGCACCACCAACGTCGAAAATGTGGCGGAAGTACTGCATTCCGAAACGGAACGCGATAACCTCTCCCAAGGATGGTTGCAAAGTACGATTGCCGCCCAGCGATATGAAGAAGAAAGGCTACTCCGAAAAGCGGGAGATGTTCTGAAAAGAATACAATCCGCATGCGACTCCTCAAAAATCAGCAAAGCAGAAAGATTGGGCTCCTTAAACTAGAGGAGCTCCTAGACCACATAGGATATTATTGGAGGAGCTGGTTAAAGGCCGAAGACGAGTAGAAGGCGAAGGAAGGAAGGATCTAAAGGCCACATGCATATAGCTCCACCATTAAAAATCAATAAAAGAATGGCGTCTAGTTCAATCGAAGGAGATTGGGATAAAAGAAGGAAGGAAGAGGCACTTGATGAGCGTGGAGCACTAGATCACGGGTTCCAGGTAGTGCTTACAAAAGGAGCCGCAAAGAAACTCCTTCAAAAAGTGTCAGAAGTAAAGTTCGCACGGACGCCCAACACGACCTGATGTAAAACAGGAGAGGCAGAAGCCCCGACGAAGACGTCAGCAGCAGGCTCATAAAAGCCCAAGATGGCCGATCCTACGCGGAGGCGCTGCGGGACATCAGGGGAAGCTCACTCAAGCCGATGGCAATGATCGAAATAAGAGACATTGATGGCGTCACGGATCTGACCAAGGTAGAAGAGGCCATCAAAAGGGAGTTCCCTAGCGTAGGAAGGATCAAAGCAAGACTCACCCCAGAAAACAATAGCGACAACGCATGGCCATAGTTGACTTGATCGAATATGATACCGAACAATTCCTGAACAACGGCAAAGTACGAATAGGGTGGGTTGTCTGTAGGATACGGCGAAGAGCAACGCCTCTTCAATGTTTCAAATGCCTTGACTATGGTCACACCACACAAGTATGCAAAGGACCATATAGGAGTTCCCTATGTTACAAACGCGGTGAAATGGGACATAAAAGAAAAGAGTATACGAAGGAGGCACACTGTATTCTTTGTAAAGATGCTGATCCAAGACCTGATTTTGGGCACGTCTTGGGAGCAGGAAAATGCCGGGTTTTCCAGCAAGCCAAGCCCTAGCCAAGGTAAAATCAGAACTCCGATGACCCGCATCCTGCAGCTAAACCTACACCGCAGTTCAACCGCCCAAAGTCTGCTTGAGCAGTTTGCGAGAGACATGAAAGCCGCCTTCTTGCTGCTGAGTGAGCAACACCATAATAAAAGTCCTGCATTATGGTATTCTGATGAAACTGGTACTGCCACCATCTGGGTTCAGAACAGTGACTTTCAAGTGGAGAGTTGTGGACGGGGGGATGGTTTCGTTTGGGTGTGGTGCTCAGGGACCACCTTCTTTAGTGTTTACCTAACGCCGAACGAATCGATATCATCACTTCAAGCCAGCTTAATGCTCTGGAGGGTGCTGTCTTGCACAGAGGGCAACGTGCTCGTTGGGGGCGACTTCAACGCTAAAGCAATCGAATGGGGCATGCCTCAAACAGATCCGCGGGGAAAACGAATCCTGGAAATGGCGGCCAGGACGGCCCTCGTCGTACTAAACACCGGAAGTACGCCGACTTTCTGCCGTATTGGCTGTGAAGGAACCACACCGAATGTGACATTTGCCTCGGAGTCCTGTAGTGATAGGTAAGTATACATGTCCGTAAAGGACTGCAGCAATGGTCTGTCGTCTCAGTGAAGGAAGATGTTGATATCCGCCCAGAATGCCCTTGTCTGGGGACGCGTGAATGCGCTGGCAGGCTAGCATTGCGGTATCGTGGGGCGGGTTCGTTCCCCCAGCACAAGGACCCACTACAAAAGAATTTCGCATTCACGAATTCTTGGGTCTCATAAGAAAAGCCGGCCAAAGTCGAAAAATTGTAGGTAACTACAAAGAGGGAGGAATTGCTTGTTCAAAGAACAAGTCGACACAACCCAACACAGACGCACTTAGGGAAACCTCGTCGTTACCTGACGATTCTCATGGCCCACAAATAAGAGTGGGACAACCGGATGGTGGTGGTGCCCCTCACATCCGCCCAAGCGGATCAACATCCATAAATGTTGCAGTGGCCAAGTATTGCCCTTCTGAGTGGAAAACTCATACCACATAAACTGTATGAGCCTTCCCATCAGAGAAGAAATACACCGGTGACCAATTTATGTCATAGAGTTATGCAATCGGATCACATAACCCTATGCCATAAAAAGGCACCTTGCTCGAGGCCACTCGACCCGCGAGAGTCCCTGAAACAAAAAAAGAAGTTTAGAGCGTGCCCGATGGTTTGCTCATTTTTGATGGAGAAAGCATCCCACCGTACCGGGTCCTATACCCGGTCAGAACCGATGGAAAGGGACGACCGATGGTTAAATTTTAAAAATCCATTTTTTTTTTTTATTCAAACCCGTTGGAACAATAAAAGTTTCAAGATTAAAATAAATATTAAAATACATAGCATTAATACTAATAAGCAATTTGTCATAAAGGCACCATTGCCCACAAACTATTAGATGCTGTTTGACATGAATAAACTCGATGATCTTAAGGGGCCAATTCCAAGGAGTTTTGATGCACCGCGTAATTACCACCGTTCACCCTCACTTATAGCTACAAATCCATTCTTGGAGAATATCTCGAATATATCTATTGGCTTAACCACAATTTATTTACTGCATAAGGAATCCGCGCAATTCCTTCCACAAATTGAAACAAAAAAATAAGAAAATCTCAATTCCCTAAAATCCACCAGATACTTTATTTCATTCACTTGTCTGTTAATCAAACTGATGAATTTGCCAATAAAACTTGAAACTACTTTGTATGTGGCCTAAGTTAAAATTTCGAACAATCCGTACGTGCATGAACAAACACTCTTCAACCCGCGAAAGGAACATCTCGAGTTTTTCACTTGACGAATGGCGGCCGCAGTTCCTATCCAAGTATTTTCGCGAACAAAAAACGAAAAAACCAACGCACCGCGGTCTCGGACTGTGACAATATCCACCATTTGCACGGCAATTCGAGCACGGCACAAAGCTCGCGGAGCGGGTCGAATCGTCAAAACGTGGGATTCATTCCCAGACAACTCTCGACTCCCAATTCGAACCGCAACAAGCGGAGTTTTCCAATCTCCTTATGATCAAGGGCCAGAACTCTTCTTACCAGCCATTCTTCGCGTGCTTGCCGCCTGAAGGTCTTAAGTGGACTCTCCTTCTTCCAGCTTGGATCCGTCCAAAACTGGCCTTCGTTTCCACATCCCGTGCCTACGGTGAAAAATCCATCAGCTGTCCACCCAGTTGAATTCGAATGCATTACATCATGCAATGCACCGTTGCCCTGCACTAAGTCAGGGGTTCCACATCGTAAATTGTAAAGGGCAGATTCAAATTTTTAACAAAAACCAAATTTTAATTGTAGTGGGGAAATTTTAACTAAACTAAAGAATTACTTTTTGTATGGAATTGTTTGCAGCTACATATAAATGAGTTGCATATTTTGAATAATATTTTTTCTGAAAAATTATTAGAGAAGAAAAATGTTAGAAGAAGGTGGTTTCGACGTGTGCACTAATTCTCCTCAGGCCATCACTCTTAGATACACACCGGTGTAATTTAAAAAGCTATCGGAGCCATCCGAAAGAGTGATCGATATCCGCGCGACGTTAGATAAGCTTCAAATGTAGAGCAAATTTGTCGTATAGATTTACATTAAGTTGATGTGAAAAGGGTGAAATGATCCAATTAAAAAAAGTTTAGCTAAACTAAAGAAATAAAAATTGAAGTAAAGAAATTTAACTAAATTGAAGAAAATTTAGATGGAGTGAACAAATTTACATTCAGGAAAGAATTAAACAAAATTTTAAATGGTAATAAAGATTTAAATTTTATAAAAAGATAATTAACGAGAACATTCAAATTTCTATGTAGAGGAAAATCAATATCAAATTACATTTACTAGTAAAAATGGGAAGAAAAACTATTCTACAAACTACAATTATAGAAAAAAATTACATATTTTTATATTAAATCTGCCCTTACAATTTAGATAGGAGGTTTTCGAGCAGTTTGCTGGTATAACTGCTCGATTACTACAGGGCAGCTAATTTTCTCGGAATCCCAAGGTGACGAGGATTGCGAAAAAGGAGCTGAAGCATCTTCAGTTTGAGCATCGGTAGTCTTCGGCGTCGGAACGCGGAGTTTTTATGAAATGCTTATTAGTAAATTTCTTTATTACAATTTCTTTATTATAAAATTCTTATTAATGAATTTATTTATTTTTCTGATGAAATGTTTATTAATTAATTTTTTTCTTATAAAATGCTTCTTGATCAATTTTATTCTTATAAATTGCTTATTAATTAGTTTTGTTCTTATAAATTGCTTATTAATTAGTTATTTTTCTTATAAATTGTTTATTAATTAATTTTTTATGATAAATTGCTTATTGACTGAACAAGTAATCAAGTATATAATACCAAATACGCTCAAATGTAAACAGGCTAATAAGTACTATTTGAAAACTAGAAACTTTGAATTCCCGAAATCTTAATAATGCGTCCATTTACATGATTCCTCCATGGAAAACTAGTAATATGTCAGCAACAGAATTTATGACATTGATCGTTTGGTACTTTTATTATTTGAAATCTTCAGCATCGAGATTCTCATACGTAGGTTAATAATTTCACAACTTCAAACTAGCAAACGTATGAGTGCATTCATTGACTGAACGAATTCAAGAAGGCAAATCTGGGAATCAATTATCACGCTTAGTGGGGACAAGCACCTGACGAATATATTGGGAAATTGGTGTTAGCATAGACATTGAAGTTTCACAAATACAGCCTGCATATGTTGGCCATTTGGTATTACGACGATGATAACTTGAAATGCCGAGATCTAATATATGCGACTGTTTTCATAATTCATGATAAATGGATGCATGCCATCAAGAGGATTTAAAAAGCCCTAGGCCGTATGTGGAAAATTTGAATGGAAATATCCCTGCACTTTTAAATTTGACCAAAAGATGACACTGTCAAGAATAAAAAGAGCAATGGCTTGAAGGAGCTACTTTAACGAAATTTGCTCATTTTCTAGTAAAAGTGCTCGATTTTGAAACCTTACGAAATTTACCGGTCCCTAGTTCGTTTCCGCTACTTCTCTCGACGTTATAATGTGTCTTCGCTGCTGCCTGTTTCAATGAAAATAATTTTTGAATTAAATTGAATACGTCTTAATACTTTGCAAATCCGTTTATACCTCCTCCGAATGAAACAATTGACAAAAATTTAAGATTCACAGAAATGCAGTCTGAAATTGGTGCAGTGGGTGAAATAATTTTGCTATCTTGAGAACATTTTGCAATATGTGAGCATAAAAAGAGTAAGGTAATTTGAGGAACGGTTCACAATTTTAGAGAATTTCAAACTACGTCACCAAATTTTGATGTAAGCAAGTAATTTGAATATTGCAATTTATGCTGATGTGTTTTATGGAAATATGATTTTAACCAAACAAGTAATTTGATGATGTTGACATAAAAGTTTGCAGGCAGTTGAAAAAATTCCAGAGAGAATACAATTTTTCGGGGCTGCTTGTATGCAGTTATAACAAATTACTTGCTATAAATACTGCCTATCACAACAAAGCACAGATCGCACGAGGATTGTGCGACGAAGCAAGAGTGATGAGGAGACTGGCAGGGAATGGAGTATTAAAATACTGTCCAAATCGGAGAACACCGAATTCTTTGTCATATATTTTGAAAAATTATATATATATATATATATATATATATATATATATATATATATATATATATATATATATATATATATATATAAATATATATATATATATATATATATATATATATATAAATATATATATATATATATATATATATATATATAAAAAAAAAATATATATATATATATATATATATATATATATATATATATATATATATAAAAATATATATATATATATATATATATATATATATATATATATATATATATATATATAAATATATATGTATATATATATATATATATATATATATATAAATATATATATATATATATATATATATATATATATATATATATATATATGTATATATATATTATATTATATATATATGTATATATTTATATATAAATACATACATATATATATAATATAATATATATATATATATATATATATATATATATATATATATATATATATTACTATGGATATAATGCATCAGAGGTTTATTGTTACGAAAGAATTTAATAACAACTTCGCAGAACTATCGGAACTAATTGAAAGAAATGTTTATGTGCACGTTCGAATATTACCTTGAATTATTCTTCCCAATCCTACCTGCCCCCTTAGTAGAAGTAGCTTGAATTGTTTTCGAGACGTAAGCCGTGAATATGGCCGTTTGGATAGTGAACAAGTGTCGTCAATAACATTATACAGGTGATTACGGTTATCAGAATAGGATGAATCAACCCACAGCGTATTGCAATTGTCGGCTTAACTTACAATTCTCAGGAATGTGAGCTGGTTTTCTCGCGGATTATCACAACTGTACTAGCCTCCAATTCCGCGGAGCGATACACCACAGGGATCTGTCATCCCTACATAATTTTTGATCTAACACAGTCTTTCCTTTTCAGCAAACCCGTTCTTTTTCAGAGGGAAGCGACATCGGAGATGAGTATCCCGCCGAGGGAGAAGGGTTTACATAATCCGCAAAGGGTCGATTTTGTGTCGCAGTCGGTATGTGGTGCCGTAGTTTGGTTTTGTGTTTTTTTAGTTAGAGTAGATTGATTCGGTTTTAAATTCGAGTAATTTATTTCGTGTACCGCGTTGGTGAATATTCGGGAACGCGTAATTTTTGGTTGAGAATTTTTCGTGTTGTTCATTTTCTCGGACCAAAAGAAAATGAAAATTGAAAGTAAAGTCGAGTCGTTGGAAGTTGTTCAACGCGTTTTAAATTGGTCAAAACTAGCTAGCCTGCCAGCAGCCAACTCGGAGGAGACTAAGTGTCCGGACTTGTTGACCAATCCGTTGCAACGTTCCCAGACTTCACATCTAGACCCGTGAAAGGTCGGCTTAGATTTCCTGTGGGAAATCTCGAGCGAACGAGAAGTAAGTGAAATCATTACACAACGCAGAGCTAATTGAACGGATAAACTTCGAGTGAGAACGCGAACGTGGTTAGCGGATAGTTTGAAGTGCATAAATTATTGTTGATGGATTTTTAAGGTTTTGTTTTTGTTCGTTAATGACTCAGTGGACGATGCAAGCTTGCAAATAACAGCAATATAGTGAAATTAACTTAACAATTTCTGAATTGTTGGTGTTTATAATTTCAGCATTAGAGTAGTGAGTATATTGAATAAAATAATCAAGAGAACTTATAGAAGTGATCCGTGAGGTCTGTTGTTGAAGAACGTTCCTGTTATCTTGAAATATTTTCTTCGAAGATTTTCATCGGCTGGCCGTCAATGGCATGGACAGGAAAAAAAGAAACGACGGAACGGTCGAGTTTGGTGTCGCTTATTGGGGCGGAGACAGTTTTTTCCGTGGTGAGAATGCACTCAGAGTGTGGTAGGTGGAAAAGAAATTGTAATTGTGGTATTTATTGGTGATGACTGTTAACGCCGCTTGTCGGATATGGCATCAGACCAGAAAACTTACAGTCAGTGGGAAATTGATCGGTGCGCAGGAGAATAGTCGCGTTTGGGGCCAGCACTATAGTGTACGCTACAAGATCACCAATAGAGTGAAACGAGCATGGAAATCGCGATCAGCGTGAAGGAAAGAGGATTCCCTCCCAAAAAAATCAATGAAGAACGCGAGTGAAGTTTGATTTGAAGTTTAGAGTTTTTACGACAGCTGCAACGAAAAAAAATATACATACTGCAGGTGAGCGAATTGAAGGATATCAGTGGGTTGTTGCGGGAGGAAGACTCATTGGTTTGAAAGAAGTAGGCACAATAATTATTTGATCGATAAAGAAGGTGCTTACCATCTCACGTGGGTCATGCTTCTCAATTTCTTCCATGACGCAATAAGCGCAACTAGAAGTTACCATCCAAGCATACAGTTTAAGTGAACACTGGAAAGAGTATTAAAACACAAAAAGTGTTCATACATGTTGCATAGGAGAGAGAGCGAAGCATTTTATGGTGCTCAAGCAGCATTTCAGACATACGTTCAACGTCTCTCGGCTTCAACTCATAGGAGACTTACTTCTGAATCCATCCGGCGGCTTTCAGCCGTTTAGAAATGGCTTGCTGAGTCACTTCCAACGGTTTGGCAAGTTTGTCTTGCGTTTGAGATGAATCCTCATCGAGTAGCGTCTCCAATTCTTCGTCTTCAAACTTTTTGGCTGTCCTGGGCGTTCTTTATCTTTGATGTCAAAATCGGCACTTTTGAAGCGCTGAAACCATTCAAATAACTGTGTTTTCACTGAAGCATCGTCGCCATAAACTTCCACAAGCAAACGATGACTTTCCGCAGCAGTTTTCTTTGCAAAAAAATGACCCAACGTTTGGTTGAGTAACCTGAAAATATGAATCAAGTTAAATTTCACTTTGCAGTTAGTTTGCGGAAAATTAGAAATTCGCGCGTTAATCCCGATACTAGTGCGAAGTGCAGTGCAGATATCTTGTCTCCCGATATTTCCGTTGTTCTGCGGCTTGTTTTGGCGGTGATTCTAAATAGCATACTTGATTGTTATTAGTATCGAGATCGATTTGGTACTAGTGTGGCCTAAAAAGCGGTCAAATCACGTCTTTTTCCCGTGCGTTGATGCGGAGTGCGCACCCGTGATGACTAAATCACGCCCTCTCAGTGACGGTGGCAGCAACGGAAATCCACATATGGTACATCAGAGGTGCGCGCGCACTCGCATTAGATCCAATTAAGGGGCCAGTTTCGGATCAAACAGCGATGTGCTTCAAATTTGTTTGGTCGATCGTCGTCATATCCTTATCTTTTCTCGCGGAGCAAATTGAGCCAACAAAGACTTTTTTGCATCTGTTTGAATCAACGTTGCAGCAAAAAGCATTATCCGCACCAGATAAGTCAAGCCACAGAAAGAAACATCGCATCGTACATACCGATCCTAATAGGTTCAAGTGTAACTTCTGCGCTAACTCATTTGAACATCGTCAGAATAAAGATGGAGAAACATTAATTGGTGAAGCGATGTGTATAAATGTGATATGATTTTTATCCGAAAAGTAGCTATAAATGAACGACTTATTAATGTAGTTAAACCAAAGCAGATTGACTCGATATCATATTTGTTTAAGGAATATGGATTATATACAGTGCAAAAGTGTGATTTAGAATTTCCCTCCCCATTTCAATTAAATTGCAGGATTCACCCACATCACCAGCGGACGCCCAGCAAGGATGCTGGGTAAGTACCCTTATGTTTTTTGTCATTGTTAATTTTCTCAAATTTTTTCTAAATTTTTTGCCTATTTTTTTATACAAATTTTAATTTTCTTGAGCTATTTCTTCGATTTTTTTTGCCTTTCTATACAATATTCTAATTCTTCTTGATTCTCCTAAATTTTTCATCTTTTTGCAACATACTTAATTTTTTTTAATTTTTTTTGGAAAGAAAAGAGGGAAACAAATTCATGTATGCAAATAGTTATTTGAAAACCACCAAACTGAGCTAGCCATCGGGCGCGCTCCTGTAATGATTTTCCGTTTACGTCCGCTCGGACGAAATCGGAACCGACCTCTCATCGGTTCTAGACGTGAAGTCTGAGTTGTGCGAACGAATAGTACCAACCGGTCAACCAGTCCGTGCACCCGTAATCCATTTCGTGGTGGCTGCTTGTCGGCGAGCTAGTTTGGAGAGGATTTCGGTCGCAGCAAAAAAACTAAATTCAATTTCGCGTTCCCGAAGTTCACCGACGCGGTACCGAAATATATACTAAGTTAATTCAATCCCGGAGAACTCTACTCTAAGGAAAATGCTAAGCAAACGAAGGTACCGCGTACCGCACGCGACGCGATACCGGCCATCCGCGGATTTCTAGAACCCTACCTTCTTCACGGCATACTTACCATACGTTCTAGCTCCGGCTGGAAAAAAGAAGGGCTTGCTGGAAAGGAAAGTCTAGTTATGATTTAGCAATCCATGTTATATATTTTAGTTTTCTTGAAATTAAATCGTTCAGGACCTTTTTTAAACTTATATAATCGTGTACAATAGTTAAAGAATTTGTTTTTCCTTTTATATATAGGTACGTGCGTTCTTTTGCTGTCACTCACATACATATGTATGAAATTTGATATATTTTATATAATCTACTTAGACTAGAAAGTTAAACTGTACTATTTACGCTAGCAAATATTTGTATATGCATTACACTGTGGTATTGATATATTTAATAATTATTTTTCAATTTAGGTAAGTACATATTGAAGGTTTCTAATTAATGCGATTTTTGTGTTTTATATTGTTATTAATTCTTTGATGTTTGGAATAAGGACTTTAATGTGTTTTTTTATTTTTTTTAATTGCGTTACTAATTTATCAAATAAAAAAAAATCGTACGATTGCTTTTCGATTATTTAGAATAGCGTTAATTTTGTTTGAATTTCAAAATTTCATACTCAAATATTTTGAAAATTGTTCTATTTAAATGATTATGTTTTGTAATTGAGAGCGTGATAGGATCGAACGTAAATTGAATGTTTCGATATTTTATCCGGTTTGTATTGAATATGAAAAAGTTTCATTGCATATGAACCATTTTCATTTTATGACATTAATCTATTTTCTAAATTGTTTTGTTTAACCTTGCAATTTGGTTGTGGGCTGCTTTGTTTTTCTTTCATATAAAAAAACGAATTCTTTAAAATGCAAACTGTTCCAGAAAACTCAAATGTACTGTTTGTTGCTATGAAATTTTTCGGTTGAAATTGTTAACTGTTCTTCTATTTGGTTATTTAGTCATATACTCCTCTCTTGTTGCTATTTTGTCACTGAATAATTTTGTTCGTTAGAAAAAAGACAACCAAACACTTTACTTGCTATTATGAATCAAGATTTTCCATGCATTGCACAAAATGTTTCTATGTCGGATGTATTTTGTAAAGGAAGAACTTGAACTTTTTTTTATTTACGGAAAACAGAAAAAAACTGCATGGGATCAAATGCACAGAAATAAAAATATTAGCAACGGTGCGAAAATGATATTTTTCGCAAAGTCAATTTAGACTAAATTTGTGTTTGTGCAAAGCATTGCAAGAATGACAACTACTCACTATTGTTTACATTACGGGCTTTGTTGCACCATGCACCATCGGTTGTTTGACTGCAGTCTCTCTGCTTAATTTCGTACGACCTTCGTGACGTCTTTCATGCATAATCGTAATGATAACGTTATCCTTCAATTTAATTGCGTATCTTCACCAATGTAAAAACTGACAACCCGCCGATGAAGATAATACCAAAAGCTGCCGGGTTTGCGAACGCATATTGTAGGGATGGGAACAGACCGTGAATCCAGTTATCTTCTTCAATCAACCTACACGGCAGCACCGAGACCCAGAAGAAATAAATAATGAATACTATGAGCGCAACGCCACAAATGAATTTACCAACGAAATAATTCGACGCCATTCATGACAGGAAAACCATACAATACGTAGAATCGTGCGAATCGATTCTGCCTCATTGATCATTACTTGATCCAAAAACACATTCGTAGACTTAACCTCGACTCCAATTACACTTCATTCAGTCAGCCTAACTTTCGCACAATATATCTACACAGCACCGAAAATTTTTAACCTCTTCAGTTCACAAATCGGGGGTTTCACCCACCCACTCTCCATATGGCTGCGTCGGAGTGCCACTTTGACAGTCTTCGACCAAACTGACGTGGGATTGGCAGTCGTCACAACTGACGTGAGTTGGGAAGAGTAGATAGAGAATGTACGTTCTAACGCACTTTTGCCATACAAACTTCAAATGGTGTCGAGGGTGTGTGTCTTGGATGGGGGGGTGCTTGTATTAGGGTGGTAAAGGTAGGTGCCTGAGATAAGAAGGTATGAGTCCGGAATAGGTGTGGATGTCATGGATGGTTGCGGCGAGGGTGTGTGTCTAGGGTATGCGGATATGTGTATCAGATTAGGGCCTTAGGTATGTGATTGGTATAGGTGGGCGCCAGGGATGAGAAGGTATGGGTCTTAGGTAAATATACATCTGTGCCTTGGTTAAGTAGGTAAGTTTTCCGGGTCTTAGCAGCCTCTAGCGGTTAATAGTGGAACCAGTCTCGTTGGTTGCATTCTAGAATAGACATATGGTTTTAGATTACATCCTTAGCCTTTACAGCCTCTAATGGTAAATTGTGAAACTAGAAAATTGATTCCTGTCTAGGATAGTCCCATATTTTTCAATCAATAGATTAGAGGTCTAGATTCGGCTGCGTGTATACTCGTATAGGATCCATAGATATTTTAAGGATAAATAGGGAACATTTGACGCTTTTAGCGGTAGAGGATTTCCCATATATTCGTTGCTTCTAGTCTTGTCTTAGTTATACAATAATAATCTTTCGAGCTTACATATAAATTTTATTCATCCCTTCATTTAATTTTTTGATTTTTTCTCATTACAAAGAGAATACGGATATCAATTCCTAAATATTTCCATGATATTTTTTTAATCAATTTCCCAAGTCCATGTGGTAAAAAGGTGAAGATACTTGAACCCATAAATCATTTACATGGCTGTCTATATTTTACAGAAGATCCTCTATAATCTCAAGCACCTTCCGCAGCGTTTTTTCTTATCGCATGCACTTGCATGCATCCATATGTGACATATATTCTTGAGGATGTTTTTTTTTCACATGTGATTTGGAGTGAGTTATTCTTTTCCATGTTAGGGAAAGGCTATTAGTACTTGTGGTGAAATTGTATTAGGTGCTAATGGGGCATTGCCCAAGATAAGTGCATGGTGATTATGGGCGCATGATTTATGAGGTGTCGCTTGTGGTAATCCCTATGATGGGAACATTGGATAGCGTAAGAATGTTACTTGATATATGTGGAAATTTGGGTATGAGAATTTTGGATGTTAGAAACAATGCATGTATGGAATGTGTTAAGAAATAAGAACATTATGGATGATAATTTATGGAGCACTTTGGTTTTTTTGTAGCCGTTGATGTGTATATGATCCAGCGTGTATGATAATTTTTTTTGGTGAGAGTTTATGATGTTTCGTCTGTAGTGATGTTTAAGGATGGGATTACAAATTCTAGGTTGCCATTAAATTGTGACAGGAGCATGCTATTTATTTATAATTTATGGCTTTGGAAAAGTATAAAAGGGAAACTTGAAATCAATTCTGATCTAGCTCGTCTCTGCGACTGAATAACGCTTGAATTTAGATCGGAATTAAGTTTGCGAAGTTATTTTTGCAACTATAGTAATTACGGCGTAGTGGACACGAATAATTTTCGGTCTTCGCCGCTCTATCTGCGGACTATCCGCTTGGTTAGGAAATTTTACTGAAAACAGCGATTCTTAGGAAAATATAAAGCAATCACGGCGTAGTGAACACGAATAATTTTCGGTCCTCGCCACTCTATCTGCGGACTATCCGCTTACGTAGGAAATTTAAATGAAATAGAATATTCAAAATTTTTATTAGGCTCCTCATACTACGCCACCATCTTTGGAATAAGCGAATGGTTCACACATTTTTGTCAGCTTCATAGGAGCAAAAACCCCGCTTCAACACACTTCTATGCAGGAGCAATAAAGCATTTGGACAATAAATCTCCAGTTTGCAGATTTCTATCGATTTAGGACAACCAACCTCCTTTTATCAGCTTCATAGGACTAAAAAGTCAGATTCAACACATTTCTACGCAGGAGCGAAATAGCATTCGGAGCATAAATCTTCAGTTTGCAGCATTTCTATTCAATCAAGACATTTTTTGATAATCAACGTAAATTATATTCAGGAAGACAATTCTCTTAACCGAATATTTGTATACGAGTACATCATAGCGAATCTTGGACCACGTCGGGAGTTGGTTAATTCTGTAGATTATATAGTTTTCACTGTTTCATTTGATTAAGTTAGTAATGTATAAGGAGTAAGATGTCTGTATCCATACATAAACCCTTGAAAAGAAAGTACAATAAAACTCCAAATAAACTACACTGTCACATTTGCGATGTTGAAGTTAGTCAACAATTTTTCAAGAGCCATTTGAGGAGTAATGAGCATAAAAAATGCATCCCAAATCAATACTGGTGATCAGGGAAATGTGAAGAACATTCAATTTAGAACTTTTTGCTGTTTTTATAAAATTTGATTTTAGTAGCCAGAATGATATAAGCGATTTAAAATCATTCAATACGAAGAATGTAATCATTACCAGGGGTTGCGACCTTGAGTATGTTTACAAAGATTTTTGTGCTGTTATCTTGAAAAAAAGTGAGGAATTTCAAGAGAGGGATAGTGGCTGAGCATTCCAACAGGTCCTTTATTTACAGGTTAGCATAAATAAGTATACACCCTTTCATGGAGGATCTTATCTTCCTCTACCAAAAGAGGTAATGTTGAAAAGGGCATGCGTGAATGTAAAAAATTCCGATGATGCATGTTTTGCTTGGGCTATCGTTTCTGCTATATATCGTGTTGAACGAGATAGTTGTCGTGTTAGCTCCTACCCTCACTACTCAACTATTTTGAACTTGGAAGGCGTTACGTTCCCTATATCTTTCAAAGAGATTCCCATTTTCGAGGAAAAAAATAATGTGAGCGCAAATGTCTATGGTTGGAATAAGGGGTCTATTGAGGGTCCATTGTATTTTTCCAAAAACAGACAAGCCTCTAGAAAACATATAAACCTGCTTTATGTGGAAAATGGAAAAGGTACCATAGGACATTATTGCTGGATAAAAAATTTCAGCCGACTTGTGAATAGAGGACTGAGTAAAAATAACCGTGTCTCATGCCTCTGTGATGGGTGCCTTATTAAATTTATCAGCATTGAGCAATACAATGAGCATATCAAACATGATTGTAATAAGATCCATACAATTTTACCGTCAGAGGAGGAAAAATATTTAAAGTTTAAAAATGTGGAGAAGCAGATCAAAGTACCATTTATGGTCTATGCTGATTTTGAAGCATTATTGCAACCAATAGAGTCCTGTTCTCCAGACCCTCATAGTTCATTCACGGAGACTACTAACATTCATCTACCATATAGCATCGCATATTATATAAAGTGCAGCTATGATCCATCCTTGAATAAATTAGAAATTTTCAGAGGCAGCGATTGCCCTAAGGTTTTCCTAAGGAGGTTGCAGGAAGATGTAAAACGTATATTTAGGATCTTAAAGGTGAACAAGCCCATGCAATTGTCCGATGAGGAAGAAGAGAAGTTTTTAAACGAAGTACCTTGCCATATTTGTGGTGAAAAGTTTGACTCAGAAACCCGGAAAGTAAGAGATCATTGTCATTTGACAGGAGTCTTTAGAGGTGCAGCTTGCAACAAATGTAATATTCTATATAGAGTTCCCAATTTCATACCAATAGTCTTCCATAATCTTAGTGGATATGATGCTCATTTCATATTTCAGAACTTTGGAGGAGATTCTGATAACATTGAAGTTATTCCTAAAAATAAGGAAAAATATATTGGATTTTCCAAATACATGAGGGTTGATGATGAAACAATATCATTAAAATTTATTGATTCTTATCGTCTCATGGGCTGTAGTTTAGACAAACTTGCTTAGAGCTTAAGTTCCGATAAATTTCTCGAGACTAAAAGGTATCATTCAGACGATAGTTTGTTCAACCTCGCGGTAAGAAAGGGGGTTTTCCCATACGAGTATATAGATTCCTTCACCAAACTTGATGAAACATGCTTGCCCGCCAAATCATTCTTTCACAGTATACTACAAAAAAATAGTTCGTTGTCCGCGAGGAGAGACAACGCTCGCTCAACGATTGGCAGCAGTCTTGGAGGAATTGCACGAAGGGAAGGTGGACTGCGCGCCTCATCCCGGATGTGAGACCGTGGCTAAAACGAAGGCATGGTGAGACTGACTTCTATCTGACCCAGCTTTTGAGCGGGCACGGGTGTTTTCAATCTTACCTGCACAAGATCGGCAAGTCACGGTCTCCCGATTGTCGGTTTTGCCCAGGAGAGGAGGACAATGCCTGTCACACATTTTTTGCGTGTACCAAATGGGCCAGGCTGCGAATGGAACTCTACAGGGAGACGGGAGAGCTCACCCCGGATAATATAGTTGCGGTGATGCTCGAATCGGAACCAGGTGGCACATTATGCTCGGGCAGTCCTAAAATATAAAAGGGACTCACAGCAGCCGGAGGCACTGGGGCTGGGGGATCGCTCTTCTGGCAATTCCTCTTCCCCCTCCCCTCCCGCTAGGAAAGGGACTTCCCAGCTTGAAGGCGCCCCACGGCGTAACAAAACGAGACCTGGCCCGAAGTAATGTGTCAAACGGTTCCAGGCTAGGTTCTCAGATTGACAGGGGAGGTGTTTAGTGGGTAGTCCAAAGGTATCCTCCATGGGAGTCCCACACTGCCAGACTCGGCGGGTATAAATGCCTTCACCTCCCTACCACGAAAAAAAAAAATAGTGGTATCAGTGGTGAAGAGTATAAGCATACTCAAAATGTATGGGAAAAATTCAATTGTCAGACACTGGGTCAGTACTCTGATGTTTACTTAATAACAGATGTACTCCTATTAACAGATATATTTGAGGAATTTAGAAATGTATGCCAACAAATTTATGGACTAGATCCAGCACATTATTTTACGGCCCCTTCACTCGAATCGCTAACAGATATAGATATGTACAATTTCGTGAAGCAGGGAATAAGAGGAGCACTATGTTAATGCACTAAAAGATATTCAAAGGCAAACAACAAATATATAACTTCATACAACCTTGATTTTGAAAGCAACTATATTCTGTATATTGATGCAAATAACCTATACGGTCGGGCAATGAGTCAATATTTACCCATCAATGGTTTTCGATGGCTAAGCAATGAGGAAATCCAATGTTTAGATGTTCTGAATGTTGAGTACACTGCTTCTAAGGGGTTAATTTTATCCGTTGATTAAGATTATCCAGAAGACCTCCATGAGCTACACAATGATCTTCCATTTTGCCCCGAAAGTCGGATCCCACCTCTTGAAACCTCTAAATGTAAGAAACTGATCGCAACCGAATCAAATAAACGTAATTACACTATCCACTATAGAAATTTAAAACAGTGCTTATGTACAGGACTGAAATTAGTCAAAATACATCGTGCAATAGAGTTTAGTCAATCACCATGGTTAAGAAAATATATAGACTTAAGTACTGAAATGCAGTTCTCATTCAAATGGGTCGAATCAATGTTAAATATGATAAGCCAATTTATATCGGTACGGCAATTCTTGATGTGTCAAAAACGTTGATGCATGATTTTCATTATAGTTTTATCAAAAATAAGTACAATAGTCAGGCAAAACTTTTATATATGGATACAGACTCTTTTATCTATAATGTAAAAACTGAGGACCTTTATGACGATATTAAGAATAAAGCAAACATTATTGGGTAAATTTAAAGATGAAAGCCCCATAGATCCCATAGCAGAGTTTATTGGAGCAAAAGCAAAGTCATATTGTATTGTTATAGATAAATCATGTATAAAAAAAATTAAAGGCATCAAAAAATCGGTTGTAAATAATGTTATTGAGCTATCAGACTTTATAAAATGTGTAGAGAATATGAAAGTAAAATTATTAAGTAAAATGTATACATTTAGATGTGATAAGCACCTTATTTATACTAGGTTAGTTAATAAAATATGTCTTTCTGGAGATGATGATAAGCATTTCTTGATTCCAAACTCATATAGTACTTTAGCTTTGGGCAATCATATGATAAATTCATAGTTTTAGTTCATAAGAAAACACACAATATATTGTATTATCATGTAAGCAATTTTATTATAATATGTTTAGCTAAACTTCATCAACTTAATGTAAATCTATACGACAAATTTGCTCTACATTGAAGCTTATCTAACGTCGCGCGGATATCGATCACTCTTTCGGATGGCTCCGATAGCTTTTTAAATTACTTTCTATGGAATTGTTTGCAGCTACATATAAATGACTTGCATATTTTGAATAATAATTTTTCTGAAAAATTATTAGAGAAGAAAAATGTTAGAAGAAGGTGGTTTCGACGTGTGCACTAATTCTCCTCAGGCCATCACTCTTAGATATACACCGGTGATGGCGACCACCATGCTCAGAAGTGAGGGAGTTAATTTTTTTAATTTTTTTCTACTTATGCAAACTCAATATGTTTTTGTATCTGCAAGTTATATTCGAAACCACCTTCTTCTAACATTTTTCTTCTCTAATAATTTTTCAGAAAAATTATTATTCAAAATATGCAACTCATTCATATGTAGCTGCAAACAATTCCATAAAAAGTAATATAATATGTTTGTTACAATAAATCAATTTTGTTAATACATGAATTAGGGTCTTTTGAAAATTATAACGATTTAACAAAGATGTTACAGTCCGCATTTTTTATACCTTACTTCGAATGTTATATGCTCGTTACGATTCGCTGTAAGCCTATTGGTTATCAAGACTGCATGTTCATCATCTTCCAATACATGGGTCAGACAAGAATCTGCACGTCTACTTTGCTGTTCTGGTGAAAAAATCTTTGCTCGAGAATTAACTGATTGTATTTCATGCTGATATATTCTTCATGAGATTGAGTCAATACACCCTTCCTGTGTTTTGTGCATCAGTTTTTCTCTTGGCCCCTGTCCATCTAATCTATAGGATCCCCTTTCTACAGCAATTCGATTTCAGTTTTCCAGGTTTTCATGTCTTCATAGGATTTGCGGCCTATGGGACTCTTATTGCCTACGATAATGTTCCATTGCATTGAAATCATGCTGCTACACTTGTGAACTCATTCAAAATGGTCAAAATCGTATGATCCCTTGGATCAGCCATTTGAATCATTTTGTAAAGCACAAATTTGTTGAATAAATCTCTACTTCATGCAAACCATTGCTAGGCCTTAAAATGAATTAATTTCGCCTGTTGTTTAGTCGATGTATTCAGGGCATATAGTGGAACTTATTAAGTATATTGAATCATCTTGGTGTTTTCATGTATGATCAACCCTTTTGGATTATCGGGGATATGCAGGAAGATCAGTATGTTATGACTGGAACGATTTTTCCTCGATCATTGAAATTGAGTAAAATTTTGGTACCTCCAACTAACTAAAAACCTGTCATTGATCCATTTTCAGAAGAGTTTTGAATGGTTTTAATGACTTGAGGCTTCATCATTACTCACAACCTATGAAATGATTAAACATCACGGACAAATGTCTCTAGATATGTACATTATAATAGTTATCGAATGTCGATGTATTAGTATCATATGATCGACTGGTCTCTTTATCATGCAAAGAGGGTTATCCACAATCACCGATCAGTTGAGCCGTCTGATAGTGTCGTAACTGGTCTGCTCAGCAGTTGAACTATGATCAACTTCACACCAATATGTTTTCTCTTTCGCTCCTGCTAGCCCAATTGCCTGACGAACTCAAGGTAGCTTTCTCTTTCACACCTACTACCTGAGTTGATTGGTAGGCAGAAGGTGGTAGAGGGCCTCGCATAGATGCAGAATAACCTTCTACCCAGCTTACCCCATGCCACGCAGGCATCAATGACCAGTCAGCATGCGTTATGACGCGTCATAATGCATGATGATGACCCAACCGTATACGTTATTTGCATCAATATACAGAATATAGTTGCTTTCAAAATCAGGGTTGTATGAAGTTATATATTTGTTGTTTGCCTTTGAATATCTTTTAGTGCATTAACAGAGTGTGTAATGATTATTTTTAAATGTCCGTGTAGGACACGGGTGCCGATGGTCTGGCACAAGTGTCAGCGAGCTAAAACAACACCGAGCTCAGCTAACTAGCTTCGCTTAACGACCGCGTACGCGTGCTTGACGACTAGCATTTGCGGGATCATATGAGGCGGATTCTTTGTCGAGCCACGAAGCTACACTACAAAATACTTATCACGCGTACTCTACTCTACAAGACGCACCGATCAATTTTGTGTCAATTAATCTACTCTACAGTAATTCAATATTGTTTTGCCTCGTTAAAGTTAGCGGACACGGAGGCTTGAGACAAACGCAAACATTACACAAAAAGCAACCGTTACTTTCACCGAAGGAGGTCGTTGCATTACAAGGGGAATGTCAAACCTAAAGATGTTAAAGTGGCTGAAGTGAACCACTCATCTCTGCCTAAATGATGGAAACTTGACGGATGCAGTTTACTTTACACTAGTAAAACAGCAAACTAAGCAGTTTCGACGGGGTGACCACCTTATCTCTTCAGGAGCAGCCACTCCTGATCACCACGGGGCTGCTCGACTGCTTATGTTTATTACAGGGCAGTCTCTTCGATGCCGACCCAGGCATGGAGAGGCTGAAGAATTTCGCTCTACACTAGTGAAGAAACAATTGTTTCCGCAGTGGAGAGATGGTTGTTATAATTTTAGGCCCCTCTCCTTGAATACAAGTCCCTGTCTTCTACGAAAGTATGCTAATAAAAACCGCTAACCAATCATAAAAACAAATCGGGTGTCGGTCAGGACTAATTGATGATGCGGATTTTATCACTGCCGGTCATCAGATTAGCTCCCAGCAAAAACTGACGCAATTCCAAGCAATGTATTTGAAAACCCCTAGCACCATCAGTTTGTTCAAAATTAGAACTGTCCGACTTCAAACTGTATAAAAATGTGCAAACCTTTCTTTTGGTAACATTAAGGGACGCACTACTCTATAACATCATCGGCATGTTCAGGCGACTGAGCCACCACGAACGAAGAACTCCAGAAGATGCTATAGACCTTATTATACCAAAGACAAGACAAACAACACCAAAAGAGAGTTTATCGGTGACTCTATCTTTACTTTATGGAACCCTCCAAAGTATGCTACGTTAATATCAAATGGTGAGGGCGACAATAAAAATTGAATCGGTTCATCTGCCGACAGCAAAATTAAAAATGTGAGAACTCGAAGGAGAGTGGTGTTGTTTCCCCTTCGGGCCCCACGTTGGGCGCCAGTTGTAATGATTTTTAACCTTTTTATGTTCGAACGCGGAACCGACCTCTCATCGGTTCTAGACGTTAAGTTTGAGTACGGTGCACGGATTGGTTGACCTGTTGGTACCATCCGTTGGCACTACTCAGACTTAACGTCTAGAACCGATGAGAGGTCGGTTCCGCGTTCGAACATAAAAAGGTTAAAAATCATTACAAGTGCTCCTCTTATTCCCTGCTTCACGAAATTGTTCATATCTATATCTGTTAGCGATTCGAATGAAGGGGCCGTAAAATAATGAGCTGGATCTAGTCCATAAATTTGTTGGCATACATTTCTAAATTCCTCAAATATATCTGTTAATAGGAGTACATCTGTTATTAAGTAAACATCAGAGTACTGACCCAGTGTCTGACAATTGAATTTTTCCCATACATTTTGAGTATGCTTATACTCTTCACCACTGATACCACTATTTCGTAGTATACTGTGAAAGAATGATTTGGCGGGCAAGCATGTTTCATCAAGTTTGGTGAAGGAATCTATATACTCGTATGGGGAAACCCCCTTTCTTACCGCGAGGTTGAACAAACTATCGTCTGAATGATACCTTTTAGTCTCGAGAAATTTATCGGAACTTAAGTTCTTAGCAAGTTTGTCTAAGCTACAGCCCATGAAACGATAAGAATCAATAAATTTTAATGATATTGTTTCATCATCAACCCTCATGTATTTGGAAAATCCAATATATTTTTCCTTATTTTTAGGAATAACTTCAATGTTATCAGAATCTCCTCCAAAGTCCTGAAATATGAAATGAGCATCATATCCACTAAGATTATGGAAGACTATTGGTATGAAATTGGGAACTCTATATAGAATATTACATTTGTTGCAAGCTGCACCTCTAAAGACTCCTGTCAAATGACAATGATCTCTTACTTTCCGGGTTTCTAAGTCAAACTTTTCACCACAAATATGGCAAGGTACTTCGTTTAAAAACTTCTCTTCTTCCTCATCGGACAATTGCATGGGCTTGTTCACCTTTAAGATCCTAAATATACGTTTTACATCTTCCTGCAACCTCCTTAGGAAAACCTTAGGGCAATCGCTGCCTCTGAAAATTTCTAATTTATTCAAGGATGGATCATAGCTGCACTTTATATAATATGCAATGTTATATGGTACATGAATGTTAGTAGTCTCCGTGAATGAACTATGAGGGTCTGGAGAACAGGACTCTATTGGTTGCAGTAATGCTTCAAAATCAGCATAGACTATAAATGGTACTTTGATCTGCTTCCCCACATTTTTAAACTTTAAATATTTTTCCTCCTCTGACGGTAAAATTGTATGGATCTTATTACAATCATGTTTGATATGCTCATTGTATTGCTCAATGCTGATAAATTTAATAAAGCACCCATCACAGAGGCATGAGACACGGTTATTTTTACTCAGTCCACTATTCACAAGTCGGCTTAAATTTTTTATCCAGCAATAATGTCCTATGGTACCTTTTCCATTTTCCACATAAAGCAGGTTTATATGTTTTCTAGAGGCTTGTCTGTTTTTGGAAAAATACAATGGACCCTCAATAGACCCCTTATTCCAACCATTGACATTTACGCTCACATTATTTTTTTCCTCGAAAATGGGAATCTCTTTGAAAGATATAGGGAACGTAATGCCTTCCAAGTTCAAAATAGTTGAGTAGTGAGGGTAGGAGCTAACACGACAACTATCTCGTTCAACAGGATATATAGCAGAAACGATAGCCCAAGCAAAACATGCATCATCGGAATTTTTTACATTCACGCATGCCCTTTTCAACATTACCTCTTTTGGTAGAGGAAGATAAGATCCTCCATGAAAGGGTGTATACTTATTTATGCTAACCTGTAAATAAAGGACCTGTTGGAATGCTCAGCCACTATCCCTCTCTTGAAATTCCTCACTTTTTTTCAAGATAATAGCACAAAAATCTTTGTAAACATACTCAAGGTCGCAACCCCTGGTAATGATTACATTCTTCGTATTGAATGATTTTAAATCGCTTATATCATTCTGGCTACTAAAATCAAATTTTATAAAAACAGCAAAAAGTTCTAAATTGAATGTTCTTCACATTTCCCTGATCACCAGTATTGATTTGGGATGCATTTTTTATGCTCATTACTCCTCAAATGGCTCTTGAAAAATTGTTGACTAACTTCAACATCGCAAATGTGACAGTGTAGTTTATTTGGAGTTTTATTGTACTTTCTTTTCAAAGGTTTATGTATGGACACAGACATCTTACTCCTTATACATTACTAACTTAATCAAATGAAACAGTGAAAACTATATAATCTAAAGAATTTTTAACCAACTCCCGACGTGGCCCAAGATTCGCTATGATGTACTCGTATACAAATATTCGGTTAAGAGAATTGTCTTCCTGAATATAATTTACGTTGATTATCAAAAAAATGTCTTGATTGAATAGAAATGCTGCAAACTGAAGATTTATGCTCCAAATGCTATTTCGCTCCTGCGTAGAAATGTGTTGAATCTGACTTTTTAATCCTATGAAGCTGATAAAAGGAGGTTGGTTGTCCTAAATCGATAGAAATCTGCAAACTGGAGATTTGTTGTCCAAATACTTTATTGCTCCTGCATAGAAGTGTGTTGAAGCGGGGTTTTTGCTCCTATGAAGCAAAAATGTGTGAACCATTCGCTTCTTCAGAAGATGGTGGCGTAGTATGAGGAGCCTAATAAAAATTTTGAATATTCTTTTTCAGTTAAATTTCCTACGTAAGCGGATAGTCTGCAGATAGAGTGGCGAGGACCTACCTATACCACCCTAACACCCTAATACAAGCACGCCCCCCCCCCATCCAAGACACACACCCTCGACAACATTTGAAGTTTGTATGGAAAAAGTGCGTTAGAACGTACATTCTCTATCTACTGGGAAGCCATATGGTAGCAATGTGCATATGTATTAGCCGCCAGTGGCGTAGGTCCAATTCATTACACTCCTCCTTTTCTTTTTGCTTTATAGGGGCTCTTGCTCGAGTAGAGTGGCTTTCCGCTCACGTGCCCTTTCATGGTATAGTGTTATGTGATCCCATCACATAATACTATAACATAAATGGCCACGTTTACATTTCTCATTTGGTGGAAAAATTCATGCAAATTATGTTTGTATGAGTTTTTCACTCAAATGGGAAATATATGGCCACGTCTACATTTGGATCTTGATACGGTTGGGAGAGTGCGAGGGGACACCGCTTCCGCCTGGATACCCCACTCTTATTTGTGGGCCATAAGTACCGTCGGTAACGACGAAGGCTCTTTAAGTCCGTCCATTTTCTCCAGGCCCAATTTGTTCTCCGAACCAGCAGTTTCATAGCCCTTAGCAGGTTACCTCGATAATTATTGAACCATTTCTGAAATTCGTGGATGTTAAAAATATATTTTTTTGTGATGGGTCTTGTGCTGGGGAAAAGAACCCGCGCCACGACACCACAACGCTAGCCTCCCAGCGCATTCACGCGTCACCAGACAAGGCCAAATCTCGGCGGATCCTACCACCCTCTTTCGCCGAGCCAGCAGACCATTTTAACCATTTTAACGATTGTACTGTAAACATGTTGGAAAATAATTACTCAAATTCGTATAAAAAAATTGAGGATCGAATTTATTATCCTGTAAATAAAGTATTGACAAATTTTGAAGATAAGCTTACATTGGAAGATATTGCTGCAAGCAATGTAAAAAACATTGAAAAAATTAAAGAACTTCAAGTTCACAAAAAAGTAACACATGGCATAAATATTACAATTATCATGTTTGTAACACAAGTACTTACTATTTTCACTTTCATATTGTATTTTGCAAAAACAGAACAACAATTTAAAGTAAACGTAGAAAATAGGATTCAGGAGAATGCTGATCCAAAGGGGGGAGAAGTTATGTACAACAAAAATGACAACGAAGCAAAAATTGAATTTTAAATTGAAAATATTAACTAAAAATTAATTAGTTAATCTAAACTGTGCTGCTTTTACTAAAATCCCTGTTTAGAAACCTCCTCATAAGCTCGGGTCACGTGATTAGCACCACTCTCAGGGCGTAAATAGCCTTCACCTCCCAACCACAAAAGAACACAACCCTGAAACCCACCACCACCGCAAAATTTAACATCCTTTCCTTTGGAAAACGGTTAAGAAAAGTTTCACCTCGTTCGCAATGGAGTACATACACAATAAAATCAAACTCTTTCCTTCAAATCTATTTCACTTGCATGTATTTTCAAATATATTAGTGTAAGTTAAATGAATATATTTTTTTCAAACTAAATGTTATAATAATTGATTACAATCTCCAATCTTGTTCCTTTTTACAAACTTTTCACCACGCAAACACTTAATCGGTACAAATAAAATACATATGTATTTAAAACGTATCCCAGAATATAAAAATTATACACCATATTCTCAATCAAATCATTATTAAGGCCGAATTAAAAATTCACATTTTGCTTGGAACATTTCTAAGTCTACCAACAGACAAACCAAAATACATTCAATACGTACTAGTATGTCCAATACACGTGGTTACTTGCTTTTTATGTTGTTCTTAATTTCACTATTAATAATTAATTCAAAGCTTTTCTGTTTTCCTTCTACAGCCGTTAGAATGTTTGTTTGTATCTTAAGTTATACAATGATTTACTATGTTTCCACTAAAACTTTATTTTAAGTTGTTTAATACAAAGTCCAATCTTAATGTACAGTGATTTGAATAATTTGAAATGTTTCCTTATTTGTTGTCTCAAACGACCATATTTAAGTTTAAATGAAATTCAATAATATTATTGTAATGACATATTTGAGTATAGAAATTTAAGTGAACTCAATTATTTTGATTTTATTGGTATGTATCGATTGTAAGGTGTAAAAAATAATACCAGACTTTTGATAAGTGTACAATATGGTGTTACTGTTCGAAATCATATTTAATTTGTAGTATATTGTATCGAACTTATGAGCATGTTCCAAATACTCGTACATGGAAATTATTTGTGATAGCTCTTGCCAGTTTCTTTAGACTTCATCTTTCTTCACAATTTGCATAATTATTTCAATTACTTTTACAGCATCTCCATTATCAACATCACACTGATACAAATGTTTTGAAAAATTTCACAATTAAAAACTTGGTGCAATTATTTGTTGGGAAATATATTTAACATGTTCTCACTATTTACAAGTTCAAACGATAATCATCCTTGCTCGCTTAATGCTGCATTGAGATGCGAGTACGGAATAAGTGTGAAAGCTAACAATCGAAGGATAATTTGATTTAATGTGAAAAGTGCTCAATTATTTTGCTTCAATATTAAAATATTAAAAGCTGTGCCGATTGTATTCTGTGTTAATGGCATATCGTACAAAAGACTGAAGAAATTCATTTCGACCTTAGATTTATTTCTGAAAGAGTTTACCGTTGAATACAAGGAAAGCAAACTTTACACCAAAACAAAAGAAATGCTTTTATTTATATTGACACAGCCCATATTTATTTTTAATTTGTTAACATCTACATGCGTTTCTGCAAAGAACCCTCTACTTTAGTGTATCTTAGCTTATTTTACATACAAGTATATTCAAAGTTGCTTTGGATTTGGGTTTGAATTTTATCTAAAACGCCAAAGGACTGCAAACCGTCGAGATGTGACAAAGATTATAGTTTTAACTATTTATACATTGAAAATTTATTTCAATATTTGATTTGAAATGTAGACTTGACTACCAAAGGTGGATTTTGAAACAGTTCCGTTAAAGATTTTATGATATAATTGTTTTTATTTTTGCTTTGTTCGAGTATGAGAAGCGTCCTACTATTTACATACACAGACACAAGTCATTGATGATGAGGATCTAGAAAAATAACTACACTGAATAGTAATTCTTTGTACGATTATTATTTACTTCTACATAGCTACTTATATTTTATTCAGTTCTGGAATTTTCCTGCAGTAATTTAATGTTTTCATTTCTTCGAAGAGATTTTATTTAAAATAAAAGTAAGCCGAATTTCTTCTGAGCTGTTTTGATACTTGATGTGTTGAGTTGAAGTTTTTCGCTAAGACCATATGTAGTAACCCGTCACTATTTTTTTAACTATACAGTTTCATCTGAACTTTGCAATATTTCATTTCTGCTTAGAAAAACTCCTACTTATTACAAAAAGGAAAGTAAACATTTCATTCATCTTAACTTGAAGCACGCCCCAGAATTGTGAAGCGACATTTTTGCAATTTTCTATTCATTTTACATTTTTAAATAAATTATGAAGTTTTATATAAATATTTTGAAATGGAGAAGACAAATTATTATCTCCGTGTATTTGTTTAGGTTTAATTCAAATGTTTCAATTTTATACATATTTTAAGACACGCTAATATTAGGTACCAGTAATTATTATGTTGTCTATGCCAAACGTTGAATATACAATTTGTAACATTATTGTTGCATTATATGATCATGGGTGTTGCTTAAGTATTTTTACAAGTTTGTATAACATTTACATACGTGATATAAATACGTTATAATATTAAATGTTAATTACCATTATGAAGCATTAATATGAAATTTTAATTTACAAAAATGGCTACATTTTACGGCAATAAGAAAAAGCTCTGTTTTTATTTGGAAGCATTGTTAACTATGAAGAATGCAGGAATAAATAATATTTACAAGAATTCAAATATGTTGGCGAAGAGCGTAAGACGAAAATTGCAGAATTTGGGAACAACAAGAACTGATCGACTAAATTGATTGTTTGAATATGCTTGTGAGGCAGATCAAGCGGACTTCTTTTGATAGTTGCTGGTAACCTCTGAGGATATTACACGAATCTCATTTATGTAGAAAAACAATTATGAATTGAATTATATTTTGAGAGTAGCATCTCTCGAACTGGAACAGGCTAAGAAAACAAGAGAGTCACCTTTGCGATAAGGACTACAGCCTGATGGTATAGAAAGCTTTTTTTTCGTAGTACTGCAGCCCCTTTCGGGCCTTCGCTTAGAGATAGTTAGAGTATCTCATTATCATGATCGAATGTATCGGCACTCCACTAGGTGATATATGATGATTTTCACGCTTTAGCCGTGTGTCCGTCCACCCAGCTGCGATACGTTCTGATTTTAAACCAGCACGTATAACTGAACAGGCTTATAGTCCGTCCGAAGAATCACTCGAACTAAATCTCGTTGACACCAACGAAACTCGAACCACTTTAACCACTACACCACGCGGGCTAATCTTATGATTTTTTTATTGAAGACTGGACATCCTTAATTTGATTCCTAGCCCACTTATTTCGGAGAAACTGATTGCACAAACCATACATTAAAGAAATAATTTTTCCTCAATTAAAGTCACAAAACATGCATTTTATAAAAATTTCTTAATTACAATATTTACCGCCATAAAATAAAATACGAGCAAGTTCCAAGTTCATAGTTATGATTGATTGAATTCAGTATGTTAAATTGCAGTGGTTCAAAATGAATGAAAGCGTCTTCCAACAGAAACGTAGTTTCCTGGAAAATACCGACGAAAATTTTGATGATCAACCGACCCAAAAATGATTCTGGAATAAGATCTTTTTTTAGGGTTTTGTAAAATAATTTTACAAAACCCTACTAGTTTCGCGACCAATCTGTCCGTCTGTCCGTCCGTCCGTCCGTGTGTCACAGCAGTTTTTCTCGGAAACTACTTAAGCTAGAAACATCAAATTTTGTGTGTAGGTGTAAAGTGGTGATCTCTTCAAAGTTCAACTATAAAAAATTTTTATAAGGTTTTTAAGGGGGGTCTCCCCATATAGGAGAGTGACCCCCCGAAAAAAAAATTTCATTGAAGGTAGCCGATATGGGTATCAAATGAAAGGTCTTGATGAGAACTTTTCAAAACAGGTCTTAGTTTGGCGAAATTTGCTTCGAGGGGTGCACAGTGAGGGGAAATACACGAAAAATTTGTGTCCCCCCCCCCTCGCGATTGGAAACCTGTGATCCGAAAAATCTGAAAAAAATCAGGGATGTAGGCCTTGGTGAGTACAACAACAACAAATACGTTAGAAGTCGCAATTCACTCAACTTTGTTAGTAATAGTATGATTTATCGATTTTATGTTTTCTTGAATAAAATCTTAACGGTACCCTTAAATTCAATGAAATTCAGTACGTAGATGTCTATTTATAAGATTGATCTATTCTGTAAGTTTCATAAAGATTGAATTATATTTAGCGAAGTTATAGCCGTTTGAATTTTCCTGTATTACTATGGAACAATATGCGCTGCATATATTACTATGGCAACATATGGCTATGGAACAACATGCGGTTTTTGCCGACTCAGACACTTCAGTTTTGCTAGGATTTGCATGAAAATTTCAGGATTGATAGGTGTCATGTATATCTTTGAGAATCGGTTCAGCTTGTGGTATCAGTAATCGTAAAACAAACTAGTGGCTGTTTTAAATGCGAAGATTAAATAATTTTGAGTTATTTTTTCCCAACTTCAACGTATAAGGTGCATGCTTTGAACACTTGATTCAATTTAATGAATGACTGAAGATGAGTACCTACAATTAATGCTCATAAGTGAAACAAGGCAAGGAGGTGGGAGAGAGCTCCTAGCAAAAGGGTTTTGTAACCATTCTAGGATTCGAAAAATTGGCCATTAATCGATGATAACAGTACGGGAGAGTGGCCCCTGAAAAAAAATGCATCAAACGTAGCCGATATGAGTATGAAATGAAAGTTTTCATGGGAGCTTTTCAAAACAGTTGTTAAACTGTCAGTTTTTGCTTCAGTGGGGGCACAGGGGGGAAATACAAGAAAAATGTGTTTCCTCCGTCGCGGATGGACATCTGAAATAATTATCAAGGGAGATATTTATGAGTATAACAATACCAAAAACCTCAGAAGTCGAAATTCGTTCAACTTTGTTAATAATAGTATGATCTTCGTATTTCATATTTTCTCCAATAAAATCTTTTTTGACATGTTTCTTGTTTAGATTCGATCTGGTGACTACATTTCGTAAATTGAATACAAAACCCTCCTGACATGAGCGTAGGTCTGTTTACCCAACTTGTTTAATAACTCCGTTCTCTACCACTCTTTCATTGTCTCAGAACGCTCGAGCTATCTGCATTCCACAGCTAAGTTATATACCTCGAAGAATAATCAACAATAAATGCAAAAGTCGGCCCAGTAAGAGAAGAAATGGTAAGAAGCAAGAAAGATTTGGAATAACCAAAATAATATTAACACAACAACTGCGCACCGAGAAATATGAATAAAAACACCAGTAATATATGCGCCAACAGCTTAGAATATCCATGAAACAAGTTGAAACAATCGGAAGTTGTGAAGAGAAGCTACAGTTTTGATTCTGAAAATAGTGGACCCAACATCTTAGATCCTTCAAAATATCCTAATTAATCAAGGCTCATAGTCCACAGCACTTGTGAGTGGACTCGATAAATGGTAGAGACGATAATTAAAAAGATAAATACAGCCCGCAGCTACATAACTGAATGCAGCCACCAGACGAAACTCTGCAACTACTAGTACAAGAAACTGAAAGACTAGCGGTGTAATCATACCCAGCTAACAACCTTGATCAACGAGATGAGACAGCTAAAGTACCGATCTGTCGCAAACCGTAAGACCGAGAACTTCAACTGGTTGTTTGATAAGCGGAAAAGAAGATAGTCACCATTTTGATAGATAGCCCAAGCTATTGCTTAGCAAAAATTACAGTCTGCAAACAGTCAGGCTTCAGGAAATAACGTTGTTAACCCTAGACGCCTAACCTTCGTCGACTCGATGACTACGCGAGTAAAGAATCGCTGTCTCTTTCTAGCGCTTGCAGCGATCATTGCAATGTTCCTGGCCAAATCAGTCCTTGTTGAGCTCTTTTGTTAGGTAGTTGAGTTGTGCAGGTCAGTGCAACCACAAGGAGACACGTGAATTTCATCATCACCGCTGTTTACATTGTGTCCTTGATGTCTCGGCATCCAAGCATCACTCGCGGCCATTCGAGTATACTTTTCCGTCCTCGTCTTTTACTGATGTAGCTCATTAAAATTTCGTCAGTGTTGGAAACGCCAAATTACATCAAATAAACAACAATATCAAAAATCCAAACTACAATGGTGACCCACAATGTGATATGTTTCTTTGTTCCGTTTAGCGGTACTATATAAATTTCCTTCTTTGTCCCAGACAACAAGTGCCTTTTGTGTCGCATCATAATTATTGTGTAAGAGTGATAAACTGTTTAACTAAACTGCATAATAACTACATTAATAAATAAACGCTTTGTTATCATTATCGTGAGTAATGGAAAAATCGAAAGCACCGCGGAATGCATGTACTGACAGTGCCACTGTTCCATCGGGCGCAGGCTAATCCACAAGCAACTAGAGGGTGAAGAGCCCTAAACCCAAAACATCAGGCTCCCAACTTTCTGGAAAGATAATTCAGAAACCTGGTTTCTGCAAGCGGAATCAGTTTTTCAATCATTCAATGTTCGAGCTGATAACGTAAACAATATCAATTGATAGTAAGAAGCCTCTGTCCATACGTTGTTGGCCGTTAAAAATATAATTAAATCAACGCCTGCCGAGGACAATACAATATTTTAAAGATGAAGCTTATTAATCGCCTAGCAGAAAATGTTTTAAGGGTTTGCTGGCTAGCGCTACTTCCTCCAAGTGTTTGAAAATTGCTACGTATTTTTCAAGCCACAGACACTTAATGACCAGATACTTAAATGGCAAGAGGTGAATCACCTCACTTTGTCATGACTACCACCACGTATTCCAGCTATCCCTGTAAATCACGAAATTCACTCTAAAGACGCCATGACTACAGAGCTTAGGGAAGTTAAGAAGGCCCTAGAGAATTTATGCGTGCTAAAAAGTAGTAGGCACATACTAAAGAAGCTGCCTCACAATGACGAGGGTAGCAGAAATTGGTATAGCGGGCAATCAAAATCTAGAGAGCCACACATTTCTCCAGCAGGACATTGTTATTATCACCATGACTATGGCTATCATGCGCGACACTGCGTTCAACCCTGCAAGTTCAAGCCTACAGTAGTGCAATCATTAAATAAGCTGTCATCAGTAGCGGTGGTTGGTAACAGTGATATTAACAATAAACGTTTTAAACAATACCGCTATTTTGTCCGTGGTAAACGTAGCAACTTAGTACTACTGATAGACTCGGTTCTATACTTTGAATCATTTCATAATTTTTGATCCGTCGCAAGCTCAAAGTGACTGATTACAATCTCTTCACTGCTAACCGTTCCACTATCAATACTTACATCAATCAGCATATCTCTCAACAGCTTGGCTTTTGTTGAGATTTCAAATGGTCATTTGTTGTTGCTGATACTAAGCATGCTATCATAGGTGCGAGTTTTTTTGGCTTATTTTGGACTACTTATTGACCTGCAAGTTAAATGTCTCATTCACAAAAACACCAAACTCATCACACGACTCTATGTTGCTGAAGCATCAATCCACAGCATCATTAAATTTTTTCTCTTCCAACATAATTGAACCACGCTATAGATAACTTCTACGAAAATTCATCGGCATTACTGTATCTAAAACATTTCCAGTTATCCTCAGATCTACGAGTACTAAAATTCGTCCTCATATTGTCACAAGTGGACCTCCTGTATCAGAACATCCTCGATGTCTCACGGTTGAAAAATAGTTAGCAGCTAAAGCTGATTTTGGTCTTCTGCTGCAACATGGTGGAATTAGAGCTAACATGGACTAATCCTATTCATATGGTAACCAAGACACTTGGTGTTTGGCATTCAAATGACAACTATCACCGTCTCAATAGACAGAAAATACCGGATAGCTATCCTACCTACTACATCACTGTCATGGCTGTTCAATATTTTCAACGATTGATCTTGTGAGTAAAGTTAATCAATGGGCATAAAAATGTACATTTAATTTTGATTCGAGTTTTTTTATTTCAAAAAATTGCTAAAAAATCGGAAAACCGGTTCTTCCCAAAAAACGTTTTTTGGCTGTAAAAAACCGCTCAGTTAAACTGAAGACAAAATAGAGAGGAAAACCGAAGAACCGATTTTTTAACCAAAAACCGCCATCCCTAGTTTGCAGGAGAACTTTTGTAACGGTTTAGTTAATAAATTAATCAATCCTGTCCTATATGACAACGAAAATGCCATCAGGCCAATCGGTGAAATATATTTTTCAGGATGAAATGATTTGCGGCCCAGGCAGTTTTCCCAACCAAAGGAAGCAACAACCCCACTGCATGGACATATCCACCCAAGTATTCCTCGATATGGAGCGGAAACATAAATTTATACTTGATTCCGCCACAAGCAGCAAATCCTCAATAATAGCACGACAATAAAGCTAGGTAATTTAACATGTTGAAAGTAATATTAATAGAACACCTGAATAAACTGATTTTTTTGATTAATTAAACACAATAATTTTTCATCTGATCTACTAAAGAAAAGTTGGTGGCAGCAGATAAGGTTCTCCGGGAGCCTTGATGTGTGTATAGGATACACATTAGCTCAAGCTCCCAGTTCATGCCAGTATACCCAGTACACACAGAATATACTTGTATTATAACAGATACATTAGTTGAAACTAGAATCTAGAAGCATTGAAATTCTTATTCAAACTATAGGTGGAATTGGTTTTGATATTTAAATATTCTATTCATGCAATCTTTGAAATGAACAATCTCGTTTTTGTGATCCGTTATTTCCATTTTCATGCACAAATTATGTATCCTGTATATCAAATCTAGCTTAGGCATTTATGACATGGGAAGCTAGGAGCATCTCGAACATCATTTTTTCCAAAAATTTCTCCAAGAGATATTTAGAAAAAAATTAAAGCGTTGCAGTCCGTCTGGTGTAGTGGATAAATTCTTCAATGTAGAGCTCCCTAGCAGTTATCATTCACTGGAATCAGACAATGATTTCATGGTGGATCCTCCTCCCTGCTCTTCATTGGAAAAAAAATCTTCGTAAGTTGACATTAGAGTAAGGTCAGTCACTAACGCAACAATGAAAGGGCACAATTTCAAGGTAACTCCAAAGAAGTGCCCAGTAATTGAGAAGCTTAGATGTGAAAATTGCAATATTTAAAAATTTAAATATGTATTAAATATTTTACAAATTTGGAAAATCAAAGGTATTGGACGACGGAGTATTGGACGTATGTTTCGGCTCCATCCTGCTGAAACCATGTTTTTTGGTTAAAACAAGTAAAGTTCTGCAATTCAGGTACCTAGAAATCATCTAGTATCTTCACATACGTACATGAGACGCAAAAAGCAAACCTGGAGAATTCCGAGTTACTAAAGCTCAAGAGCTGCTCGACTTTTTGACCACATCCTTCCCTTTGATACTTTTAGCAGCATTCTGCGGTCTATGTCAGTTTACTCCTTCCATTGTTTACGTAGCCTTCCTTGTATTCAGCTGCTTTCAATTTGACCTTTTATCACCTTTCTAGGTACGCTGGCCTCCGGAATATGCTCAACGTGGTCAGCCCACTTTATTCATTTTATTTTTATGGAAGAAACTTGTGCCTCTGTATCGGATTCGCCACAGTTCTCCTAGCTAAACGAAGCCAAATATTTTCCAAACGACGAGTTCATTCGATAGCTTCTATCCATCTCTTCCATGTCCTCATCAGCGTTCACGTTTCGCATCCATAGAAGAGTATGGGATTTAACAAAATTTTAATTTTAGATTTTCTATGTAATTTCTTGGGTCCGATCAAATCAATGAGGGGAAAAGTAGATTTTATTTGCTATGGATTTGCGCCGGTTAATTTTGTCCTTCTTTCTGCTATCTATTAAAGCTATCAACAAAATAATCTACAGTCGCGAAGTCAACATCACCGAACGTGACAAATGGCCAATTTTTGGGGTGTTTTAAAAGAAATTTTTCACAATATGCTATTAAAATTGGTACCTGTCTGTCCGTCCGTTAGTGCGTCCTAGCAACTTTTCTCAGGTGCTAGAGAGGCTAGAGTCATTTACACTTTTGAAAAACTCGGAAGTTGCTGGTTAATGAATGGTTCATAATCGAAAAAAAATTCAAAGGAGTTTAAGGGGGGCCGCCCAATATAAGGATGTGACCCCTTAATAAGTATAGTATAGCATCAAATGAAAGGTATTGATAAAATCCTTCAATATCACTTGTTAAAATTGCAATATCAATAACGGGGTAGGCTGTCGAAGCGGAAAAACATGAAAAAAGGTCTCTCCCCCTCGCGACTAGACACTTGTGGACCGAACAATCTGAAAATCGGGTGGGTGTTCTGTATGAGTACAACAACTATAAATACCTCAGAAGTCAAAACTCGCTCAACTTTGTTAATACTAGTGAATGATGAATTCCACATTGTCGGCATTAAAGTCGGGTAGGTACACTCAATTCAATGAAATTTTGTATCGAGATTATTCAATACAAGGTTGTCCTATCCTGTAATCCCAGCTTGAAGGCGCCTCACGGTGTAACAAAACGAGACCTGGCCCGAAGTAATGTGTAAAACGGTTCCAGGCTGGATTCTCGGGTTGACAGGGGAGGTGTTTAGTGGGCTGTCCAGTCGCTTGCGAGGATGGGAGCCCCACACTCAGTGCGTAAATGGCAGTCACCACCCAACCACAAAAAAGCTAGAGCTCATTGTGAGGAAAATTTCGTCCATTTATGGGGGCGGCAACTGATTGTAAAACTTGCGTAGTCCTAACAATCTAGAGATTATGTCTATAATAATTAAAGTTGATATTCGAGTAACAAGAAACAGAATCAAACCAGCCAACTAAACTTACAAAGAGAAGAAGATTAAAATCATAAATCAACCCGCAAGAAATATCCCTTGAAGGCTTCAACTTTGAGCATGTCGATTTGTCTACTTCGGGCAATAGTCGGAAGGAATTGCAATCAAAGAGATGGATTCCTCTCTTCCTCTCTTTGATGTAGTGATTTGTATAGCATAAAGCATCACTAGCATAAATGTGTACTTACACAACTCTAAAAATTGCAACGGACTGGTCACATCGACGGAGTATTAAAAGTAAAATAGGGCAGAAAAGTGTCTGAAAGACTGGATTAAAACACACCGCTGCGAAGAAAGCCATGAAAGCTAAAATACACTTATTAAAGCAAAATAGAAAACACTTTCAATGCTACTAAACTGGAAGTTGCTTAACTGAAAATATTGTGCGCGATTTGCCAGAGGCCAATGTTCCAACGTAATTAAGAGTCTAGGCGGTTGGCAAAAGTACACTAGAGAAAGATTATAATCACATAAAATCCAATAAGATAAATACCAACTTGAAATAAACTGAAACCTTAACCGTCACCTATCCCAAACCCATTTGAAAATAGAAGAGAATTCTCAGTAACTATCTCAACCGAGAATACATGGTTCCAATCTACGTTTCAGTCTCGAAACTCATCAAGGTAGATGCTTATGGTGAGAAGAGGGAATACTCAGAATAGAAGAATGAGTATTCAGGAATGAATGTGGGATTTTACAACATCAAATAAACTGATGCCAGACAACTTTTGAAGAGAAAATTAACTAAAGGGAGTCAAACAACTAGACTAGAATGCAGTGTTCAAAAGTAGAGCGGATTAACTGATAAACATTACACCACACCCTGTGAGGCAAAAAAATTAAGGAAAATCGACATCAAAGCCAGGCATTAGTGAAACATATGAAACTATTTCAGAGATGTGTATATCAAAAGTGAAGTTAAAAGTCAAAAGTGAATACCAGATATTTGAATCGGTTAATTGTGCTGCGGGCAAGCCACAGCCATACTCATGGTAATTCAATGCAATATCCCTAGACAAGCAGTTAATTCATAAATCATATTTAAAACAAAATTTTAATCATAATAGGGCTTATTCTCTGAATCAAACAAAAAAAAGATTTTGGGATTCTAAATTCTTTTACATTCAACAAGTGAGCTGATTTTTTAGTCGATTTTTTTTTAAATTTTATGCTTATTTTGTGAAGTTTCCAAAAAGTGCTTTAAAATTCTGTTCAAAAATAAATTGTGTTGTTTCTTCTCCATGAATATTGGCACATTTCATGGTATCATTATAAAATATGTATTACTTTTTGAAAAATTTTAATAAATGTGCTTATTTATGTTATGAATCGGCAGTGACTTATTTAAATTTTATTTTTATATGTGCTTTGGTTTTTATTATTTTTTGAGAAATTATGAACCACGTTTTTTATCACTACTGATAAGTATATAAAGCGAACATTTATTTATGAAAGAAATAAAGTATTAAATGAAAGTTATGCTTTTCACAAAATATGAAATTGATTGTAAAACGAAGGTGCGCCCTATAATGAAGTGAACGCCTGTGATGATCCAATTCAATATTTTTGTTACGCATGACCTTACCCATATGTAGTTATAATCTTACTATTAAGCAGGATCACGTCTCGACTTTAATTGGAAAGCTATCAACTGATAAAACAAATACCTTCTAGAAAGACAAGTGCCGAACAGTTCCTGTGTATCCCAAAATTGTTTCGAGACCTGCATATAATGGACTCTTTGGAATACGTTGGATCAAAAGAAATCAAGCCGATTTCTCCTTGATTTCTTGATTACCGGACAAATTAAGTGGTGTAAATGAGTTACTACCAAAGGCCAGCCTGTAGAAATTGAACATGCTGACAGACCAAGAAACACAACGGACTGTAAAAGAAACAAAACGTCTCATCAAAGAAGCAATATTTTCATATTACTCTAGAAGATTGGAAACAGCGGCGGACAACTCGCACGAAATATGGAACACAATAAATGAAGTAAAAGATAATTCATCACCCTGGATCATATCAAATGCTGAATTTTTTGCATGGACTCTAACAATACAGCACGCCTATGTGGAACAGCAAAAACGCGAAACTACTTTTTTTCAACAATTGGTGAAAAAATTACCAAGAAGCTCGGTGACAAGTCAACTAGCTATTTCAGTATCACAAATAGCCCACCTAAGTCCATCTTCCATATTCATCAAATGAATAAAAGGGAAGTATTAAATACAATCCAAGATTTGAAAAAGAATGCAGCACCAGGTATTGACAAGATCACCACACATGAAATTATTCTAGTCAAACAGGAGATAGCTGAACTATTGGGAAATTTTATAAACGCGCATATTATAAATGGAAAATTTCCGCACGAAGAAAAACTGGCAAAAATAATTCCAATATTCAAAGAAGGAGATCATCTGGGCCCGAATAATTACCGCCCTGTTGCACTTTTGACAGCCTTTAGTAAAATAGTCGAAAAGCTGATAAATAATCGTTCAAAATCTTTCTTAATGGACAATTCTATCATTAATCCGAAGGAGTTTGGCTTTCAAAAGAACAAGGGTACCTTCGATGCGTTACTTTCTGTCTCACGTTATTTCAATGAAAGTCTTGATAAAGGAGATTTTTGTGGACCTGGAGGCGTATGATACGGTTGATCATGACCTATTACTTCAAAAACTTGAATCGTATGGTATTCAAGGAGAATCGAAACAACTTTTTAAAAGTTATTTGAAAGGAAGTCTTGAGCAATCTAGCACCAATGAAATCGGGTGTTTGCCAAGGCTCGATACTTGGGCTAATCTTGTTTTTGCTATATACTACCGATTTGAATATATGTGGACTGAAAGGTCACCACACATTATATGCTGATGATACTGTATTTCTTTATTCGGGACATAATAGAGCTACTATGGAACATATCGTCAACCAGGATCTAGAAAAATAGCGTTCATGGCTTATCGAAAACAAGCTTGCATTGAATACTACAAAGACAAAATACATTGTTTTTAAACAGAAGAATAAGGAAGACATAGAAGTTGTCCTATAAATTAGCAGCAAAAAAATTGCAGAGTGCTAGAATTTAAATATCTCGGTCTTATCATAGATCATCGTTTGATATGGTTGCCACACATAAATAATTTGACGAGACAGCTAGCACCACTGATATGGAGATCGAGTGGTCAGCTTGACTCTCAAGCTGTCACAAAGATACACTATGCAAATAAACCAAGTTCATGCACCAACATCTAGTCACTTAGGCGACAAGGTCGAGGATTTCTACAACGAGATAAGTCAAGCTTGGGACAACAATAAACGCCATTTCAAATTCCTCATCGGAGACTTCAACGCCATAGTAGGAAATAGAGAAGAACAGGAGGTACTGGTAGGGAAATTCGGATTGGGCCAGAGAAACGAGAGAGGAGAGAGACTGATCCAATTCGCCCACCAATACAACCTATACATAGCGAACTCATTCTTCAAGAAACAACCAAGCAGGAAATGGACTTGGCAAGCCCCCAATGGGGTTACAAGGAACGAGATCGACCTGATCCTAACGAATAACATAAGAGCGATCAAAGACGTCTCCGTGCTTAACAAATTCAGGGCAGGCAGTGACCACCGCCTGATCAGAGCGAAACTAACCCTAGACCTAATATCCGAACGAGCAAAACTAGTTAGGAAGCCAATAAGACCAAGAACGACGACAACATCAAGAATAACTTTGGCCAATATCAGTCAATGCTAGAGGAGGAAATGAAAAACCGAGACGCATCGCACCTCGCAAATGCCATGTTAAAATGCGCTAAGGAAGTAGGCCGACCAAGAACAGCAACTAGACACCACAAAATAACTAGCGAAACTAAGGCACTATCTACTAAAGAAAAGACGAGAAATGAAATCATCTTCAAACATCCAGAGAATCGAGTAGACGAAAGTTTGTGAAACAATTAGGAAAAAAATAACGGTAGACATCACCAAGTACAACGAAAAATTAGTAGAAAATGCCATTGAGAACAACAACAGCATAAAGAAGGCAAAGCAAGCACTTATAATTGGCAAAAAACAGTTGATAGCCCTTTAAAAAGGAAACACCAGGGTGACAGATAGGATAGGAATAGTTAAAAATCGTAACGGACTTCTACAGCGACTTATACAAGTCTCCAGGAGTAGCTCCCAACTGTATAACAACAACATCTGAGACAGCAAACGAGCCTATCCCTGAAGTCAACACAGATGAAGTGGAATATGCGATCAATTCGATGAAAATAGGCAATGACGGCATAACCACGAAACTGTTGAAATACGCTGGCTAACGAATCTGGAAAACACTAGCCGAAATATACACCAATTGTCCCAGAACCAGACACATACCTGAAAACTGGAACAGCGCAAACATTGTATTAATCCACAAAAAGGGCGATAAAGAAGATATTAAGAATTACAGGCCAATAATTCTGCTACCTGTCTTCTATAAGGTATTCACCAAAATAATTAGCAATCGAATACAAGCAGCCCTTGACGCTGAACAGCCACGGGAGCAAGCTGGATTTAGAAGTGGATTCAGTACAATAGACCACATCCACACCTTGAGAGAAATCATGAGCAGGGCTAAAGAGTACGAACTACCCCTAGCACTGGCGTTCTTAGACTTTGAAAAAGCCTTTGACTCGATATACCCTGAGGCGATTATAAGAGCACTATACAATCGAGGTATAGATAAAACATACGTGGAAATGCTCTCAAACATCTACAGGAGCGCCAAATCAAAGGTCAAAGTGTTTGATGACACGCCAGAATTCCCCACACAAGAAGGTGTTATACAAGGGGACACAATCTCTCCAAGGCTATTCAATACCACCCTGGAAAACATCTTTCGAGAACTAAAATGGGAAGAGAAGGGCCTACAAATCGACGAAGAACGCATCAATCACTTAAGATTTGCCGACGATATAGTCATAATTGCTCAGAGCCAAGAAGGACTACAACTCCTCCGAAATCAGCTTAGCGAAGCCAGCGAAAAAGTCGGCCTAAGAATGAACCTAAGTAAAACTTAGGTTATGCTCAATGAACATCTAGGTCAGGTTGAAATAGCACTGAACAACACCAGGCTAGAAACAGTAGAAGAATATATCTACCTAGGGCAGCTAGTACATAATAGGCGAATCAAGCTAGCATGGAGCGCGTTCGGGAGAAACTCCTCATATTCAAATCTAAAATGAAACTCCGCTTGAAAAAGTAAAAGCTCCACCAATTTATCCTACCTGTCATGACATACGGCTATGAGACATTGACGTTAAGAACAGGAATCACACGGAAATTACAAGTGGCACAAAGAGCAATGGAAAGGTGCATGCTAGGCACCACTAAAAGAGACCGTAAGACATTGGCTTGGATAGAGGAAGATCCAAAGTGACAGATGTAGTCCATAGAATTAGGTCACTAAAATGGCAATGGGCCGGACACATAGCTAGGCTAACTGACAACAGATGGACTGCCAAGATCACACTATGGTTCCCAAGAGGGATGAAAAGACCACGAGGAAGACCAAAAATACGGTGGAATCATGACATCAGGAAACTAGCGGGTGTCACCTGGACAAGGATAACACAAAATAGAGATGACTGGAAAGAAATGAGGAATCAATACGTTAGGGAGGCTACACCATAATACACATAGGTATATATGGTTGAACAAGCTGCAGATGATGATGATACCGGTGTTTTAACATTGCCTGGTATGCACGCATAGGAATTTACGACGTATGAAGTGCAGATCGCACAAGCGTTGTGCGACGATGAAAAAGTACGGAGAGAGTGGCAGGGAATGGAGTGATTAAAAAAAGAAGCGAGTTACGCAATATTTAAAATAAGGAGGGTGTGGATTTAGATTAAAGTGAGGAACAGTTGGTTAGACTTGTCTCACGAAGCTTTGGATAAGAAAACTTAGGTATATAGAAAATATTTGGCCAAGAATACCAAGGCAAGGAGAAATTTGTTGAGTTCCCCGATCAATAGAAATAAGAAAGAAAATATTATTAGTAGCAACTTACCGGGCTGTTATGCATGACATAGAAGTAAAAGCTTAAGACGAAGATTTTTCTTTTAAGTACCTCCATTCACTACCACTCTCTCCGTCGCTCTTTCTTCTGCGGAACTGAAAGGCCAACGGCGGACCAATTCTTTGTGGTCACGCACAGATCTGGATGAATAATTAACTCAGGCAGTCTTTTGACGCTTATGATGGAAGCGCGGAGATGGACTGATCCCATGTTTATTTAACTTTGCTCTGGAATACTTCATTAGAAAGCTATGTATTAGTAAAAGAGGTATATGGCCGGATCGTGTGGTCGAGTCAAATAGAGTCTATATAGTATCAATATCCCATCAAGATCATTTACGAAGGTCAACAAAATTTTACTGGAACTCGGCTTTGAAGTAAAATAATTGGGTCGTTAACTGGGCAAAAACGAAAGGCCTGATGCAGTTGAGAAAAAAATACCACAATGGATAAAACAACGCTCGACGGATGTGCATAGACAACTCGGAGAAAAACGTCAACGAACGCTAAAGAATACAACTCACCTGCATACAAAGAAAAACTAAGCTACCGTGCTAAAATTGTGATACATCGGCACTCGCTCAAATCTCCGCAAATACACTGTGAAAAATTACGGAAGCAAACCTGAAAATTGATGATAAATACAGTGAAGAAGCTTGAAGCAGTAGCTTAAATTTCCATTTACTCAATTGTTCTGATTTTATAGAATTGATGATTTTCAACAAGTTAGCAAGTACCTATGAAAAATGGTGACGAAGCATAGAGATACATGGAAGAAAAACTGCTGTACAAAGCAACATTAATATAAATTTAAACGATCAAATCTAATCTTTTGTGTTGACCTGTCTTGGATTGATTGAAATATTTTTTGAAAAGGAAACCAAATTATAAAAGCATACGATTTTCAATCAAATGAAAAACATGCCGTTTCTCAGGGAAAAGCAACGACGTTATTTTCATCCTCATACGTAAGTACGTAGCCACACCTGCTTTAATATGGAAAATTATGCAAACTTCACTTGTCAAATCTGTTAAGTTAATTTGACAAACAAACAAAAAATACGCTTTTGTAAAACATTTCTAGATTAAAATTTTTTCCTACATCAATTAGCTATTGAATCAGGAAATTATGCTCATTTTCATGATTCTATAAAAATAAATAAAAAAGGTAAATATTCCATTTTCTGGCTATTCCAAAAAAAAATCGATAACATAAATTTAAAATCGACCCAAAAAAGAAAACAAAATATGATTTTGTACACTTTTATATTTAAATGTTTTTTTTTTCGTTTATATGTTACATTCTACAAAAGAAGAAGAAAATATGTTCTGGAACTTAAAAAATTGAACATTATAAAATGCCTTTAAGTTTTCTTTCAAGGCAGTATATGAGCAAAAACATTTTATATCAATCCAAGATACCAATGCTTGACATTTTCCATTAATTAAAGGCATTTCATTATATCCTTCCATCTCAAGGTTTGTTTCTGTCTGTCCATATTTGACCATCCAACCAAATAGAAAAAAATAAACTAATCATGCAAAGAAATTCATAGATTTCATCAATATGAAAAAAGCTTTTATAATAGCTAGAAATTTTATAATTCTCCTTTCCTTAAAATTTTAATGTAAGAATAATTTGCTAGTGAATGTTTTTATTTTTAAATTGATCAATTCAAAATGAAGTGCCAATTGAATTTTATCTAACTAAATTTAAAAATAATGCTTTTACTTGTATGTAATCATATCTTTGTATATGTAAAGAATTTGAAGAGATCGTGTTTGTTTCGTATTATTACAATTAAGGTTTCCTTAATTCCTTTTTAAATTTAACTAATTACATAAAACGAATGTATGTGTATGATTCCGTAATTATTAATTTATTTCATTAGAATTATATTAAGGCTTCCAGTCGTGGGTTTTACCTTTTCGCTTTCTTATTATTTTTTGGTGTTTGAGAGGATAGTTTTAAGCAAAATAAAATTAAATCGTCTTGAGTTAAATAAGCATGTGTGTAAATGTTTTCAAATTAAATTCAAATGTAGCAACGAGTTTTTTTATCAATTTCATTTATAAGATGTAAATTAGATAGTAAAGTTTGCAGTGAAATTTGAATTTTACTTAGTATGGAAATTTGATTGCGAAGTGTAATTTAATTTATTTCTTTTCTTGTTTCTGTTTGCTATTATCATCGTGCTTTCTTAACTATTTAAAGTATATTGATCAGTCCTTTTTAATGTTTCTTACTTTTAAAATTGTTGTATTTTTTTATTGTGTGATACTAAATTTGTTTGTTTATATTCTTATTACTTAGGAGAAGAAAGTATCTATTGTTTAGTTGCAATATTATTGGAAAAACTATTGAACACACCGATGTAAGAACAACACGATATTGTACTAGTGGCAAAAGAAAATTTAAATTTAGATTAATTTATTTCAGCGCTGTGAGTAATAGATTCTCGTTTGTCCAATTTAAGTGACATTAAAGGGCACTTGTTAAGAACGCTTTGAAGGAGGCAGCAAATATCTTGAAATTTATTCAAATATTTTAGAACAAGAAAATACTTTGTTCTTTATCTGTCTTTAACTTCATTGACATTCATCTATTAAAGCGGAAATTTACATATAAACTTGAATTCGCTCTTCCATGGTATCCTCGATAAACAGCGGAAAATTATGAAGCATTCACAAAACATCACCCATATCTCATCTTTAATTCCACCCGAAAGGCATATGGAGAAATAATGCACTGAAATATATTTATTTAATGCACCATTTCCAAATAAAATGGCATTTCTGAACCATTAGCATTTAAAAGCCAATTTAGTAGATCAGATCAAAGATGGACACTCATTAGAAGCATCCACTGAACTTTTAGCTTCGATAAACAGCGGAAAATTATGAAGCATTCACAAAACACCACCCATATCTCATCTTTAATTCCACCCGAAAGGCATATGGAGAAATAATGCACTGAAATATATTTATTTAATGCACCATTTCCAAATAAAATGGCATTTCTGAACCATTAGCATTTAAAAGCCAATTTAGTAGATCAGATCAAAGATGGACACTCATTAGAAGCATCCACTGTACATCTTGAAATATTCTCAAGCTGTGATGCATAACATATTAGTTTCTACCATTTGCTTATTCTCAATTTTCTTGTTCTGAGCCAGTGAAGCACGCCTGAGTCAATGCGATTATAAAAGACTACGAGACCACTGTTTTAAAGCATTCCTTCAATAACAGTTGACATTTGCCAAATAATGGAAGATAAGAAAGCAAAGCATAATATTATCAAAGATTATAAACCCTGTTTCATTATTATCTTATTATGACTGAATGACTATAAAGATTATCTGAGTAAAATGAATGATACTGAACTACCCAAACAAGAGTCGGTAGTTTAGAATCTCCCTATGGTTATTTCCCGAAATGATTTCAAGTTATCTGTATTAATTAGATGCAGCTATTGGCCCAAAACTCAGGAACAAATATTTTATAAAAGACCGGCAAGGGACGATGACGCTAAAAACTCAATCGAAACAACTTGAGAACGATCGCAGATAGACATCTTAAAAATATGCACCAAGCTGTGATATGCGCGTAGTGTAGTGGTTAGAGTCTTCGCTGCGTAAGCGGAAGATCCCTGGTTCGTATCCAGTTGGTGACAACGAGATTTGTTTCGAGTGATTCTTCGGACAGATTGTAAGTTCGTTCAATTATTTGCGCGCTGGTTTAAAATCAGAACGTATCGCAGCTTGATGGACGGACACACAGCCAAAGCGTGATACAGACCATTTCACTTTCTCAAGCGCAGAAACTTATGATCAAGATAATGAGATACTCTAACTATCTCTAAGCGAAGGCTCGAAAGGGGTTGTAGTACGAAAGAAAAAAAAGAACTGTGTTGGGCACTGATTTCTAAGTTAGTACCTATCACAGCTGACTTGGCTCCTAGTTCGTCCGAGGAATAACTAGAAATAAATTTGGTTGCTAGCAACAGAATCCAAATGAGAGATTCGGCTTAATCGCCTCGCCACGAAGACTACAGGTAACATATTATATTTCAAGAATTTGATGCAAATACTTGAGGGTCAGTTTTGTTGTTGCTACTGGTATTATTTATTTGGATACAATGACCCGTACCAACTGTCTTATCTGGAGACGGCTTAACACTTCTTAAAAGGAAGAGCAATACACAGCGATGTAATTTTGGAACAGAACAGAATCGAGATGAAAAGATGAATAGCAGAATTAAAATCTAGTCTATTTGAGCAGAACCTTGTTTACCTAGATCCAATGCTTTCGTGATATATGAGTGAAAGTGAAAACAGTAACGATTTCAGATTTGTCATTGCATAATTGTGAAGCTTTCGATTAATCCACATAATTTCCAGCGCACAGCACCGGATTGAATATAGCAAGAGTAGGAATATGACGCTCTGTAACTGTGAAATTGTACGTACTGTGTTTGTAGCGATAAGTGCTGCAGAGCCGTCACGCTGATATCACTCTCGTAAAACTTGAAAATTTCCAGCTAACAGCACTGTGTTCTCCACCAACGAAATAGTGACTAGCTGAATCTTAGGCGAATAGAACACGGTAAATATAAAAAGGAATTCGTAATATTAGCACCGAGCCTGGCGGACCATTTCCCTCTTGTGACCAGATTATACTAAATCTGCACGACCCTCTCTCCTATAGGTTTAATGGCACAGTTTTATTGAATACATTGAAAGAAGGCGCATACGTGCGGACATTATGCTTCCATTTTGGTTATTTACAAGTGCATTGCTTGTAGCGAAGCACAGAAGCCTATGTAGAATGGTTTGTTCATGCAACAGCAACTTGGTCATTGTCTAATGAATATTGTGTCGGCAATATCTATCAACGTCTATCGAAAATTTTCAATATGCCCGCTCCACAGAAAAATGTGCTGATCATAGCCTATCAAAATTGTACCAATCTTTTGAGACGCTTTCGGGACGAAACCGATGGGTATTTCCGAATGCTAAGTCTAAGCGATGTGAAAGCTTCGTTGCCAAATCAAAACGTGCATACCAACTTACATGCACGCAATCTTTGCACCACCGAAGCACGAGTAGTACCATAATATTTTCAGAGTAGCCAGAAGACTTTACGATTAAAATTGCCATCCAAATGATTCCGAGATCTTTTCTATAGGCATATATCATTGATTGGTTTTTCTTTGGTACTAACAATTATATGCTTATTTCAGTTTGGTGTCTGAAAAGGTAACTACCTAGAAGAATTAACCTGAACAAATGAAGTTCGGCTTTAATTAAATTCGAAGTTTTTGTGCTAGATTTGGATCGAAGATATTAAACTGGCTTTATATTAGTCAATAGAGCGAACCATGTTGAATGTACAAAGAGATTGCGATTAAATTCAAGTTATTTAGTTAGAAGACTCCCATTAATATAAATAGAAATACAAAGATCGAAGCAATGAAAGAGGATTACTAAGGAATCCCACATCTCGACTTTTTCATTGAAATAAGATAACTGATGGAAAATTTTGCTGCTCAGCTTGATCTCGTGATCAAGTTGAATATAGCAAATGATTATTGCATATTTCCAATTTAACTAATTTTAATTTCGGGTTGGTCAATAGCCTTAAAAGTTAGGAGAAACACCAGAGGAAAAATATCTGGAGGATAAATGGAAAAAAACTATATGATAAACAAACACTAAGCTGAACACATTTTCTATTAAAGCTATACAAAACAAACAAGAAAATTATCAAAAGGAACCACCCACATTACATCGAGCTCACATTGGCAAACAACTAAAATCGTGACAAATTTCAATTAAAGTTAAATGTAAAAAAATTCAGTTTACGTTTTCTTTTGCTTAAATTTATCCACTAATATCGTGTTGTCTTCTCAAGAAAACTTCATATCTCTCTCTTGTTCTTCTTTAAAACACTTTTAAAATTAAAGTCATATAGTAGAGGATCATTGAAAAGTTCAAGAAAACTAATCAAAGCAAAAAAATACACATTACTAACTAAAATCAGTCCAGAAGCGTTGAGTACATGCTAAATTCTATATATAATACGAACATGTTTTTTATTGTAGTTCTTTTTCCTTCCACTCTTCTCCTATTCCGTTGCTTTATATGTGTTATATGTATAATTACGATTTTCATGAAACTTTAAATTTAAACGTTTATTTGCATTTATATAGCTCTTTCTTTTTCCTTACACATTATTCTATATTTTATTTTTTTGTCCCATTTTTAATTAAAATTTTAAAACTTTTCTACACACATGTTATGCTTGCTCCGTTCAGCTGTTATGTAATCGTTATGATCTTTTATTTCTTTTATTTTCCACTGAGATGTCTAGTTTCTATTTAAAAACAAACTAAATATGGTGAAAAATTTTTAACAATCAAGATAAAAGAAACTATAGAATGCAGCCACTGCTCATTATTTAATGTTCTCTTTTTCGAATGCATTTTCTATTTTGTTTTATTTTTTTAGTCACTTTTTCATTTTCGTTTTTAAGAGTTGAGGTAAATTTGGCAAAAAAGAATTGCTAATATAATTGGAATCATTTATACAAATGTATAATAAAGTCGATTAAATTAAACATTTTTCTTTCTTTCTTGTTTATATAACATTATATAACGTTGAGTTGCCTAATTATGCCAGGGCGTAACGGTACGATCCATTTGTATTACAAAATTTACTCTGTACCTACGAGCCCTTACAAGCTGCACAAGTATGTTTACAAATAACTCAGCAAGTCAACGGTTAAACTTTGTCTTGTTACCCGTTCTCCTAATTAGCAGTAATTTTCTCAAAATTGAGTTTTGCATTCAAGTGTCCCACATATTGTTTGCATTTTGCATAATTTTCTGCGGTCACCTTCGCCAGTACTTTCACTCGCTTATTTATGTATACTTTGACAGTGTTTCTCCTTTTGTCTATGCATATATAATTACACCGCAAAAGAAGTTATTTCGACTAGGACTCCATTTATCATCAAATTGTCTTATTCGTTTTGAAGAGAACTTAAAAGAGTTCCAATTATTATGGAATATTAGTCTGTTGCACTTTCTTTTAAATATACGAAAAAAGTCGTAACACTTTTCACTTGATTAATTATGCAGAACTAATGCATAATCGTAAGTAAGAGTTTATTGTTTAAATGTATCACTTTGTTGGGTTTTTGTCACGGCTTGGTATTATTCAAGTTGTTTGTATTGAAATATATAAAATGTGTCGCTTTTGATGTCGCATGAACTAAATACAAGATTGTTTTTTAGGCTGCAATCGCCTCATTTTGCCGTCATTCCCATTGGTGTGGTGATGGAGGCAGTTCTGAAGGATGCGCTACTGTTGAACTGAAAATGGAGAAGAATTTCGTTAGCAATTGGTAATACTTTAAAAAAACTAATTAAAATTATTAAGCAAAGCTTAGGATCATTTAGTTAACATGCAAATTGATGATGGATATTTTATTATGAGGTTTGATTTAAAACACATTTCTAGGATTATTTACAAAAGCAAAGCAAATGCATTACAGATTTTAGAAAATATTTGCAGAATACGTATAGAAGTTTGAGTGAAAGGCTTTGTAAGCAATACAATTTATATCTTTCAGAAAATTTAGAACCTATCGTTAAGAAATGAATTGACACTTTCACGATCTATCAGTAGCCAAGTACTCGTATATTTTGTGGGGGAAGTAGTAAATGATTTTATACATTATTAAGATTGTATAGCCCTCTTCATGAACAAAGTATGGAGAAACAGAAATATAAGTTGAGTAGGCAACCACAAATTGTTCTTGTAGTAATATTAGAAAATTCAATTGGCTATCACTTCGCCAGCAAGAATCAATTGTTTTGAAAATTGCATGTTTTTTGTGGTTGGGAGGCGAAGGTTGTTTACGCCCTGAGTGTGGGACTCCCAAGCGCACAATGCTTCTGGGCTATCCACCGTTTGACATATTACTTCAGGCTAGGCCTCATTTTCCTACGCCTAGAGGTGTCTTCAAGGTACAGGAATTCCTTCTCTTGCGGGAAGGAAAGGAGAGAAGGGGATTACCCCTCCACCCTCGACGCGAAAGGTATACTGGAGCGTAGTATACCTGTTTTAACTGTCAGGACTGCCCAAGAATAATGTGCCACGCGGTTCCATTTGTCAACTGATGTAAGCTTCTTTCTGATTATAGTTTCTGTTGTCTCTCATCCATAACAGCCTCCTCCTTTTCGCCTACATTTGGGCGTAGGTAGATATTTCCGCGTTCTATTACAAGTAGGGTGATGGACACCATCTCTACGATCACCAAAAGCGCCGACTTGGAGCCTGTTGGGTGTGTGCATGTGATTCGCAGGACTCCTTGTCTCTGCACCTGTGTCAACCGCTTTCAATACAGCTGAGATCATCGCCCATAGTTCTGATCATTACATTAATACAGATTGCACGGCACTCATCAGGAGTCGTCTCCTTGATGAGGCAATCAGTCGCGTAAGTGGCTTTACACGTGCTGCAGCCTTATCAGCTGTTGCCCCACTTTTGCGCAGAAAAACTTTATGAATGCGCCCAGGTATTTCACTACTGGTTTCAATTCGACCAGCATTGATATTTTGTATGCTCGCGCTAGGACCGTGAAAATTCTCAATTCGACATTTTAAACTTCTGTATTTGAAAATGTTTATTAGTTTTCCTCGTAGCAGCACTACAACACCTTACGGGCCTTGGCTTCCCACAGAGAGCACTTCCAATTGTCTTGGTATATCAACCGCGTCCTCCAATTTTAAAACGGAGCAGCGACGTGCTGAGTTCGTCGACTTTGTCGGTTTTTCCACTCCTCTCCGTCCCACTCCCATTATTCGCCTAACGACCCACCTTTCAAATGCGTTTAATATGTTAGCGAAACTTTGGGTTAGGGTCCATATCTCACAACCCTAACATAACACAGGTCTTGTCGCTGATTTGTAAACTTGCAGCTTTATTCTCCTGTGTATAGAGTAAAACGATTGATATGTGTGAACTGAACTCTGTTTCGTATCTCTGTTGTCTCATTGGCATCTTTCGTCAATTTGGCACTTATGGATAAAAATTCGCATACGTTTTCAATTGGGTATTAAGTTTTGTGAATTTTTAGATTTTTTTCTGGATAGCAGCACATCAACCTGTTGGTACTTACACATCCATGTCGTGAATCGAGAATCCTGATAATAGATAGCTAGATTAAATACAGGAGATAACAGTCGAGAATCCTGATAATAGTACGTTTTTTTGTGGTTGGGATGATGTCATTTACACACTGAGTATGGGACTCCCATGCTTGCAAGTGACTAGGCCACCCACTACACACCTCCCCCGTCAACCCGAAAACCCAGCGTCGAACCGTTTGACACATTACTTCGGGCGAGGTCTCGTTTTCTTACGTCGTGAGGCGCCTTCAAGCCGTGGGATCCCTCTTCTAGCGGGAGGGGCGAGGGGAAGAGCAATTGCCAGACAAGTGATAATAGTACGTTTGACAAATTCAATTGCACAAAAAAGTGTAAATTTTTTGTGGCTAATACAAGCGCTTGAAATATATTCAATAAAGTAATAATAAAGTTAAATGGAATAACATAATAATAATATCCGGCGGCAAATAAATAGTTAAAGAACTACTTTTATTTTTTTATTACCTTAGAATATTCATAAATAAGAAGTGACACTCTTTTTCATTTATCTAGAAAAAATTATCAACAAATTTTTGAGATAAATCCGGCGGTGGAAATGGGCAAGAAACGCTGCCTACACATAGAACTGGTAAAATATAGAAAGCGTAAATAATTTGCCAACTGTGACTGACGCTTTTTAAGCAGTTTGTACTCAAACACATAGCTCCATTAGAATTACGAACTTCAGAACTATAAGAGCTATAGCCGAAAGACAGTGGAAAGTTAATAATAAGTTACTCCCTTAAATCTTTGTGGTAAAAAATCAGACGGGTTTGCCCACATGTACTCAGGTAACATTTTTTTCGTGAACGGTTGACAAGTGTTTGCATGATCTTTTTAAACGAAGCCTTAAAACTGCGGAAGCAGTATCATGTTATGTATACAGGAATGAACACAGATTAACGTATACTCCTTCTCCCCTTGTAATTGGGCATCTTTGAGCAACAAAATCTGAAAAACATGCAACTGAAGTTCTTTATGATTATAAATTCGTTCCAACTTTTCATATAATAATATGCCATATTAACAGGCCAAAGCGTGGTTCTGACAATATCACCCCGATTGCCAATATATACGATCAAGATAATGAAATACACTTTCTCTAATCGAAGGCCCGAAAGGGGCTGTAGTGCCAGAACAAAAATATTAAAAATTTCAGAAAATAATTGTATCATGAATATCATTACGAATTTATTCAGTCCATATAAGTAATACTGAAACACTGGGCAGCCGCGTTGAATTAAAAAATATATATTTCTTTCGTAATCTGAGTATTTAATGTGTGAACCAGTGTTTATTGAAGTCGTTTATTAATGACTAAAGATAAATGGATATTTGTGATGGACTGAGGGGACTTAGTACGCACGTCGAAATCACCTTCTTCTAACATTTTTCTCCTCAAATAATTAATAAGTGGCAACGCAAAAATAAATTTTCATAAGTAAGTCTATATAGGCTTGATTGCAAAACCCTCATTGTAGAAGCATATTCCAGTCTACTCAACATTTTGTAATTTGTTTTCTAAGGCGACACAGAATGTATGCACGTGTGTTGGTTGTTCATTTAAGGTATCCCTGATAATCAAAAATCAATGAAGCCTAAGAAATTGATAACAGAGAAAACTCTGCCTGCACACAAACTCTTTGTTCACGAATACTAAAAGGAACGGATGGTCAAGTTTTTCCGCCCGTTATTGTAGCATTAGAAAATCAAATTCAGGGCAATCCATTTTTAAGGGGTTTTGTACTATTTACAAAGCCCTATTGGAATCACGCCTTGTATCCGTCTGTATGTCAAAGCAGTTTTTTTCTGGAAATACGGCAGATATAATCATTATAGTGTGTGAAAAGGTCAGAAATGATGACTTTAGAAAGTTTTCGGGTGAAAAAATGTTCAATGAGTTCAAAAAAATAGATATCAAATATAGTCAAGCGCAGTATTATATGAAATATCTCGATAAGATCTTTTCAGAAAAGGTCTTAAAAACTAGTAAATCAGTATCGAGGGGGGCAGGGAAGGAAGAAATGTATGATATTTTTGCGTAAATTACAACGATCTAGCGCTATGGAAAGGCCAAAAGAAAGAGTGGGATATCAAAAGGAAGGTATTGATTAGAACATTTAAAATCAAAAACTAAGTCAGCTTATGACTCAGGAGGTCCAGGTGAGAGCTAAAGTAAGAAAAATTCTAAATATTTGAAAAATAAGACACATAAGTAGGCCTTTATGAGAGCAAGGGCAATGAATACCTCAGAATTCTAACTTCACTCAATTTCGTTAGTAATAGTATGATTTGTTAATTTTTCGTTTTGCTCGAGAAAATTGAGAAGACACTCTTCAACTTCTTGAATTCTTGACAATTGTATTAACGTAAATAGAGTTTTCTATTAGGGACATAACAATTGCGTATCTTTATATGAACGTACCCTTAAACTTTTTTAATGAACTGTCAATGTCAAAACGTTAGTTAAAGTCAACATTTTCATCATGGTAAAGTTCACGAACCAGCAACGTTTGGAAATTATTAAAAATTACTACCGAAATTCTGAGTCGGTTTCATCGAAAAATTATATTAAGCGATGAAGCTTATTTCTTGCTAAGTCGCTTTGTTAATAAGCAAAATATGCGTTATTGGTCTGCAACAAACCCACATGTGCTTTTTGAGACACCATTGCATCCGCAAAAAATTGCTGTTATGTGCAGTTTTCATCGCGGAAGTGTGATTAAGCCGTATTTGTTCGTGGATGAAAATGACCGCTATGTTACCGTCAATTGGGAGCGCTATTGTGTTATGTTGGAAGATTATTTGTGGCCAGAATTGGATGAACTTGACATCAACGATATGTGGGTTCAACAAGACGGTGCCACTAGCCACACAGCACGCCTCATAATCGATTTGTTATGTCCATAATGGAAAACCCTTTATAAGATCCTTGCATAAGCTATCAATTTTTATTAAACGGCGAACGCTTCGACACTCTATAAATATCAAGTATACTTGAAACGGCCGAACATATTTTTAATTTAAAAAAAATATTGTCTTAAATTAAAAAAACAATTAACTCGGATGTATTCGGAGTACTCCATATTTCATCGTCAGCAATCACTACTATTTTTTTTAAGTCAGACTTGATCGAGTATGCTTCCTTCTTTACTTGATTTTCGTAAAAAGTAAGACTGCATACCTTTTGATCAAAATTCAAAATATTCTCATCGTTTTGTGTGTAAAAGGCTTCATATGCACCCAATCTTCTTGCATCATTTACTGATTTTTTATACGTTTAACATTCATTTGATTATGGCCGTCATAAAGAATATGGTACGCTACTGCTGATTTGTTAGGCTGACCAAGGCGTATACATATCATATGTTCTCTAAAACGATCTTCAATGCATCTTTTTGTTTCGCCGTAATACGTTTTGTTATGTTCTTCACAATTAATTGCGTATATCCCCGATTTTTCAAATTGGGTATTTTCTCTTTCGTTGGCCCTAGAAAATTTTCTAGTTTTTGATCACTTTTGTAAACAATGTCCAAGGTATGTTTCTTGAATATTTCTTTTTAGTTTCTATATTATTTCCGGAGCAAGGATTTATAATTATTCCAATAAAACCAAAAGAGCCCAGCTTTCTATACACTTCACAGACAGAAAATATTAACAAACAACGCGTTGCAGTAACCCTTGCTCCAGAAATAACACAGAGAGAGTATTAAAGGATCATACCTTGGTATTCCTATTCGTATGCAAACGAGATGAATGCACGAAGAATTTCCCGTTATAAATTTTCAGTTTCTCTATAAATTAGCATCACCTGGGAAGTATGTAAGATCATCTGGGAAGTATGTACAGTACATCTTTGCATTTTTTCCGAAGCGCCTTTATAAATCGATGCGTAAATACGGGCGCTTTACATAGGTAGATTCTGAACTATTCATATGCTTTCGCTTTAGATTGTAATTTTAAGCAATAGTTCTACATCACTTTATCGTTTGTTTTTTTCTCGAAAATGTACCGCTATATTCTTATTGAAATTAATTATAAAAGTGTAACTATTTTTTGGTGAATACACCTTAAAAGGGCTCAGAATGCTCAAATACCCTCAAACTACCCTCTTTGTGCTTCTTTCTACAAAGGATGGATTATAATCGTTTTAAGCCGAATCTATTTAGTTATGCAGAAAAAAAATCATTTAGAAGTCTAGTGTCACAAGAATTTGAAAGAAATATAATACAATAAGCATTAAAAGGTTAAACCATTGAAATTCCTTCTTCTCAGAACGCTTTACAATATTGTTTTGGTGATCCCAGGACTACAATTGCCTCTCATTGGTCATGCTGAAATATTACCTTGAGAATATTTGAAGATTGATTTATTCATACTACAGAAATTAAATCAACTAATTGGCGGATAAACTTAAGGATATAAGTGCGCAGGATATCCAGATGGCATATTCACTTGTGATGTTATTTTGCAAAAAGTCTGGGGTAAATATAGCAGCTCTTAAAGTTGCCAGAGACGATGAACATCTTCTAAATATGTCTGGTATCTACTTCAATTGTAAGCTGTAGCTTAAATCAGTTTGCGTTGATTGATACTCATTTTGATTTGGGAGTCTTTCATAAATTATTGAAACAGAGTTTCAACTAAACCTAAATAGCTACCATTTTCTTTAATTCAATGAAACATTGAAATCTAATCTTGTACCAAGCTGTAATATATATATATATATATATATATATATATATATATATATATATATATATATATATATATATATATATATATATATATATATATATGTATATATATATATATATATATATATATATATATATATATATATATATATATATATATCTATATATATATATATATATATATATATATATATATATATATATATATATATATATATATATATATATATATATATATATATATATATATATATATATATATATATAGCTCGGCCATTTTGAATGTTCACTTGATTGGTGATAGCTGCTTTACTTGCACGTGTTTTCAATCGTCTTCGATTTTTACTTATTCAAAAAAATGGATCAAAGAACGTGTATCAAATTTTGTGTGAAAAACGTAATTAAGTGCGCGGATGCATTCCGAATGTTGACTGTGGCATACGGAAAAGCTACCTTGGACCGAAGCAACGTTTATCGGTGGTACAAAATGTTTTTAGAAGGCCGAGAAGATGTGAACGCCGAAGAGCGTGCCGGACGCCCGAGCACTTCAACAACAGACGAAAAAATTAATGAAGTGGAGAAAATGGTATTGGCCAATCGTCGAATCACCGTTAGAGAAGTTGCTGAGGACCTAAACATATCGATTGGCTCGTGCCATTCGATTTTTATCAACGATTTGGGCATGAGACGGGTCGCCGCGAAATTCGTACCAAAATTGCTCAATTGCGACCAAAAACGGCAACGCATGAACATTGCTAATGAGATGTTAAACTCTGTCCGCGACGAACCAAATTTGCTCCAGAGGGTCATAACTGGTGACGAATCGTGGGTTTATGGTTATGACGTGGAAACCAAAGCTCAATCATCTCAATGGAAGCTGCCGCATGAACCAAGACCGAAAAAAGCGCGCAAAGTTCGGTCGAATGTGAAAGTTTTGCTGACAGTTTTCTTCAATTGCAGGGCGTGGTGCATCATGAGTTCTTGCCACAGGGAAGAACGGTCAATAAGGAATATTACCTGCAAGTTATGCGCAATTTGCGCGAAGCAATCCGCCAGAAACGCCCGGATTTGTGGGAGAACAAAAATTGGCTTTTGCACCACGATAACGCCCCTGCTCACACATCGTTGCTTGTGCGCGACTTTTTGGCCAAAAACAACACACTAATGATGCCGCAGCCACCGTATTCCCCAGATCTGGCCCCCTGTGACTTTTTCTTGTTTCCTAAACTGAAGAGGCCCATGAAAGGACGACGTTACGCTACGCTTGACGAGATAAAGACGGCATCGAAAGAGGAGCTGAACAAGATTTAAAAAAATGATTTTTTGAAGTGCTTCGAAGATTGGAAAAACCGTTGGCACAAGTGTATAATATCTCATGGGGATTACTTTGAAGGGGACAAAATAGATATTCATGAATAAATAAATAATTTTTGAAAAAAAACAAAATTCGTGATATTTTTTGAACACACCTCGTATATATATATATATATATATATATATATATATATATATATATATATATATATATATATATATATATATATATATATATATATATATATATATATATATATATATATATATATATATATATGTATATATATAAACAAGTCTTCTGTCTTTTACGGAAGGCGTTTCTAATTTATTACTATGGCATTTGCCCGAAGCAGCCATTAGAAATTATTGCATGATGTTCAAGAACATGTTGAGCCCAAATCACATTATGTTAAGCAATGAATATTCTCTAATTCAGTGGGATAGGTCTACTAAGGTCTCTGATAGCAGATTGAGACTAGAAGGCTTACTATGAATATTTTAGCGCATTTAAGTGTAGTCTTCATTTGTAGCCTTTGGAACGGCTTTGACCGCGGCATGTTATAAGAAATATTCTACGACATCGAATTCCACAAGAATTATTGGCGACATAATGTGAGTGTACAAAAATACGAAGCGATCCTGTTTCGGTTGAAGTTGTTGGCTAGTCAGGACCTGAAACGGGAAAGTTTCTACAATTTCTACACTTCGGGACGGGTCCCTCTTAAATCCTGTTTAAGATACCTAGGTATTCATCTGGATCAATACCTATGCAGCCTACATTACTTTCTTATCCTGTTGCGACCGCAGGTCCTTGCGTATATGGATTTCGCGAATCCTTGAACTGAATTTTATTGTCAGCATCGTCAGATCATATTTAATTGACGTAAAGAATAAGGTTTACTTCGGAATTTAATAAATTCAACCGACAATAGAATCTATGTATGTACAAAATTACTATCTTCATGTAAGCAATTTACGTTTTACAACAAGATTTATTATATATTATAAAGATTTATGTGCGTCACTTACGCATCGTAACGTTCGCGCTGTATTTATTACTATAGCTGTTGCTATTATGTATATGGCTTCAATGCTGATGAATATAGGGCCCTTGCAATCGTTCACCTAGGCGTTTAACTGCGATGGAATGGGTGGCAGCGAATCTGAACAAGTTTGAGTTCGAGGACGGATCAGCTAAGGGTTTGTTCTCCATGGGGGAGAACAAAAAATGACGGGAAGGAGTTACAGGAGTGGAAAAAACGTAGATCTGCGGAAGTAGTTTTACACGCAACTGAAATTAAGATAAGTTGACGGCAAAATTGTAAGAGCAAAGTAAGGAAGGAAAAATAGAACAAAATCCTTGAAATATTATATTAATATACTCTCTTCATTTGAGATGATCTAGTGAATTTTTGGTCAAATCACCGACGTTTAATCTTAACTATTGCCAACATGTTTAACTGAAAAATACTTTTTTGTTTTGTAAAAAGTTACAACAATTTTACAGTTGACCGGTGTGGGCCTTCAGTAGGAGTTGCGGTAGAGCAAATTAAAACAAGATACAATCCAACGCGACATAATTGAAAGCGATAAACAATATCTTTTTACAGAGAATTTTTGTATTCGTAACGTGTGTTGGCCTAGTGAAGTGGGGATTGCTATCACTCTGGCAGTGCTGAAGGAGTGTCTTTTATTTGTTTCATGGTTTTTGAAAAGAGTACGTTAAAAAACTGCTCAATACGAAATATTTTTATTGTGCAAAGCAGTGAAAGAAAAGTGTTTCCAAGCCCTGTAAAAATCATTGATAAACTTAGACCATAAACAAAGCCCCGATAATGATAATTGGTAGGTCCAGAAAAAACTAACAGATGACTTGCCTTGCCAAAATAGTGAAGAGATTCACATACATATTGAATTGCCGTAGCTATTACTAGTTGTCAAATATTAATTTACAGTGTCCCCACCCCTTTTATGTTACCGACCGCTCGGAGTATACAACGAACGGGGTAAATATTTGCTTTTAGTTTTTATTCTGCTTTCCTAAAATATTTTTTTCGTGATCATATTTTAGTATTGTGTAATAATATTCTTAGCATTTCATTCTAAAGAAAAAAAGGTTTGCTTGATTTTTTTCGTTCTTTCTTTGGATAAAAACCATTTCTTTTTTGTAATTATTTTTCCCCTCTGAATAAAATTGCCATGCCTGCCTGGAAAAAATAGTTCTTTCATTTCTCATATGATCTTCCTTTTTCTGTTACCTCCCTTTTTTGTTAGTCTCTTTATGTCAGGTAGCCCAGCACGGGCAGAGGGTACCCTGGAAAACCTCACGACACGGCTGAGTGCTAGCCGGCTCAGTGTGCCACCCCGGATAAAGCATACCTCTGCCATCTTCTGTCTGCAACTGTGGTGGACATCGCGGCGTATCAATTTTTTTGACCATATTTTCACTCTATATATAAATTGGCTAAAATGTACCGAAATTAGTTAGACCAGTACAATTTAGGTTGATCTTGACAATTTGAATTAATCAGAAAGCTAGTACAGTGGAAATGCTAACTTTTTTCAAAAGAAAATGACTTTGTGTATCCACTGGATTATATGGAAAACCTTTAACACATTATAAATCAAGTAGAAATTAAGTAGCGAAGGCACCGAGAATGGAGCTTTTCATTTTGAATCTACTTTGAATTCACATTTTGAGCTTTGAGCGAAAAGCACTCGACTTTGAAGCTTTTCCATCCTACTGACGAGTAAATTGGGCTAGAGCCAAAACTGACGTTAGATAGGAAGCCATATGGTAGCAATTTGCATATGGGTTAGTCGGCCTACTATGGACAAGCTTCCGGTAGCTGTCACCCAACTGCGGCATTAGCAAATGCTTATATTTCGTCATATATACTATTTTCCGAATAAAAAACATGCCGAACGCATTCCGTGCATGCTATAAATTCACCTTGTATAGCCCATTGTGCTCCTAAACTTTCCAAGACGAGCAAATGAAGCCCACGTTTTGCACCTTCGACTGATAGCTCAGCGTTGAGATGTAAACAAACTCCTATAAATTCACTTTGGAAGGCGATAAAAACTAAACAGGTATAAGAACTGAAAAATTTTTCACTTCACTAGGAGCGCTATTGTGTTCTCCGCTGATCATCTGGATTTCACTGTAGAAATCCGTCTCTAAACCGTACAAAACCTCGAATTTTCGTTGGCACCTCCACAATTCTTCATTTAACGCCATGTAAGTTAGTCAGCAAAGTCGGCCTACTAATGGTCATATGTGTGGTAGTAAGTGCTGCTGCCATATGGCTTGTATCTATCGTCAGTTTTGGCTAGAGCACATCATTCCCGCAAATTTATTCCTCATGCATTTTTTCTTATACGAAACAACAGTCGAAGTTGCTACGGTGGTGGTGTTCTTGATGAAAGTGCCAACCGGCTTACCGAAACTACCTATTTTTAATGACACCAGCGCAATGCGGAAAATTTCCATAGCAAAAAATTACATTAATTTAAAGTTTTCATATAAATAAATTTAAAAAAGACAATTGATATTGTTTTCATGTTAAACGAGTATATGGTTTCCTCTGATTGGCTGATTTTTCAACTTTTTTACTAATTGATCTGTTCAGAAATTTCTGGAAGTTCAGAATATTTTTCGGGCCATGAAGATTTATCATAAGAAATTTTTTAATTTCACTTTTTGCTTCCTTCTTTAACGTAAAAACGAATTTTATGAGTTTAATATGAAATACGTTCTGTCGATTCCAACAGCCTTCTCAAACGATATTGAATAACATTGAGAGATTGGTGATACGACCTCTAAACGCTTTGTTTATCATTGATGCCACGCAGGCAAATGCTCTGGCCGCTTTCTGATTTGATTCGCCATGAGGCCAGCGGATTTTATAGCACATAAATAGTCAATTATTTTGCTTATTTAATTTTTTTTGCCTTAGTACTACAACCCCTGTCAGGACAACGCTTAAAGATAGTTAAGAGTATCTCATTACCTTGATCAAATATATCGGCACTCTGGAATGGGATATGGCCAGTATCACACTTTGGCCGTGTATCCGTCCATCCATGTGCGATACATTCTGATTATAAGCCAGTTAATACCATAATTGAACGGGCTTAGAAGTTCGTCTGAGGAAGCGCTCGAAACAAATCTCGTCACCAACGGGATTCAAACCACTACACTACGCAGACTCATTATTTGATATCCGCAGGCCAACTCTCTTTTTTTCTTAAAAAGCCGTTGGGTCTTGCTTTTTTAAATTACCGCTGAAGATGGCTCAAAACGTGTCTTCTCATTTAGTAAAACAAGGCCCGACGGCATTTTCAAGAAAAAACATAAATAGTATCTTCAAATTTTCGAGGTGGAGAAGAGAAAAATGTGAATATGTAATCCGCAGATCGTTAAACGCGCAAAGTTGGTCCTAAAGAAATTATCCATGAAATTTGGTTTATTCCTTGAATATAATTCAAGTTACCATTTACACATAATCATACCTGAGTTTACATTATAGTCCTGAAGCAAATAAGATTGTTGGCATAATCAACAAGAAAATTATTAAAAGTAGGATTCTATAAATAAAAAGGTTAATTAGGAACTTGATAATATACAAGACGAATTACCTTATTCATTTGCGTAAATCGTAAGTTGATTTTTGAAAGCTAAATTAAGCAAGGCAATCTGATGACAAATTTATAAACCTCGAAGAGTACGCGATAGTTGAATTTTAATATTGCTCGAAAATTTACCTTTAAGATTCAATTTTGATGTGTATGAAAGATTTAGCTGTACAGGATATTAAGCAGCCTTATTGAATTTCTTTCAGTGACCGTAAAGAACATGCCAGTTTTAATTTTATTCAACTGGTGTGATTCTTAAAGAAAACTACTTATTTTCATACTCGTAGATTCCAACCATGAAGATCTATATGATTTAAGAACAAAGGAATTGATTCTTTAAATATTGTAGATTGTCGACCGACATTTAAATAACAAGCTTTCACATAAATGTTAAGTGCTGAATATAAGAGCACCTCTCAAACTATAACAAGTTATTAACAGGTCGAAAACGAGTACCAGTCCAATCCATTCTTTTATACTAGAAATAATCACCAGGACCTACCAATTTATGTTTGAACATATAGTGTATGGGTTGTTTCAATAGCTTATAAGACGGAACATATATCCTGCAAGTTAAATTCGAAGGTGACATAATATGAAATGCATAGGTGTAGGCTGGCAGACTAGCTTTATATATGATTTTACTGCACAGATTGCAATAAACTTGGACCAATGTCATATCCACATATTTCCGATAAAAAGCTCAATCGTACATGCGATGCAATTAAATCGCTTCACGTAATATAACTAAGATAAAATCAATACTCAAGTCTCGGAGAAATGCTGTTAATGGTGCCGGGTCAAAGGTTACTAAGCTTTGGTTGTCTCTTCAACAACAACAGCATCATGACTATTATCCGGTACGATCTATTATCCTTATAAGATAACCCTTAATTCTGAACTGTTAGGTCTTTGTAAAAAAATTTTTACTAAGACCTACTAGTTTCGCGACCAGTCTGTCCGTCCGTCCGCCTGTCATTGCGTCACAGCTAGTTTCCTCAGAAACTATAGAAGCTAGAATATTCAAAATTTGTGAAAAGGTCAGAAGTGATGGTCTCTCAAAATTTAAGGTCTTATCAAAAATTTACAAAATTTTTAAGGGGGGTCCCGCCCCACCAATAACAAAGTAGCCCATAAACATTTTTTTTAATCAAAGGTAGTCGAGTGGGGTATCAAATGAAAGGTCTTGATTAGAACTTTTAGAATCTGGATTAAAAAAATCATTTTATGAATTAGGGGATCCAGGGGAAGGCAAAATGTAACAAAAATTTGTGTTATGTTTATTTTATGGTGATGTTTAAAAATGTTGCGTTTTCTGGAAAGAGCAAGTCATTTTATAGACTTCGCAGGTAGTTAATATTGAACTCTAACGATTTTTTTTCTTGAAAAACCATCGCGCCTTGCTTTTTGAGTAAGTAGACGCGTTTCGATCCCTTCAGTGTTCTTAGATTAATCTAATGTACTTGTTGTGGTGGCATTCACTTCTCAACCACAAAAAACCCCGAGCATGGGAGCCCCACACTCAGTGCGTAATGGCATTCACCTCTCAACCATAAAAAAGGTATTTGTTGCAGTTTTTCTGAATATCGTATTGTTAGGGCCGTAGTCTCAAACAGATAATTTTTCTTATCATGTCAATGTGTTGACAGCGAAAAAGGCTTAATTTAAAAAAAATTGACTTATTGTATCTCAATGTTAGCAACTTGGGAAACTTGAGTTAAAATCACAAAGGTCATACATTCCATTCTTCATTTCATGTATATATATAACCATGGCACCAATCCACTGTGTGCCGTTAGATTAATACAAACTAGCTGATGATAACGCAGTTTCTCCACTAGCTATCTTCATTTGATGTTTGGCTGCGCGGTTTTTATAGATGTGCGTTTTATTCGTTGGTTGGATTTTAGAATGAATGACCTGAAGGAGCAACGACGCAGTAAAATTTTGTACTAAACTTGGAAAATCTTGGACTGAAACATTTGCTTTGCTTAATGCGGCTTAAGGTGATGTTCCTATGAACCGTTTGAAATGTTTCAAAAAGCATTAACGCTTTAAAGGGGATTGACAGTCGATTGGAGACAATGTGTATTCTTCCACTTCTATTGATGAATCACACGTCGTTAAAATCAAAACCCTGGTACAGGTAAATCAACATGTGACCATCAGGCAGTTTGAAGAAGAGTATTGGATATCAGTTGGGTGTAGTTACGAGATGTTTACTGAAAAATTGTAGATGCATCGTGTTGCAGCGAAATTTGTGAGACGGATAAAAATACCTTCTAAACGGTCATAACAAGTGATGAGTCATGGGTTTATGGTAATGATACGAAACGAAGATCCAATGGTCCCAGTGGGTGGATGAATCGTTCCCTGTCCTAAAAAAGCTCATCAAGTTCAATCCAATGTCAATGGGATGCTGACAATTTTATTTGATAATAAAGGTATTGTTCACTACGATCACCTCGCCAAAGGTTCACAGAGAACCAGACTTACCACATTGAAGTTGTGAGACGTCTGAGGGAAGCCATCCATCATCAAAGGCCAGAAATGTGGAAGAATAGACGCTAGTTTTTCCATCCCAACCACGGTCAGCTCTCGTGAGAACATGTGAGATTTTTGATTTTATAGACAAAAACATGAACAAAGTTGATCGAATTTTGACTTCTGAATATTTGTTGGACTACTGTATGGATATGTTTTTCACATTTTTGACTCATGAGGGGGATGCTATATTGACTTCACTGGCTCTCCAACTTTGTTTAAGTAATTTGAACTCCTGAACTTGGAATTTATCACCAAAGCCTCACAATTCATGCTTTAATCGACTTTCTACAACAAAACAATGTTTACAGGTCTCTTACATACGACGTATGGAAACGTACGCTAAAATTGTAAAAGTGCATGGTGATAGTGCTCTTAGTCGTGTCCAGGTGTTTCGGTGGCATAAAGAGTTTGAGGGGCGTGAAAGCGTGGAAGACGAGGCGCGGAGCGAGAGACCAGTCGAGTTGCGGACTGATTATTGCCTTTTTTGATAGCCGTGGAATCGTCCACAAAGAATTTGTTCCATCGGGGCAAACCGTAAATCAAGTCTACTATCGTCAAGCACTCGAAAGATTGCAAAAACGAGTCAACAGGGTGCGCCCAGACATCGCTCGGAACTGAATCCTTCATCACGACAACGCGCCGTGCCACACCGCCCTCAGCGTGGCCCAGTATTTGGCCTCTAAAGGGATCGCCGTGTTGCAACAGCCGCCTTATTCGCCCGATATGTCACCCTGTGACTTTTATTTTGTTCCCTAGAACGAAATCGGTGGAAAAAGGAACCCATTTTGAGTCGCTTACGGACATCCAGGCGGCCGTGACGAGGGTCCTCGCGGACATCCCAATACAAAGCATGGAAAACGCGCTGGAATCGTTGTATAGTTGGGCAAGGGCACAGGCAGAGTTGTAGAATAATAAGGGAATGGCAGAGTTGTAGAATAATTTTTAAATATACGGTTTTCATGGAATCAGTCTCATTACTTCATTGTCACACCCCGTATATGGGGCTGCTTACCCTTAAAAACTTCAAACAATGTTTTTCATACCGATAGTTAGTTTGAAGTGGTTTATAAGTTTTGACGATTGGACGGACGGATGTACAGATGAATAATCGTACATACGTACAGACATTTTTTTATTTTAAAAAGATATTGTACATTTTAGGAAGGTGTTGTAAGATAGGTTGTAGGATGTTCATTTTGTACACATAACAAAAGTTATTGACTTGATTAAATAAGGGATAGTATGTGTATGAGAATAGAGTAGAAAACAACCGACCAAAAAACATTTTAAGCCTATGGAACTGTGCTCGAGTCAAATTACCCGAAAATAATGCCGCACAGTCATCGTAAAAGCTTGCTTGGGATTTGTCAGAAATCATATGATTATATTTCGCGACGCACTAGTAAAATGTTTTACAATAGTGGAACTTTACTTCGTGTAGAACAAAAATTTGGAAACATTCATCGGTTTGGCTGGCTTCAAAGCAACCTAAGAGATTGGATATTATTTTCGTATGTTAAAGTACAGAGTATGAATTCACGTAACAATAACCGCTCTGCCTAACATGATACAGAATATATTGTATATCCTTATAATGTACCTTCAGCATCACACAATAAGATACTCCTAAAACATTTCAACGGAGAGGCCCTATCTTGACTGTTATGAATTCCAATTTATTATTTGATGCGCATTTCTGAACATGATAAATAGTACTTAAAAGTTTGTTTAACTAAGCACATTTACATTACAAGGTTTTACTGATTTTTTTTTAATTTTTCCATTATTGTGATCTCATTTTCGATCAGAGCAGTACGTATAAAATAATTAATTTGGATATGTATATATTTTCCTACTCTACCGAATTCAATTAGGCCAAACAATTAACAATTTGAACTTTTCATTTCGTAGATTTAAAATATCTATGGTGTCATAATCTCTAGACTCGGAACAAATCTTTCAGATTATCTTAATCCAAAACATAGCTCTGGATTCATGGAGGGTCAGTGGAGGAACTTTTGCCACAAGTAAACGGCGATTTGAAATACAAACATTTTTAAGGGTTTTTGTAGCAATACTCTATATAGCAATTAGTCTTGTTTGTTAGACTATCCGTCTGTTGTTCTTTGTTGAGTGAGGTTCCCATCTACCTGCAGTGAGACCACCAACTTCAGTACAGCAGCCAAATTGGAAGTTCAGCTGATTGCGAGGAAACCTTGAACAGAGGTTTGATCCATCAAAATGATAGAGGGACACAGGAGCGTTTGCTAATACCCCCTACATGGTGATAGAACTAGAAAGTTGTTTTCGAGTATCGCCAACAGGGGGGATAAGCTAGAAAAACTTTATATCAAATAAATAAACTCTTCAGTATTTTATCAAAATACTTTCAATTTTGTTAAGGAAAACTCAGATCAGGATGTGATTCACGTTGTGATAGATTGCCTTAAACTTATAAGAGGTTCTTTTTTGTGTCATTTCTCCTAAAGACATATAGTATCAATACTTTTAATATATAGATTTAATAAATATAATCCATAGCGAGAAAGCAGGTTAACGAATAATAAGGCAATTTGGCTAAATTTTATTCAATTTATCCCGACATTGTATACAACGCAAGCACGTTTGGAGCTTATTCATGAAAAGTTCGGAAAGAATACAGGCATCTCCTACATTGTTTATACGAATTTTCTGGTAGCAGGAGGTTTGTTACTGTAGTTTATTTTTAGTAGCGTAATGTGATTTCTACAATAGTTGGAATTTTGTAAGTTATTGAGTTTTTGTTTTGTTTGGGCTTGGGACATTAGCTGTTCTCCTCGTGAAATTAGCTGGTCAGTCGGCATTTGCTGACGATAATCAAGTTCTGAAGTAGCTAGACTTTACCCATGGACCCTCACGTATAGACGCAGAAACTTGTTTTAAATGTAGATACAAGTATATACGATTGTATTTTTAATTAGTTTTCACATCGACTATTTGCTATTAAATTGATCACTTCAAAATAAGCATTGACAACTGGCACCCAATGTAATTTATCGTTGTCCCTCGACTAAGATTTTACCAACTGGACAACAACTATTTAGAACACATTTCGATTGAGACTTGATATTATTTGCAGATTAATACTGCTTTTTGAATAAAATTTCAATTACATTTTTTCTTAATGTGGAGTAATTTAAACACTTTTCTGCTTCAATGTTACAATACCAATTTCAAAATTTGTTGTCACATATATGAACAATTACTCATGGAAGCTCAACTTGAAATCCGTTTCATGAATAAAGCATACGCAAATGTCTACTAAACACGTCAAAAATGCAATTTGAATTGCCATATATAAAATGTAATAAACTGAAAATAATATTTTCTGCGTAAATTAAGCCATGATAGTAACAATACCAAAGACATTTCTATTGTTATCGTAGAGGAAAAAGCTTATAATACAAAATAAATAAAAACTTTTACAACTGACCTTTTCTGAATTGTTTTTCTATTAAAAGTCTTTATGCGTAATCGAATGTTTAAATGATTCTTTCTTTGACTATATTTTTTGGTAATGATTTGAGCAATAATTTTTCTTTTGAGGTCACGCGGCATACAAGAATACAATGGGAGTTATCAGTAGCCAAATAGCCGTCTTCTTCATGGCACGACATGTCGGCGAACTTAAACATGATTTCTTACTCGATTTTCTGAAAATTGTGCCAAAAGATTAAAAGATTGATAGTATCTTCATTATGAATTATGTTTGGGGTTTAGATAGAACTAACGATCTGTTATCCTAAAAGGTCAGTTATAACTATGATAACTTGCTTCTTATACTCGTACATATAAATGCCTAGAAAATTTTTAGGACAACAAATTTTTTCATCTCACAACACAGCTCAATAGCATGCATACTTCACAATAACAATTTTAGAGTATGGAATAGAAATGAAAATTGCCGCTATAGGTAAATTCACCTAATTGGCAATAACATACTTGCAATAGATTCACAAAGTATGGGGCTGCTTCCATGATTTTCAAAGGAAATGTAAGGGTTTAAATTTTACCGAGCCTGTCTCCAAAATTTTTAATTGAAACACCACACACGATGCGAAACTACATGCAAACGTCACACAATATTAACTACTAAACTAAAAAGAAAGACAAAACACTTTCAACCATTCTACTAGGAAGTTCAATCTTATTGCATAATATTCTTTAAAGTATGAAATGAAAACTATAGTCAAAATATTCTTCTGCTTTTCTAAGGGACGTTTCATTCGATGCTATCTAAGTATCAACTTTTTATCTATTGCTGAACAACATAGCCTTGATTAGTTTACAGGGAGATGAAAGGATATAAAAAAACAAAAATATTTTACAATTTGCGTAGGGCTTGAGACACTGTATGTATACTTTAAGGCACAAGCTTTCAAGCAAATGGAAGAAGAGGAGCAAGGATATTTGTTATAACTTTTTGCGTTTGAACTTGCCCTTTTAATGAACAACTACTAATCTGATTTGTGTCGATTCTACTCGTATTTTACTTGAATGAATAATTTATTTTAAAATCTGTAATTGAAATCGACGTTTCATTTTGTGATTGATTTGAAAAATAACGAAGAGATAAGATTTTTATGATTTTATTATGATTTTGAACTTTATCAAATAAGTGAACTTAATCAAAAATGTTTTGTCACAATAATATATGAAATTTTGAACATTGTATGTTTATTGATATGGATTTGATATGTTGACAGTTAAAAGTGGTTAGTTTTTTTAACGAGCAAGGTTTTAAAAGATTATATACACAATGAGCTAAATATAAATTTTACACAAATTTAACAATAACACTGGGATAGCACTAAATCTAAATTGGAATTCGTACGTGTGAATTTGGGTCATTTAAACAATAAGTCAAACTATTTCAAACATTCCGAGTTTTAAATAACTCATAACATGTAGAATTTCGGAAGCGAAAGTTAAAGCCCAATCAAAAATGGCACTAGAAGGCTAAGAGTTGCTTCCTGGAGGGACTGTAAAATTCAATTAATTCGATCTATTTGCTTTGATTTCCATGAAATTGTGTCGCTCATAGGTGGAATTTGAAGTATTTTCTCGCTTTTCCTCGCCATATTCTTACAAATTTGATCCAAGCGAATTCGCTCACGAAATGAATTGCTCAATGTTTGGCTTCCTTCGAAATGCTTGAAACGTTAAGAATTTTATAAGTAATTTTAGCGAAATGATTTAACCCATGTCACAATACAGCTCATGCATTTTGTTCACCCTTAAACCCAATTGTTTCTATAACAGCAATTAATATTCGGAAGCAAGCAATAATGGCAGGTTAAAAGTATGTTTGAAGTCAATATCAACAATTAAACCAAAAATACCAAAATCAAAAAGTTTATAGAGATTAGATGCAATCGTGAAGGGAAAAGCATGAAGGCCTAATATTTTAGATTTTAAAAAACATGGACACACCTAGGAGCTGATGCTTGACTGACTGGTTCATCAATGTTGATCTTTGATTTCCTGGAATAAGTCGTTTTGGTGATGTTGCGACGCTTTGCAGTTGTGTTGATGCTCAAATTGGATGGCCGTAGTAGAGGTTGTCGTAGCCAGGGTAATCATAGTGAACGCGTTTAATTACCGCTGTTGTCATGTTGGTTGAAAAGCAGAAGAATATTTGACATTGTTTTCTATAGTTTTAAGTTGTGTTCGGCGCCATTGTCGTTTCACTTTTCGTTACTACAGAAATTATCATCCAAAAGAAATTTAGAGAAAAAGTTCCATCAATAAAAAGTCAATATGCGAATCAAAGCAAACAGGCAATCAAACAGAAGTACAATAATATTAACAGTAAATATGTTGGATGATATCTAATAATTTAATGAAGACTGATTCTTTTTCCGTATCCATTCATATTCAGACACTATTTCCATAACAAACAACCTTCGTAGAAGATTAGCGCATAGCAGAAAATGAAAGTTTTTTAGTGAAATGGCTTCTTACCTGGCGAAGCTTTTAAATGCAGCACTTTGCGGATTTATACAAAGCGGCACGCGACCTGTTTGCAATTGCTCCGCGATAAATTTATGCATTTCCTCTGTAAAAATTAGAATTTTTATAAGCTTCAATTCCTCTAATAACTATTGATAGTCCTCACCTTTGACTTGTTGCACTGAAGTCAGTTTCCTTTCCCAGAGATCATCGAATGGTTGAGCTGCGGCAGGTTCGAAGTCAGCAGTGTATTGTCTCATTCCCGAAGACGTTGTGTAGCAGCACTTGCACATGCAGGAGTGGTATCGAAGACGCCCTTCGTCGAGGTACGGGTGGGCGAGTGCATCTATTACTGATATCCTCTTGTCCTAAATGATAGCAAAAGATACTTAGACCTCTGTTTTTGGGATACCATATTAAAAATACGAGTATAAACATTTTACATACCGGATCAAAAACAAGCATTTGACACAATAAATGCACTGCTTCATGCGTCGCATGTTGGCCCAATGTGTACAGGGCGGAAATTGAAGGTGGTTTCGGTGCACGTCGTAGCATATGAGATCTGGCTCCTTCGCATGCATGTCGCATGTCCTCCAGTGTGGGCGTTCCCAGAAGTTCGGTAATTAATTCTAATTGTTGGACAGGATTTTGTGCCTGGAAAAGTATTCGCCGACCCAATAATTCGCCGAATATACAACCTACGGACCAAACGTCAACAGCCGCTGAATAATGTCGCGCCCCCATCAATATTTCTGGAGCCCGATAATATTGCGTCACCACCTCCTGTGTCATGTGTTTCGATTGGTCCGGCTCTTCCACTCGGGCCAAACCGAAATCACAGATTTTCAATACGCAATTGCTATTCACTAGTAGATTACCGGGTTTAATATCTCTATGGAGTATCCGGGCCGAATGGAGGTATTTTAGACCACGCAGGATTTGATACAGGAATACTTTGATGTGATCGGCGGAGAGATGTTGTGGCGAAACGATGATTTTATGAAGATCGGATTGTAAAAGTTCAGTTATCACATATCTAAATTTCATGTTAAGTTAAGGAAAACTTTATATTTGTTTTGCTCGAGAGTACTTGAAATAGTTTGAAGATATATTTTACCCTCAAATATTCCTTTATAGTTATGTAACCTAGATCTTCTTTAAATATTAAGATAAAATGAACGTAAGGTGACATACAACTAAAGAATATACCAAAATACAAAAAAGCGTTGAAACTGCCCTCGAGTCAGGTAAGAATGTATTTCGATCGTATTGATGACAATGCCCGTTTAACATTAGCACGTATTTGTCTATCGATCCACTAAACATTATGAAATGGTCAGACGTAATGTTCTTCCCCTATGTTTCGAAAAAATTCAATCAATATTTGATCGAGCTTTTTTCAATCGCGACAAGAAGTATCGGTGGCTTGGTGGTTACTACAAAGCATTTGGTAAAAGCAAACAGCTGCTTGCGCACCTTATTCGGGTTTTCTACGGAAATACAAAAACCTGTTGAAATCGCGATCTCTGTCTGTCTGTCCGTCAGTTTGTTACACCAAGTTTCATCAAAAACTATGTATGCTACAGTCATCAAACTTTATGGGAAGGTCGAAAGTAATGACCCCTTGAAAGTTTTGTGGTTAAAAGATTTCTAGAGATGACCTTTTTTGTGGTTGGGAGGAAAATGTCATTTAGGCATGCTCATAAGCGACTGGACTACCCACTAAACACCTCCCCTGGAACCGTTTGACACATTCCTTCGGACAGAGATGACCCTTAAGGCCCCTGTAGACAATCAAACTTGGTACGAATGAATACGTTTCGACTGAAACCTCCCAGAGGGTATAAAGAGCTGAGACTTATTTACGAGTACCTGGGCTAGAACACATATGTTATCGAATCTATCATGTTATTGTCCTATTTAGTATGCTTGTCGTTTTGTACTTTTGATGTTGACAAATCACATTTAGGTGTTAATGTTGATAAACCAGTCCCCAGTTACTAGTATATGATACATATGAGAAATATAAAGACCCGCCCACAAACATCGATGAAAAACAAACCAGCCTTGATTTAAGTCGAACCGTTGGTGAGACCAAAAAGTTAGTGCACGTACAAACCCATAAACGTGCAACATAAGCTTAAACCATGCTTGTGTACCAAGTTTACTCGTACCATACTTTAGCGTATACAGGGACTTTTAAACATAGTTTTTATTCTTGCAATCAAACTGGGTATTATATGAAGTATCTTTAATATGCTCTTAAGACTTCTTAAACTCTATTACATGTGTTGAGGTGCGCAGGAGCATACATCCCCTCACGATTGAACATATTTGATCCTAAAAAATCTGAGAAAGACCATAGATTTAGTTCTCTATGAGTACAACAGCGTAAATACTTCGGAACTGTAAATTCGCTCAACTTACGTATTATCAACGTTATAGTTTTTGTTTGTTTGTTTTAGCACTACAGCTCCTTTTGGGCCTTCGTTTAGAGATAGTTAGAGTATGGCATTACCTTGGTCGTATGTATCGTCAGCACTCGAGAAGGTGATATTGTAATACCATGGTCTGGCCGTGTTTCCGTCCACCCAACTCCGATACGTACTGATTTTAAACAAGTACGTATCATAACTGAACGGCCATGTAGTCTGTCCGAAGAATCTTTCGAAACAAATCTCGTTGCCATCAACGGGATCGAACCAGGGACCTTCGGCTTACGGGGTGACGACTCTAACCACCAAACCACGCGGACTACTATCAACGTTATAGTAGAATTTGTCAATTTAAAATCCTACACAAATGTAGTTATGGGTAAGGTTGTCACGTTCTACCAGTTTTGTTGTGCTGCTAGTCGCTGTACGCTAGTGTGCCGAGTGACGGGCTAAATGACCGTCTGCGGCTTCAGTCTGGCACTGGAGCAAAACCGAAGTGATCATCCTGGCAAAAGAGTCCCCTGAGTAAGGACAAGAGGATAGTCAAAGATAGATTCGAAGCTCAGTTTCTTCGAGCAAATAAGGGCAATGGCTGATAAGGCTGCAATGGTTGTACTGATTCTCAACCGACAAATGGCCGAAATAGGAAGAGCCACCTCAACAGGAAGGCGATTCTTGATTAGCGTCGTGCAGAAATATGGGGCGATGCAAGACGCTGCACCGAACGAATTGAATGCACACATCCAACAGTCTTTAAGTCTGCGGTGCTGATGTTCGCAAGGATGATACCCACCATTCTCTTACAAGGGAGCACAGAAATATGCACCTGTGTAGTAATGACGGCAACAGAAAAGCTGTTGCTGACAAGTAAAAAAAGAAATCACTCAGCGATTGGCAACAATCCTGGGTGAACGACACACAAGGAAGAACAGCACGGCTTGTCGATAATCCAAGGCCGTGGCAAAAGCAGGCAAAGTCAACACGATAAACTCCGCAATGAAATAAGAAAGATTTCTCTCAGGATTGCAATATCAGAGAGATGATTATAAATCGATTAACAGAGGCATATCACTACTTTGTACGGCTTACAAAATATTTTCAAAGATCTTAAAAAATAAAATCAGATCGTATGCCAACAGTATTATTGGGGAGTATCAAGGTGGTTTTAGAGCAGGTAGATAGACAATAGACCAATTGTTCACAGTCAAGCAGATACTTGAAAAATGCTGGGAGCTCAACATAGACGTACATCAAATTTTCGTTGACTTTAAGCAAGCATACGAAAGTATTGATTGTAACGTACTGTATCAAATAATACTTCGCTTTGATATCCCAGCCAAATTAGTCCATCTTACCAAAATGACAATGACGTCGACGACCTCCCAAGCCCGCATCAATAACCAACTCACCGATGCCTTTCATACAAATATCCGACTAAAGCAGGGAGATGGGCTGGCCCATTTACTATTCAATTTGGCTCTGGAGTACGTCATAAGAAAGCTACCTGTCGATCCACGAGGTAAATTACTATACAAGTAGGGCTAAGGAGTAGCCCATGCGGACGACATCAACATTTCGTCGTGGTCGTTAATAACTGCCAAAGAACTCTTACCGAAACTCAACAGCGAAGCAAATCTATAAGGGCTACAAATCAATGAGAATAAAACAAATCTCACGACGCTGTGAGGAAAAATATCTCAAATGCCCAATATATCACACTTGGCGAATACAATATCAAAAATGTGGGCGAATTTGTATATTTATGCGCTAAAATAATGAGAACCGGTAATGAAATAGACAAAATATACGAAATATATATATATATATATATATATATATATATATATATATATATATATGTATATATATATACAAATCTGTGATAAGACTTGTGTTATGCTATGGATGTAAAATAAGGACCCTAACCCAAGCATCCACAAAAACAATATATTGAACGCCTTTGAGCGATGGGTCCTGAGTCGAATGATAGGAAAATCTAGACGCCGGGACCAATGGCGAATTCGATACAACCATGAGCTGGTTGCAATTTTTGACGAGCCGAAGGTCTCAACGATTTCGGAAGTTGCAATGGGCTGGCCACATGTATTGCATGAACGAGCAACGGATACCCAAAAAGATATTCGTTGGGAGAACTGAAGGGGACCCCGCCGGAACTGCGAATATTGGCAAGCTGATGGCGGCTTCAGGCGTAATAAGATGCTAGCTTGAAGTAATGTGCAAAAAGGTTGCAGGGAGGTTCTCAGATTGACAGGGAAGGTTTTTAGCATTGTGGGCCCGAAATCCTGCTGAAACTGGGAGTCCCACACCCAGGTCATCAATAGCTTTCACGTCCCTATGACAAAAATCATTCATCAATGGTAGTATATCTACCTTGTGTAACATAAATAGCTAGTTCGAATGAAGCCAAGTTAAATGTTAAGATTGTGTTTTCACAATGTGTATGTGTAATGTTCAAGTGCAATGAACGATGTCGACTTCACACTCTTAAATACAATGTCCATTTAAAAATCTTTAGCTACTCAAGACAAATGCAACCAGAAAATATAAATAGTCATATTGTTGGAACACCGTTAAAATCAATGGGGAAAACTACGAGCTGTTTGTATTATTCGAAAAGCTAGAGATTCTTATTATTATAAGGCTGATTAAGCTATAAAGGATTGGATGACCACGGTTGGTTGTTGAAAAATTAAAAGAAGCCAGTTTGGAAAATTATCAATATGCAGACTAGAAATGTAGTTGACGAAAATTGAGCATTGCTACTCAGCTATTGCAACTGGACAACGCGATTTGCGGAATAACACAAACCGTGCGAAGGCTAATGCCAAGGTCAGGGGTAAAACCAGATGGTTTTTCATTGAAATATCTAGAAATGGAAATTAGTTGGTGCATCGAATTCTCTGGATGAAACGAAAATGTTTTTGATTTTTGATGGGGTAAAGAAGGGAGTTCGATCGTTAGAATATGTAGGTATAAACCAATAGCACTTCTTGCAGCAACGGAGCAAACTAGATTCAATGAAAGACAAAAGACGATTAAAAACACAACGTTCTAGAAAATTAGAAGCCATATGGTTCATAGGTATGCATTGCTCACGTTTGAACAGTTCGACCGAAACAACGTGAGACAGCTTAATTTTTTTTCGTGGACTTGAACGCAGGAATTAATGAATGAGGCGGAATCTCGTAAATAGGGGACTATTTAATCGCTAAAAAATTGGCCTTCATACCAAAGTTCCTCAATAAATTTATCATTGGTATACAAACTCTATAATTATATTATAGCGTAAGTTTATAATACTGAGATACCAAAACTGAAGTATTCTATGCCAGTTTCTACCTTTTAAAAGTAATGAAACGGCATAGGCTTGAATCTCGAAAAAATTAAAAATTCAATTAAAACGCCACTTTCTAAAAATGAAAGTTTAGTATGACTGTATTTATTATTTCCTTTACTTTAAAACATGTACTCGTATAACATAAAATCGTTCCGTAGTAGTCCTAACTTAAGTACTATTAAGGCCCCTGTAAAAGCTGAAACACGGTACGAGTTATCATGGTACGCAAACAAAGTTTAAGCTGATTTTACACGTTCACGGATCTGTACATGTACCAGTTTTTTTGGTCCCACCATAGTTCGACCTAAATCAAAGCTGGTTTGATTTTTGTCGATGTTTGATGGCGGGTGTTTGTGTATCATTTTAATTGATATCTCGTACTCTCAACTAAAAGATGAGAATGATAATTTTGACACCAGACTTGCTCAAGTTCAAGCAAATACGCCTCAGCTTTGTCCAACATCTGTTGGTTTTTAGTTGAACAATTTTTAACACATACCAAGTTTGAGTATCTACACGGGTCTGTAAATATCAAGCTGACAGTAAAAATTGATTGATTTCCAGCAGCTTTTCTCAGGACTAGCAATTATTCCTACAGTTCCAGTTTAAAGAATCCATACATCCACGACGAGCTAAGCATTTACAAATTAATATCAGAGCTTATTTCTATATAGCAAACTGCTTATTTCTATGAACTACGAGTACTCCTTACACTACACCAAATCAACAATCTATTGGTTTTATTATGGGGCATCACTCACTCAATTTTCCCAAACCTTTTTATATAGTCTCAAATGACTTGCATAGTTGTATTTTCCAACAGAATATTCGCTGCCTATTTATTTATACAGAATAAACTTTAACCAACTTTTGGCTAACCTTTAGCCCGACAAATGTTCAACAAACAGTCCCACCCTTTTGCTCTTCCATGTCAACATTCGCGACATTCCTTCAAGCCTAATCCAAATTGAAATTTCCCATAGTTCTTTGACCTTCGCTGCCATTTTCATCTTTTGTTCCCAAGATGTTAATAACCCTAAAATGTTGTAACTTTAAGAATTCTGAAATGTTTGATAAAATTTTCACTACTTTGAGAGAGGAGTTACAAACAAACTGCAGGGTATGTTCAAGATTTCAGAGTGCGAGTGACGCCTCTTGGGACTTTTAATAATTTATTATGTTGCTTATGCTTATATGAATTTACTTGGATTGTTTTGGGAAGGATGCTGTACTATGATGGACATTTGTAGGGTGGATAATATTGCTGGTATTGAGGATTTGCTTGCTTACCTTGGGAGAAATGACTGTCTTAGACAGAGACATCATTTAATATTTGATCAGTCCTGAGCAAATGCAGTGAGAATTTGGGGAATAAGAACTCTGATGAGTTCAAGGGTAATTGAATTCAGTTTTGTGCTTGGCACATTAATATTAGCCCTGAAGAGGATTCTCATTAATTAAATATTTAACAAGAAGGAGCACCTACTTTCAAGTCGCTATTTGGAAAAACTCAACTGAAGTTGCAATCCATGAATGTCAAATGCGTGGATTATGCAACTAATTTGAATTAAATTCCGGAATCTAATGTGTATTTACAAATACCAATGAACTGCCACTACTCTCAAACTCAAAGAGCATAATCTACTTTGTTGGATTTAGTTCGGAGTTTTATTGAAATATTATGTCGAAGAAAACACACAAAGTATTCAAAGAGCCAATATTTTCGTAACTATTTAATTACTTGTGCGTTTAATAGGCACCTGCTAATTCAATGAATATCTTATAATATTCATTAAAATATTGAAAATTTATGCATTCAAAATCAGGATAAAACAAGTTGGGTAAACAGACCTACGCTCATGTCAGAAGGGTTTTGTACCCAACGTGCGAAATGCAGTCACCAGCAACGAATAAAGGCAAGAAATATGTCAAAGAGATGTGCACGTTTATAAGAAAATCCATTGCTTCTGTACTTTCATCGGTCATCGCTTTGTTGCAAACAAACAAAAAACACTCAAATCATGAATTCCCCAAAAATTTATATTATTGATCATATTTGAAAATTTCAGGAGATCAAATCAAAACTGCACTATCTGATTCAATCGAAAGTCCATAAAATACCAAAATCGTGTGTTGTTGTTGTATTCGAAGAAATTTCAAATGGCTATAACTTCCGTGAATATGATTGGATTTTCATCAAACTTGCAGAGTATTAGGAGCTACTTAAATATCGCTTTTTATTGAGTTTAAGGGTATCCATATGATTTTATTGGGGAAAATGTGAAATTCGATTTTCATACTATTATTAGCAAAGTTGAGTGAATTTTGACTTTTAAGGTATTTGTTGTTGTTGTACTTATAAACATCTATCTCCATAATTTTTTTCAGATTTTTCGGATCACAGGTGTCCAATCGCGAAGGGGGAGGACACACATTTTTCATGTATTTCCCCTTCCTTTGCGCTCCCCGAAACAAAACATACCATTTCAAGCCCTGAATATCGGCTACCTTTGATGATTTTTTTTTCAGGGGCCACTCCCCTGTATGGGGAGACCTCCGTGAAGCACCTTGTAAAATTTTTTTTTTACAAAAACTTTGAAGAGGGCATCACTTTACACCTATATACAAAATTTTATGCTTGTAGGTTATACGGTTTGCGAGAAAAAGTGCTGTGACACACGGACGGGCGGGCGGACGGGCGGGCGGACGGACGGACAGACTGGCGCGATTTTAGTAGGGGGTTGTAAAATTATTTTACAAAACCCTAAAAAGAGTGTTTCTCCAGTTCCCTTAGGGCAATAGGAAAATAGCTAAACTATAATTATGAGCCCGTCATAAAGAAATCGTGGCTGTTTTATGTTGAATATATTCTGGTTTGCGCCAGCCTGTCAGTACCCGCTGAATTGAAAATAATGTCTCAACTCACTAGATGGCATTTTTGTAGTAGAAAATGACAAGAGTTGGAGCTTCAACAGCGATCAGACAGATATCAATTCTGAATTTTTGTAACAATTTGCAAACGGTTTATTCAAAATTTTTTCTTTGTAGAGACGAGTGACACTGAAGATTGAGCTTTTGCGTTTCGGAGAGTCACTGAGTTGCTATTACTGTTCAGTGTAGGGGCGGTACCCATCATACTCCTTGCTAAAGGGCGCAGTAAAATTCACCTATGTGAATCTTGGATGAACGACATGAAGGGAAGATGGGCTGCGCACTTCATCTTTGATATGAGGTCGTGGCTCCATTGCTAGATTAGCTAGGCTAATTTTTACTTAACTTAGCTCTTGGGGGGACATGGATCTTTTCAGTCTTACCTGGACAAGATTAGTAAATAATGGTCTCCTGACTGCATATTTAGAGCGGGAAAGGAAGAAGAAACCTGTCAAAAATGTTTTACATACAAGAGATGAGGCAAGCAGCGCGATGACCACGTTAATGAAATAGGAGAGGTCTGTCTAGATAGTTTAACAAGAGAAATAATTGAATCTGTTTACAAATGGAACCATGTGGCACAGTTAAGTAGGCCATTCTGGACTGTATCTGGGCATCGATTGTGAGAGTGTTATAAACCTCCTGACGGATAGATAAACGGACGAATGGACATATTGACGCCCGGACAAAAAGAAAGACAGTAAACGGAGGTAAACTTGAAAAAAAAACAGCAGTCAAGCTGTCACCTCGCCCGAAACTGTTTGCTTTCAGGAAGACATTGCTATTAGAATAAATACATTTACACGTCAAGTTTCTGTAATTTAGATAGAGATGGGTGGTTCAGTTTAGCCACTTTTAACACTCAGAAGTTTGACACCATGTGTGCTCTCTCCATTCCCCTTACAATGCAATGACCTTCTTCGTTTTGTTTGTTGTGTGCATTTGTCTCTAGCTTCTGTGTCTGTCAACCTTGGTGAGAGTATTTTTAGAGAAGCTTAATCGACACCCAGTAAAAGAAAATTTCAAAATTGTTTGGGATGTCTAGTAATGAAGAGTACGCGTGATAAATATTTTGTAGTGTAGCTTCGTGGTGCGACAAGTACCCTTCCCATATGATCCCGCTAATAGCTAGCCGACAAGCAGGCGTATGCGGTCGTAAAGCAAAATAGTCAACTGAGCTTGGTCTTTTTTATAGCTCGCTGACCCGTTATACCAGAACATCGACACCCGTGTCCTTCACGTACTTAAACACTCCAATACACTACAGGAGGATCTCGGTTCTAGATATATCCTTCTCTTTCTCCCTTCCCGCTAGAAAAAGGATTCCTATAATTCGATGGCGCCATAAGCCTTACGCGTCGGGGAGTCCCACGCACAGGGCGTAAATAGCCATCCACTTCCCACAACAAAGCGCTTTCAACAATTTAATATGCAAGTAGAATCAGACATTAAAAAAAAGTGTAGAGAGACCATCAATTCGGATGCGAATTTTTTGACGAATACGTACGCACATGAATATTTCCACTATTGAGAAGCGCGCTCCTTCCAAGCAATCATCAAATGTTTGGTTCACTAAAAGAAGAATTTTATTCGAGAATATTGCAAGAGAACGCTGTGATCGGACAATGCGCCTGCAATCGGCTACCGGAGAAAATATTATTATATTTTCATGAACTGCATAAAAAACTTGTCGTTTACTGCGGAAACGGTATTTCTGTAGAAACAGACCAAGTGCTGGTTCATATTTCCATTCTGACCTAACTATCTTTGGTAGGCGTGAAGCAAATCATCTCAAAACCTTGAGTTTCTCTTCTATATAAATGTCAAGCTAAAGAGGAAGTCATTGTAGTTGGAATTTCTAAAGCAAAACGTAATTATTATGAAGAGCAAGTTAAACCAAGGCTTGTTCTAATGTGAAATAGAGAAATCACCGGAAACCTTGATTCATTATCCACTACTCTTTAAGCTGTATTTCTGCCTAAATACTATGGAAAAGTACTGTGAATCCTACTTCAAGATCTTCGGGAAATAGTTTTAGACAACAAGTAAAAGGCGACAGAGGACTTGTCTCACAGGCAAACAGAAGAGAGAAAGAATGCTACTAACAGAGCTGAAGTCTACTGATGGTAACAGTAATATAGCGGTCTTCCTTATTCAAACCAGACTACTCGACGGCGAGGTCATAAGGCGGTCAGATGGGATAGAAGAGGACGACAAGGAAAACATCTGGTCCAAAAAAACCTGGAGTGCTAGATGATCACCATAAAGAAGGCTCTGCGAAATCAGACATTGGCATAGAACTTCACAAAAATGCTGCAATCACTGGGACTCCGTCCTTTGGTGTTGGGGCGCTGGTTAGCGCATTGTACCAATTCTTGTCTTTGTTGATCATTGGGTCAGGTCTAATCATGACGGAGATCTGACGAGGCCCTCTAAATTTAATAGATAGCACGTCATTGCTGCAATTAATGCCATTTAATTGGACAGGACCTAAGGAATGATATTTATTTTCATCCATTTGTGCGAAATATTGTAGTTTTCTAGACAATTGAGAATGAAGATTAGTATTTTGCTCATACAAAGTATATTTAACGAGTAGATGCCAGAGTCGACATTTTCAGTTCATATACCTTAAAAAAATTTGTTCATGGGTCATAGAAAGGTTTCAATGAGATCTTTTCAAAACAGGTCTTAAGATTATCGTATCAGTGTCGAGACGGGTAGAAGAAGAACCTACGCTCATGTCAGAAGGGTTTTTTATCCTATTTCTCCGAAATTTCTCAAGCAGATGTGCAAGTTTAAAATAAAATTCATTGTTTCTCTATTTTCAACGGTCACCATTTTGTGGCAAACTAACAAAAATCACTCAAATCATAAATTCCCAATAATATTTATGTTATTGATCTTATTTGAAAATTTCAAGAAGATCAAATTAAAACTGCGGTGTTTGGTTCGATGGAAAGCCCATAGAATACCAAAATCATGTGTTATTGTTGTTGTAATTGGAGAAATTTCAACTGGCTATAGTCTCCGTGTATATCATTTGGTTTTCATCAAACTAATACAAGTTGGGTAAACAGACCTACGCTCATGTCAGAAGGGTTTTGTATCCAATTTACAAAATGCAGTCACCAGATCGAATCAAATCAAGAAACATGTCAAAGACGATTTTATTGGAGAAAATATGAAATGCGAAGATCATACTATTTTTAACAAAGTTGAACAAATTTCGACTTTTGAGGTTTTTGGTATTGTTATACTCATAAATATCTCCCTTGATAATTATTTCAGATGTCCATCCGCGACGGAGGAAACACATTTTTCATGTATTTCCCCCCTGTGCCCCCACTGAAGCAAAAACTGACAGTTTAACAACTGTTTTGAAAAGCTCCCATGAAAACTTTTATTTCATACTCATACCGGCTACGTTTGATGAATTTTTTTTCAGGGGCCACTCTCCTGTGCTGAAATCATCGATTCATGGCCAATTTTTTCGAATCCTAGAATTGTTACAAAACCCTTTTGCTAGGAGCTCTCTCCCACCTCCTTGACTTATTTCACTTATGAGCATTAATTGTAGGTGCTCATCTTCAGTCATTCATTAAATTGAATCAAGTGTTTAAAGCATGCACCTTAAACGTTGAAGTTGGGAAAAAATAACTCCAAATTATTCAATCTTCGCATTTAAAACAGCCACTATCTTGTTTTACGATTACTGATACTACTAGCTGAACCGATTCTCAAAGATATACATGACACCTATCATTCCTGAAATTTTCATGCAAATCCTAGCAAAACTGTAGTGTCAGAGTCGGCAAAAAGCGCATGTTGTTCCATAGCCATATGTTGCCATAGTAATACATGCAGCGCATATTGTTCCATAGTAATACAGGAAAATTCAAACCGCTATAACTTCGCTAAATATGATTCAATCTTTATGAAACTTTCAGGATAGATCAATCTTATAAATTGACATCTACGTACTGAATTTCATTGAATTTAAGGGTACCGTTAAGATTTTATTCAAGAAAACATAAAATCGATAAATCATACTATTACTAACAAAGTTGAGCGAATTGCGACTTCTAACGTATTTGTTGTTGTTGTACTCATCAAGGCCTACATCCCTGATTTTTTTCAAATTTTTCGGATCACAGGTGTCCAATCGCGAGGGGGGGGACACAAATTTTTCGTGTATTTCCCCTCCCTGTGCGCCCCTCGAAGCAAATTTTGCCAAACTAAGACCAGTTTTGAAAAGTTCTCATCAAGGCCTTTCATTTGATACCCATATCGGCTACCTTCAATGAAATTTTTTTTTCGGGGGGTCACTCTCCTATATGGGGAGACCCCCCTTAAATACCTTATAAAATTTTTTTGTAGTTGAACTTTGAAGAGATCACCACTTTACACCTACACACAAAATTTGATGTTTCTAGCTTAAGTAGTTTCCGAGAAAAAGTGCTGTGACACACGGACGGACGGACGGACGGACGGACGGAAAGACGGACAGACTGGTCGCGAAACTAGTAGGGTTTTGTAAAATTATTTTACAAAACCCTAAAAATATACAACATTTTAGTCTACCCTCGTGATTGGACACCTTCCATCGAAAAAATCTGACAAAAATCAAGGGTGTAGGCATTTGAGAATACAACAAAAATATGTCAAAATTCACTCAAGTTAGATAGTAATAGTATGATTAATCGAATAGTATTTAACGAAGTTATAGCGGTTTGAATTTTCTTGTATTACAACAACAACAACGCATCGCTATGGAACAATATGCGCTTCCTACCGACTCAGACACTACGGGTTTGCCAGGATTTGCATGAAAGGTTAAGGAATGATATGCACGATGAATAGCTTTGAGAACTGGTTCAACGAGTGACATCACTAATCATAAAACAAAATGGCGGTCGTTCTAAATAAGAATATTGATAACTTTGTGTTGCTTTTCCACAACTTCAACATTTAACGGAGATGCTATTAACACTTGATTGAATTTATAAATGAATGGTTGAAGATAAGCAGTTACAATTTATTGGTGAAAAAATCATGGAGGTAGATGCAATAACAAATAACTTAAGGGTTGAAATTCATTGAACTTTCCTAATAGTAGTAGAATTTGTAAATTTAACATTTTAGCCAGTAAAATTATATTAGTATCATTAAATTGGACTAAATTAAATATTTCAGTAGTCCCTTAAAAGTTTCTCATATTTTATAAAAATCAATAAAACTTGCAAAACTTATAGCCGTTTGGAATTTCTCTGCTTACAAACATTTATACACAGTTTTTAGGGTTTTGTAAAATAATTTTACAAAACCCTACTAGTTTCGCGACCAAACTGTCCGTCTGTTCGTCCGTCCGTGTGTCACAGCAGTTTTTCTCGGAAACTACTTAAGCTAGAAACATCAATTTTTGTGTGTAGGTGTAAAGTGGTGATCTCTTCAAAGTTCAACTACAAAAAAATTTTATAAGGTATTTAAGGGGGGTCTCCCCATATAGGAGAGTGACCACCCGAAAAAAAATTTCATTGAAGGTGGCCGATATGGGTATCAAATGAAAGGTCTTGATGAGAACTTTTCAAAACAGGCCTTAGTTTGGCAAAATTTGCTTCGAGGGGTGCACAGGGAGGGGAAATACACGAAAAATTTGTGTCCCCCCCCCCCTCGTGATTGGACACCTGTGATCCGAAAAATCTGAAAAAAATCAGGAATGTAGGCCTTGGTGAGTACAACAACAACAAATACGTTAGAAGTCGCAATTCACTCAACTTTGCTAGTAATAGTATGATTTATCGATTTTATGTTTTCTTGAATAAAATCTGAACGGTACCCTTAAATTCAATAAAATGCAGTACGTAGATGTCAATTTATAAGATTGATCTATCCTGAAGGTTTTATAAAGATTGAACCATATTTAGCGAAGTTATAGCGGTTTGAATTTTCCTGTATTACTATGGAACAATATGCGCTGCATTTATTACTATGGCAACATATGGCTATGGAACAACATGCGCTTTTTACTGACTCAGACACTACAGTTTTGCTAGGATTTGCATGAAAATTTAAGGAATGATAGGTGTCGTGTATATCTTTGAGAATCGGTTCAGCTAGTGGTATCAGTAGTCGTAAAACAAAATGGTGGATGTTTTAAATGCGAAGATTGAATAATTTTGAGTTATTTTTCCCCAACTTCAACGTTTAAGGTGCATGCTTTGAACACTTGATTCAATTTAATGAATGACTGAAGATGAGTACCTACAATTAATGCTCATAAGTGAAACAAGTCAAGGAGGTGGGAGAGAGCTCCTAGCAAAAGGGTTTTGTAACCATTCTAGGATTCGAAAAAAATGGCCATTAATCGATGATAACAGTACAGGAGAGTGGCCCCTGAAAAAAAATTCATCAAACGTAGCCGATATGAGTATGAAATGAAAGTTTTCATGGGAGCTTTTCAAAACAGTTGTTAAACTGGCAGTTTTTGCTTCAGTGGGGGCACAGGGGGGAAATACATGAAAAATGGGTTTCCTCTCTCGCGAATGGACATCTGAAATAATTATCAAGGGAGATATTTATGAGTATAATAATACCAAAAATCTCAGAAGTCGAAATTTGTTCAACTTTGTTAATAATAGTATGATCTTCGTATTTCATATTTTCTCCAATAAAATCGTGTTTGACATGTTTCTTGATTTGATTCGATCTGGTGACTGCATTTTGTAAATTGAATGCAAAACCCTTCTGACATGAGCGTAGGTCTGTTTACCCAACTTGTTTTTACTACATAGGCTTTCCATCGAACCAGACCAACCAATTTTCGGATAAGATGAATAATAAAAATAAATTTAAGATTCCACTTAGTCAATGATTTTAGCAATATTGCAACTAAATATTAGCCGGTTAAAATGGAGTTACACTGGTTTTTCTTTGAAAGCAAGAATATATTTTCTGTGCATGTCGTTAAGGGTTTTCTTGATTTTAATCATTCTATATGTATATCGTGTGTTAAGTACATAGCCCTTCTGACATAGACGTTGTTCTGTCTATCCAGTTTGTTTAATCCTAGTGGTGAATTCGTGAATTGCAGCTAAATCTCATTTGTATGGGAAACCACTGATCATTTTGTTTTATTATCTCAAGAAATAAGGATTTTACGCGCAAACGGTTTAAACAAACAATCTTTTTAATCAAGCCTGATTAAAATCATGCCATCTGTTAAATGAGTGAGATATCCTGAAAATATTGGAAAAGCCGTTCTATGACAGAATAAAACATACCAGTATAATGTGGATTCTATGAAACTACCGAAAGGACTGGAATCTGCTCTTTAACAGGATCGAAGGTCGGCTAAGTATGGGAGTACAATCAGGTGTCGCTCCTGACTCGATCCTACGTGAAAGCTGCGCAACATTTCGTTTAGCGGGCTATCAAAGCTTAAGCTGCCGGATAAGTCACGCTTAATCAGATAAGTGAATGATGTTATTGTGCTAGTTGACAAATGCAGAGTTGAAAACGCGCAGCTTAAAATAGGCACACTAATGTATCGAATTAGGGACTGGACAAAACAACTCGCAGATTCAGCCTAGTACTGGAAAAAATGAGGAGCTGTGGATTGCATTTGCATACGGAAGAGTTTTTCTCTCAGTGGTGTTGGTTATTATAGGGGTAATACGCAGTACCCTAACCAGAAAATGCAGCAAAATCTACTAGCCTTCAAATAAAGGCGATAGAAAGGCAGTAACTCAAGACGAGAGCAGAGTATTCTCAGCGAAAGACAACAATCTTCAGTGAACGAGTCACTTGATAGATGGACTGCCCGACGCATCAATGATCTGATGCTGTGAGCCAGTCGAAGGCTTGGTAAAACTGAGATCTACCTGAAAACTTCAGCGAAAATGGATTTTTTCAGTTTCACTTTTAGAAAATTGGTAAGCAGGGCCTTCTGATTGCATATTTTGTCCAGTAGAGAAGAATTTGACGCTTACCAAAGATTCCTTTCGACTAAGAGGTGAAAAAACTAGCACAACGACCTACAGCGGCAGTCTAGGTCTTCAGGCTTACACTAGAGGTTTGTAGTGGAGAGTCCATAACTCTTAAGCAATACTGGAATTGTAACTCTAATGGGATTCCCACACAGGCATAAATAGGCCATCATTTATGGCATAGTTCCAAGTCCAAATAGATAGGAGAAACAGTAACTTAGCAAGACTGGTGGATATATCGAGCAAAATCATAAAAGCTCTAGGCTCTTTTTGAACACAAAGTCAAATCTCCAGGCTTGCATGGTATTCCTCCAGCTATGATCAAGGTAGAGTAGAGTTCTATAACCACCACAAACTTATATACTGATACGTTGGAAAATAGAGAAAGTTATCTTTATTCTCAAACCTGAGGAAAATGACTAATCGAAGCTTAAAAGCCTCCATCCTATCAGTCCAATTTGTAGATAGCCATACCAGAGAAACAAGGTGCATGACAACTGTCACACTTTTTTGCCTGTAAAGTATGGGACGACACGGTCGTGACCTCTTCAATGAAGCTGGAGAGCTCTCCTCGGAGACTCAAATCGAAAAGATGCTTACATCAATTGACAAATGGAACCAGTTGCACGCTATGTTCGGGTTATCCTGGAACACACACATTTGAGCGTCCGAAGGAGTCGAGGGAGGAGGGGTGACTTTTCTAGCAACTCCTTCCTTTCCCTTTTTTTCGGTAGAAAATGAGACCTAACTCGAAGTAATGTGTTAAACGTTTCCATATTCGGTTCTCAGGTTGACGGGGACGGTGTCTAGTGGGTAATGCAGAAGCCTTGTGCGTTTAGGAGCTTCACTCTCAGGGCGTAAATAGGCTTCACCTCCCTATCAAAAAAACAATAGAATAGAAATATAGAAGCAATCTTCTATAGATTGCAAAGCGCGCATGCTGACGAGCAAAATCCTGTGTCCCAGCCCTTCATTCGTGAATCGGAGGCACGGTGGAAGAGAAAAGAGATGCATTGGGTATCTTCATTCACATTAAGCAACCCTTTGAGAGTGCAATGCACAACTTCAAATGTGAAGCAGCAAAATTCAATGAGGTTCAATTGGATCTTAACTGAATTAGAAAAAACATAATCAGCTACAATCATTCTTTCTAATATATGGAATAGGAGCATTTTCTTGTTAAAACGAACCATGCTAGTAAACTGCTTGGGTGATGCAAACTATAGGGCTTAATATCCAGTCAGATTATGTAGCTAAACTACAATTAACAGATATCTGACGATACTATGGTCGAATGACACAGAGTACACCATTTTTCTGCAAGGCTGCAAAGAAGCTGACATTTGGGAATTTGCCGGGAGTATAGCTCAATATTAGCTAGCATCTTAAATGCCGTTCTAGATTCGCCATTTCTCTTCTAGATTCACTATTTCAAAATGGGGTACTAAACCTTAAAATATGTACAGAATCTTGCGACACGCAACACACATGGAAAGATACTCAAAGAGCTAGTACAGCATGTCAAGTTGTTGGAAGAACATATTGTACATAGAAACAGCTATGTTCACTGAGATGCCTGTAGAACCAGATTTTCACAGATGTCATTTTAGAATTGAGTATCGAACAGCTATGTATTCCGAGCGGCTATTTAGTGAGGAATAGATGATATTCTACATAGATGGCTACTAGTGATGATGGTATCGATACCAGTTAGAATGAATGGCCTTAATGGTTGCAACGACGTAGTATACAGAAAAAAGGAAGGCAAAAGAAAAAACTTTTGCAGTGGCAACCAAACAGGGTTGCTTGCCTTCCTAGAATGGAGTCTGAAATTCCAGATTAACCGTGAAACTTAACTTTGTTTGGCAAGTCAAAAGACTATTCCGATAATCCGATGTATTTGGGAAAGAGGATTCAGAATTCTTCTATGGTAAAGAATATTGTATGGGTACTTATCTCTTACATAAATTACAAGACAAGCTGCTGGATAAAGACTAAGTCTACATAATCTTGGACATGAAGGCTGTAGGACCAATCCTAGTAAATGAAACAAACGATTCTAGTAAATGAAACAAACGAGTGGATTGATCACAGGACACTAAATACGTACTCATATGCAAGTGTGTCGGTGATTATATTTGGATAAGGTAACCATATACATGGGATTGTACGCCCCCACAAATGCAATGTGGCGTCACGTCAATAAGTCGGAGTACGCTCACGGTCGACAATCTGGAGGACCTAATAATTTACTTCAGAGTCGGTTCTGAAAACAACAGGGTACGATGTGTGCTACGAGATCATCTGGAAATGTTGTTTTCAACGGATGATTGTACTGCTTGGAAATTCAACTTTCCATAGTTCATTGATATGTATCTCTTCTATCAGCACTTAATAAATAGGATTAGTGATGGTCCGATGACGAGAAGCTTTTTGAAAGTTACCGAAGCTTTCTTTTTTATAAATGTAAGTGCATTTATTTTCTTTACATTATGATTATCGACAGCAAAAAACAATACGCTGTTACTCTTGAGAAGACTAATAGTAACCAGTTATGTAGACACTGAATTCCATTTTGAAAATATTTAAAGCATAATACTGTAGTGATTTTTTAATTGTTGGGTTTTCAAAAAATGAAAATTCCTGCAATAGCTGCCAGTTACCAGTAATTTCCTCTCCTGGATAAATTATTGTCAGACTACTAGATACCCCTAATATTGTTAAAAAAACCTTAATAGTGTGCTCTGATTATGAGCCAATGATTCATTTCAGCCTGATGTTGATATTTTCTACTGCACCTAACTTGCCCATAACTTGTATTTAAACTAAAAAAGTAGAATATGTCCTACTTTCTTCCTTGCTTATCAAAACAGACGAGCCATGCGCCATAAATATGTCAACATTCTCGGTGCACTTCAAGCTAAATCTAATGAGACTCCGCCACGTACTATACAACCTACCCACATAGTTCTTGCACTACCACATTCCTCTGTAAACTGTGCGAAGCACGTTTTTTTATTAGAAAAAGGATACATTTCCTGGAAGAAGTCCAAGTGCGGTGGCTGCAGGATATCCAATGCTGAAAGTACCTGGAAAAGAAAAAAGAAAATTATGAAAAGAAAAAGCTAAATTTCGGGCTGTAAACAGAGAGAATCATTTTTATCGAGAAGGAAGCGTAAAAAACAAATTCTTGAGCGGTATCATATTGCAAAGTTTGAGCGTTTGAAGACGGAGGGTGGGGCTCTTGTGCTGATATTCCTATTAATAATGTGCTGTTCGACAGAATGATTACATTAAGGGTTTTGTTGCGCCCGGGGGAAAACTAGAACTAACAACTGAACTTTGATTGGAAACAGGTCATGTATGAGTTGGGGATTAGTCTGCAATACAAATTTTACTGGGATGTGAAAGATAGTATATTTATCTCTAAAGATTAGCTAATTAACAAAAGTTCGTTTTCTTTTCTAGTTTTCGAAGTCTTCATTCAATTTACGATGATTGTTTGCGTTCTTCTTTGATAAAATTTGTTTTCGGAATTGAGTACTGGGGAGATTATTTATATAACTCTTAACACCATATTCCATTGTAATTGTTTACTCAAGAATATGTACATTGATATTCTGGTAGTGCTTAATTATCAGTCAAAAGCCAAAGAATTAGCATTAATAATTTTCGTTATTCACAAGGCAATACATGTATCTACCAAATTAGGATAGTCCCTCAAGGAACTTCATCAAAACAAACTAGGACATGTCTATTCAAAAGGTGTTCAGTCGAAATAGTTCACTCGAATATACATCACATGACAGAGTTATACGTTAAGTGCAACCCCGTATCAGATTTTCCGGGTATTCTTCAATATGCGGTGTCTGCATAACGGCCAGGACGCAAAAACGTGTATGGAGTCAATCCAGGCCAACATATTCTCACTTGCTGCAGCCATACGAGCATAGACAAACTCATTAGTATGCAGTATGCTGCAACGATTTGCTGATACGATGCATTCACTTCAACCTTAACGTACGTTACCAATTCCTGTGGGTTCTTATGAATATGCACATTGCCTTCAGCTAAAGTTATCATTGGGAGCAATGAAAGGGAATCATTTCAACCGTCAGGCAACTTCAATTAACCCGATGTAGACAGTATTTTCAGGTGACTATAAAATTTTGATTTGCCATTTCATGGACCAAGGGCAGAAATAATTCGAAATACTAATAGAGCATTCAAGCTTGCATACAATAATTAACAATCAAATGAACGCGGGGGTTTACGAGTAAATTTGCACAATTTTCCTTACAAACCCTTAGCAATTCAACATAGTGGAAATTGTAAGATAAAACTATCTTCTCGAGAAGCCTCCAAGAATATTTAATGATACTAATGATGACGTCAATAAAGACTTTTAAATATTCTTTAGTGAAGCATATTGGACAAAAGGGATGTTCCCACTTGTTTTTCAAATCACTTGAACCGATTTTTAATCAGTGATGTATATTAAAACTTAAGGTTAGTAACATTTCCAAACATTTGAGAATTGCATACGCATAGAAGCGTCATTTTTGCATTAATATGTTATCGATATTCAGTGTTTCAATAGTATTTTTAAGATACGGCGGCGGTCCGATAAATATTTAGCCTTACCGCCCGATGGCGCCACTATCGCAAGAGATATTCACTATCGTGTAGTACATTCTCGTAGACGGCTACTATCAAAATTTCAGTCGAATCGGGCTGGTAGTTTTGTTTTGTGTTCGCGAATATTAGAAAAATGGAGAAAGAGCAATATCGGTCGGTGATTCGATTTTTGTTTCTGGAAGGGAAAGCGCAGCGAAATCACAACGCACTTGGACGCTGTGACTTTACTCCAGCGATGGCCCCCGTAAAAAATTGGTTTTGACGACTTTCAACGTGGTCGCACGAAGGTTTTTGATGAGCCACCCGAAAATAGTTACCGCGGAGGATAACGCCACAAAAATCCACGAGCTTGTATTGGCAGATCACCGATTGAAGGTGCGCGAGATCACAGAGAAAGTATAGTGCAATAATCGAGCAGTTGCCAAAGCAAACTGCTCGAAAACCGGCATAACACTGATCCGAAATTTTAATTGCAGATTTGAAAAATGTAATTATTCGAATTTATAGTCTTATATTTTATAAAATATTTTTTTAGTGTTATTATTATAAACATAAATTTTACATTATCTTTTTCCTCTCTATATGTATTAAATTTAAATTTTTCTTCATCATTATATTCTTTATGATATTTATCTTTTTATTATTATTTAAATATTTTTACATTATTATCTCTTCTATTAATTTAAAAATTCAAATCTCCAATTAAAATTTCGGACATGTGAGCACTGAGATAATGCAGCCCATCCACGTATTGCATTGCCGAATGCAATCTACAGTGGCTGAGCTAGAGGCTTGTCAAGCCACCGTTGCGGCGTGACGATACGGTGGACGACGGACAAGCAAGGGGATAATCTGCTTGGGCACGAAAAACAACCGTTGCGGCATAAAGATTATGCTGGGATTTGAATGGATCGGGGAGTCTGCCTGGAATCGCCACAGCGATCACGTCAGGGAGTAGAATTTTGCGATTTCCAAGACTACGCGTGCGGAAAATTAATAAAAGTGACGTTAAAACTTGTGGAAATATCCGTATTTTATTCGTTTTTCGCTCTTTCTCTTTATTCCACCATAGTTTTAGTGCGAGAAAAGTGGATTAAATAAGTTGATAGCGTGCTTGCCCCAAGTAACCAGCGACCGTGATCTGTTCCATGGTTCCATAGTACCCGACTGACTTGATTGATATACGCTGAAATTTTTTATCGAAGCAATTTTCAACGAACATTTCGTCATGTTTCTTTGGTTGAAGTTCAACCTCGGATGATTTCGTTTGAAGCACAAGTAGCAAGAATTCGTCAATACTTAGCTCAACTATATGAACAAAATCCGAATTGGAGGGAAGCTACGGACTTTTTGGTGGAAGCTACCACCAAAAAGTCCGTAGCTTCCCTCCAATTCGGATTTTGTTCATATAGTTGAGCTAAGTATTGACGAATTCTTGCTACTTGTGCTTCAAACGAAATCATCCGAGGTTGAACTTCAACCAAAGAAACATGACGAAATGTTCGTTGAAAATTGCTTCGATAAAAAATTTCAGCGTATCAATCAAGTCAGTCGGGTACTATGGAACCATGGAACAGATCACGGTCGCTGGTTACTTGGGGCAAGCACGCTATCAACTTATTTAATCCACTTTTCTCGCACTAAAACTATGGTGGAATAAAGAGAAAGAGCGAAAAACGAATAAAATACGGATATTTCCACAAGTTTTAACGTCACTTTTATTAATTTTCCGCACGCGTAGCCTTGGAAATCGCAAAATTCTACTCCCTGACGTGATCGCTGTGGCGATTCCAGGCACCGAAATCAAGTTCGTGAGTTTAAAGTGCGTAAGACCATAATCCATCCGCGCATACATGACCGAATTTCGTGCGACAAAAGAAGATGGTACAAAAACGTACATCTTATCCACTGGTGAAATTATCTCATAGATAGCTGGTGCAAAGTATTATCAAAAAAATTTTCAAACTTGGCAACTGATACCAAAGAAAAATGTCAGTTTCTGTGTGTCCAAGTTCACTAGCAATATTCGGTGTCACATGGGAAACAAAACACAAAAAATGCCTCTGAAATAGTGCTATGCAGTAGAATTTCACTAAAGTGTTCGCCTAACGGAATTACAGTGAAGGAACATCCATCAAATTTCATACAAGGCTCCCAAGTGAACTTGATGGTCATATTGAAAGGCATATCTTTGAATCAACAATAACGACACTTAATGATTATTTTGCTGAAGCAGAGAAAGGATCTGGCAGCACATACTGCGAAGGATGTTTGGCTTATCTAACAGCTTATTTAGTTTATATGTGCATTGAAACTCATTACAAAAAGACTCTTCGAAAGATATCTAAATTTATTGCATCCCAAAATAAGCGTATTTATAATCCAAAAGGGCTGCAAATAACATATCCTACATTTCGTGGTTTACGTGAAATGGATTCCGGGGTTGTCCTGCAAAGATATTGAATCAGATGCTGGACAGCAAATAAAAAAGAAATAGTGCTAAATGTTGGCAGATTTAATGTGCTTTTTTTTTATTTTTTGTCGATAAAAAAATAAGCAAAAAAAACTTAAAAATTAATTTACCTGCTTGTCGGTTACTTGTACAAATCGCATACTAGCTTTCTTAAATAGTTTATTTTCCCATTAACGGTGGACTACTAAATAAATCACTACTGCTAATAAGTTTTAGTTAGCAGCAATACGGGAATTCACCACCACATCATCAGCGGGCGCCCGGCGAGGATGTTGGGTGAGTACCCTGTTGTTTTAATTATTTATTACATTGCATGCGAAACATTTAATCAGTTTCTTTTATATATTAAAAACAATATTGCGTACACTATAAATAATACCTTTTGCCTGTTACCCGAGTAAATGATAGCGTTCTGACTTAGTATCTATCCAAAATACATTTATCTGTCGAAGATGTTTAGCGATCTCGTTAGGTATATTAAGCAAATGGCGTTTGCTAGTTTCGAACAGTCTTTCTGCATTATTATTATATTCGTTTTGTTTTTTTTTATGATAAACGCATAAGTATTTAGGTGGTAACGATTTGAGATATTGTTTTCGCCCAACTTGTTCTAGTAATAAAGTAGTAACCCAATTAGTTAAATAAGAAGTACTGATGAAATAAAGTTTGGTATATGAGACGATTGAATGAACTCGAAAAATTATTATTTTTTTTTGGTTTAAAAGTGCTTTATTATATAATAATCCAATTGGTTTGTTAGTATATTACGGAAAAGTTTTTGTTGCGAATTTAAAAATGAACAGAATAAAGAAAATGCATAGTTAAATAATTACATTCGGTCTTTCCATTTGGTGTTTGGAACCTGACCGGGTATGGGATCCGCAACGTGAGCTGGCCTCTCCGGTATAATGAGCTAGCCATCGGCTGAGCTCACCCCTTTCTAATATATGTTTTACAAGAGCTCTTGCAAGGTAAGGTACACGTTTATAATTTTCATTTATAGGAAAAATTCATTCAAATCATGTTTGTATGAGTTTTTCACTTAAATGGAAAATATATGGCCACGCTTACATTTGGATCTTGATCCAGCTGGGGGGTGCGAGGGGGCACTGCTTCCACCTGGAGGCCCCACTCTTATTTGGGGGCCATAAGTATCGTCGGTAACGACGAAGTTCCTCTTAAGTGCGTCTGTTTTCTCCAGGCCCGGTATGTCTGAGTCAGCAATTTTTAACCCTTAGTAGGGTACCTCAGGCTCTACTTCGGTCGATATTCATTCGAACCACGCAATTCGCGGATGCGAAATTTCTTTTGTAGTGGGTGCTTGTGCTGGGGAAAGAACCCGCCCCACGACACCGCAATGCTAGCCAGCCAGCGCATTCACGCATCCTCAGACGCGCCCTCTCCCTTACGGATATTTATCCAACCATTATTTCAATACAATAGACATCTCAAAATATCGCGTGGGTCATATCCTGCATGAAATTTTTGGACATAGAAAAGCTGTCGGCGCGATGGGTGCCGCACTTGCTCACTCTGGACAGCAAACGCAATCGTGAGACCAGAGCCGTCTTTTGACGCTATTTAAACGCAATCCGAAGGAATTTCTGCGTTGTTACGTAGCCGTCAACGAAACATGGCTCCACTGGTACACACTTGAGACCAAGGAGCAGTCAAAACAGTGGACTTCACCCGGCGAACGTGTTCCGAATAAGGCGAAGACTGTCCTATCCGCCGGAAAGGTGATGGTCACGGTTTTCGGGGATTCACAAGATGTGATCTGAATCATCTACCTGGAGAAGGGTTAAACGATCACACTACTATGCCGAATAATTGGGCCAATTCGACGCTGAACTTCAGAAAAAGGCTCCATTTGACGAAGAAAAGCGCGCTTTTCTTCCATTACAACGCATCGGCTCACACCTTCGCCATGGCCCAAATTCGGCTACGAACTGCTACCCCATCCACCGTATTCTCCAGATTTGGCCCTGCGTGACTTCTTTTTGTCATCGCCGCCACGAAGGCCTATTTTATAGACCTCGAGAAAACGTATTTTTCCGGTTGTTAAAGCACTTGCAGCATCGCTGGGTCATGTATCGAGCTAAGAGGAGATTATGTTGAGAAATAAATTGCCACTTTTTCAGTTTATAGGCTTAGTACTTATCGGATCGCCTACGTATATACATATAGCATAGTCTATTTACAATGTACCCAGCGATCGTACTCCTCTCCAAACTAGCTGGACGACAAGCAGCCACTATAGAATCTACTAGGAGTGCACGGACCTGTTAAGCTTAATGGTACGGTCGATTGCCACAGCTCCAGATTACACGTCTGCGAACCGCTAAGAGGATGATTCCGACTTCCTTCGGGAAGTAATCGATCCGAGCAAGGAAAGTCATTACATGGTCAAGGGCTCATATAGGTAGGAGTCGGCCTCACAGTGCTTTCGATTGAGCCACAACCTCAGGTCTGGGATCAGCCGTGCGGTGCACCTTCCCTTTGTGTCGTTTTCTCAGAACTGTTACCAATCGCTTGAGAGCAAAATTTATCATCTTAGTGACCGCTCCCCCTGTCGCCCTCATGTCTACGCAGATATATATTTCTACGCTCCCTGGCAATCACGGTGATGGGTATTATCCCTACGAATTGAACCTTAGAATAAAAGTAGTTCTAAAAGAATATTCTTCATTTATGATAGAAAGTAAAATGATAAGTTCATTCAGAGATAACAGCTCCAAGCTAAGTTTTGATCAATTTGCTCATTTAGATATTCATATCCGGACTCACAAGGAAAATTGTCAGCGTATATAGCGTCTTAGTGCAAACAACCAATGAAGTCATCTAAATTAGATACAATGCATCAATAATATCGTATTAATATAAGTATAGATGTTACAGGACGACCAGCTTGACACCTACGTTTTCACTTCGCACCGTTCCAAAAATACAGAGATTAAATGAATTTTGAATATGGGGAATCACGACGGCTGTAAAATTTCCAAAATTTGCCTTTGGTTATCTCAGCAAGATTAAGCCAGTTCATAATAAGCCTTGAAAAAGTTCCTAAGAATAATAAAATCTTCTTCTTCTTTGTAGCACTACAGCCCCTCCTGGGCCTTCGCTTAGAGATAGTTAGAGTATCTAATTTTCATGACCGTATTGATTTTTTTGGAAGTTGGTTTGGTCAGTACTATGCTCCCGTGTGCCTGCTCAGCTATGATATGATCTGATTAAATCATCTGATTAAATCAGTACATATCACCACTGAATCAACACTCGCAGTCTGTCCGAAAAATCCCCTGAAATAAACTGCGTTGCTCCCAACGAGATTTGAACCTGGGACATTCGGGTTATGCACTCATGCTCTAACCACTACAGACTACCAAAATAATAAAATACTAAATAAAATTTTTATTTGTTCACTTTAATTACCGATTAGAACAGGAGAAACGTTCCAATATTGTAGCTATATTTTTTTACCGCACCTTTAGCAATAAAATCAAACAAAGCTATCTCATTCGTGAACTTCCCATGCCAACTTTAAATATAGAACAGAGCTTACAATCTCTCAAGTGAAATCCAGTCTTGTCTTATGACCATTAAATTGAAGGCCTTACGTAGACCCACCACAGACATTTCAATTAGGCATAATATTTCGCTGTCTTGCCTATTGCATTGCTACCTATATTAGAAATACATATTTCAATCAGGGAAATTCGTTCCGGTTGAGACTCAATTAATTGAAGACTTACTACTCCCCATAATCTGAATTAATTGTATTCGCTGTGTTCATGTTGAAACTTTCATTTCGCGACTACCATTATGATCATCACTTTCATCAGCTCGCGTTACCGTTTGGTGTATCTGCTGTAAGTAGGTTCTTCCAGCTTACAGGTTGAATTCACGAAAGTTGAATTCATATCGACAGCGTACATTGTTCTACTCATCGGCATTTTTTTTAAGTACCATACACTAAAACAATCTGCAATCTTCGCTTGGATGAGAATTAAATTTTCATTCATCCACATCAGTTTTGCTAAGAATATATTTTTATATAAAGGTAGGTGTAAGAGTTAAGGAGCCGAAAAGGGCTTTCATATATATAGGCTTGTTTTTGTTTTGTACTTTACAGCGAAAGTTATTTAAATGCTTTCTTCACGCCTTTCTGTCTGAGCCAATGCTTCTTTAATGAACACGCATCTTCATTAAATAGTCGACTAATTAGCAATTTGCTTATTCGATTTGACGCTGTTATTACAGTGACTTGCAATTTGCCCTGGCGTAGCGATGAATGCAGTGTAATCACGCATTGACCTTAATTTTACCAATTATTCTCCTATATGAGAAGGCTCGCACACGTATCCGTTGCCTTACATACTTCATACCCTAAGAGATCATGCAAACCGATAAAGCGTTTATGAAAATTGCACAATTGTCGGCTTGGTCATCGTGTTTTCATTTTCATCCAGGTGGCACAATAAATATAACAATTACTTGGGTTACCAATCGATTATTCAAATCAAGGAGGTCCGATGATAATCGCGTGACGTTCTCACAGCTTTCAAGATCTTTTGCCAGATAAGGAGGAATCCCACAGGCAGTTGCTATTAAATTTAAATAAAGGGTTTTCCGATTTCCCAATTGCCACTAAATGCATAAATTCATTCGCGTTAGTCATTGCAGCAACCCTGCTGGCATCAATAAAATTTCCCTTTCGGCCATCAGATAAATGCATTTCGGTTTGGCGGTCAATTATGCCATGCAGCTGGAGACCGCAAGAACTTGAACTACTATCTGACGGCAGATACAGCAAACAATTTCATTCGATTGCTGTTATTTAGTTATTACTGAAGGTGTTTCATATTTTGCATAAGCTTAAATTTAAATTTACTTCTTGAGTTTCGCATGAGCTTTCCAACGCCATAGATTTCGAGTGCAGAATAACTCGATTGCATGCGGCAGTTGCAACTGGCACTAGTCCAGATGCCGTGTGCATACTCGGAGTGCTTACATATATGGACATTACACACATACGTTCCAATGGTTGTACACGTCTGTGTCAAGCTACAATATTGATTGAAATTTTTGCATTTTGTTATTGTTATAATTCGATCACCTCGAGATATTGAAAATTGCATGCCTTCACGTTATTTTGCCACTGAAGGTTTTTGTCTGCAATTGGCAGTTTTGCACACAACAGCGACGATAGCGCAGCTGCAGGAGACACGGTTGAGACTTTTGACTCTAAGAAAACTTGAACTCCATTTCAGCTTTTCTGCATTGAAAAGTTCTGAGACACCGACACGTCATTGAACTAAATTGCAAATTGGTATGAGCCAGATGTTGAAAGCAAATATTTAATTCTACATGGTACAAAGAATACAAGCTACGAGTAGGCTCGCTCACGATAGCCATCCCGACATTTATAGCTTTTGTCACGTTACTTGGATCGACTATTACACTGAGTATGTAAATCGATTTTTACAATTTTTCGCAAGAAAAAAAAGTTGGAATCAATAACGTATAGTTTTCAATTTCATACAATTCTGTTGGAAAACTTAGCCACGATGGCCAGAAAATGTGAGTGTTGCATTTTTGAACCGTCGCCATTACAAAACCTGCATTTATGTATATGATAACTAAAATCACAACACATCTTACCAGCGTTTACCTGTATATCATGTTTCTTATAAGTTAAACAAAAACTGCGGCTTTAACAACCCTTCAAACTTTGCCAAGCCGCTATTTTGAAAGTTGAATGGCGATCTCAAACAAATTTTTATTTTGTTGTCAAGAAATACTTAGATTCTACCATCCTTCAAATTCTCAGCAAAATCATTTGAGCGGATTTGAGTTGAACAGCCGTCATTTTGTTTTAGACGGTTTAACTTGCGATTTTTTATTGTTAACTTCATAATTCAGTCTAATGAACTTTTATGCTGAATTTAGTTAAAGTCCGAGCTTTGGTTCGACCAGAACAAACTTGCTTGGATGCGGCTCCAAAGATATTTGGAATCTCTTACTGCATATTACCGGAAATGAGGAATCAAGGTAAATGCGAAGGAAAGTAAATTAATTGTGTTCAAGGACCCCCATAAAAACTTCGGTCTTCGCGCAAGAGGCATCTGTGACTCCAGGATTAATTTGGATGGGCAGATGGTGCACTGCTCTAGGTAAACGAAGTACTTGGGGGTAGTTTTCGACAGGAAAGCTACCTTTAGTGCTCACGTTGATAATATTTTGAAAAAAGTGACTTATGCGTACCATCTTCTTTTACCTCTTTTCAGGGAACATTCGACAGCAAGTCAAGGTTTTGGCCTATAAAACCTTGATTCGTCCGATCATCACATATGCGGTGATGATATGGATTGGCGTTCCGGAAACAAAATGAGGCAAGATAGGATTAGTGGAGCGAAAAATCCTTCGGCTTTGCACAGGACTATACAGACGGGAGGACAGACAACCTTACCGCAACAAAGTGTTGTACCAGGAGGCAGGAATGAAGCCGATAAAATCGTATGCTTAAAAGCTTGCGGAAGCGGGAATCAGGAGAGCCAAGGAGCACAAAGCGGGAGTTGTCAGGAGAGCGACAGACAACCGATCTATGTACGCAGCGAATGAGTCATTCTAAGGTAGTCTTAAGGAAATAATGTACTTCATATTAACGAAATTAATTTCAAAACTGTAGTTGATAGAGCAAATGGTTTTTACAACCTTCTTTTATAATCTATTAATGTATGATAATGTTGTGGGTGTCAACATTTTAAAGTTTTTGTTTACCCTAAAATTAATATTATAATGTAATTAAAATAAATTATTATTGAACTCCGGGAAAAGTCCTAAGGCACAACCCGCATGTATATTGTTAGGTTAAGCTATTGATGAATTGTATATAGGTACGTAAAAAAATGAAAAATCAGAAAATAAAGATCTTGAATCTTGACCAGAACAGACATCATGCATACCCGGTTAAAATAACCGCCATTTTATTTTAAAATGGCCGATTTTGCTGGTTAACAAACTCAGCATAAATATTTTTCTAATAATTTGGTGCAAATCAAAACATTTTCGTTTTATCCCATTCGATACAAGTGACGCCATAGAAAACGCTTTTTACATGAGCGATTATTTGTACCGTGATAATTCTAATAGGAAATAGTTGAATAACAGCTGGCAACTTGAATTGATTCAGAACTTTTATACGGTTACTCAATGGTTTCAAAACTGGAAGTCTTCAAATCGGAATATTTACTATTGTACATGAAGGTATACAATTCATACTTAAAAATTATCTCGCAACATTTCTAGAATACTAGTGTTAGTTTTTTATGTTATAGCTTATGGTTCGACAGAGTTTCCACTTAAACATATTCACTGCTAACAACGAGATTTTCACTAAGTATCCACTGCGCAAGCGATGAGGACTCCTGCCGCCCACAACATAAAGGACTACTGGTTTTCATTACTTTCATCCATATGGCAAGGACTGCGTGGCTAAAATTCGATTTCGAATATTTTGAATTTTTACAATCACTCAGTACAAAATAAAAGAACGCACTGCATATATAAAGAAAATAATAAAGATATAATAAAGAAAAGTATGCACATATGCATATTTAAACAAAAACCTTTTGAAAAAAAAGAAAACCGACTTCAAAATGCCCCGAAAAGGATGAAATAAATTTCTTATGTGATGGTGCACATAATGGAAGTTTTTATGTTGAAATGGAAAAATTGATTTGGCACCGGTTCCACAAAATTTATTTCATCCTTTTCAGGGCATTTTGAAGTCGGTTTTCTTCTTTTTCCGAAAGATTTTTTATTTCACCTTTTTAAGTGGCAAATTTTTTCATTTCAAATCTACTGAAATTCAGTTTCTTGAATGCATTGTACCATGTACATTAAAATTCAATTTCTTGACTGTAATGCAAAACTCACCACTGCTAAAATCAGCAACGTTCAAAGGAATCGAATTTAGTTCTGACAAATTTTAATACAATATCTCATCAACGTCTCCCTTGAGTTTAGGTTTCATAACAACAACAACAACAACATAAATTGGAGCTTTAAGAAGCTTCCAAATTTCGAACTTTGCCTGATAGTTTTTCTATGATTCAACCTTTGAGCGGCCGCTATTTTGTTTCAGATGAATTGACTTTGGATTTTTTATTATAAGCTTTATAGCACAAATGAATGTACATTTGTACTTTGCAATTTGAATGATTAAAAAACTAGCCGAAATATTTAATATCTGAAAATTTGGCGAAAATCGAAGCAAAATTGCGACCTCCAGGCACAATTTTCGTTATATTCTATATATACACATACATATACAGATCTATATATATATATATATATATATATATATATATATATATATATATATATACATATATATATAAGTAACCGGACTGAGCCTGCCTCCGCCGTCAAAGCGTCTGCTAACCGGTATCTGGTGCTGTAGTGGTGGTGGGGGTCTAGGTAAAGGGAACCGGGCTGCAGCAGTTGCCTCCAAGCCGTTGGAGAGAAAGCATCGAGCGAGAGCGGAGTGCGTGTTCAGTTACGTCGTCGGAGTGAAAATGGAGCGTACGATCGAGCAACCGAACCAGAGTTTTTGAACCACGTTATTACAGGAGACGAAACGTGGGTTTTCGAATACGATCCTGAGACGAAGCGGCAGAGTTCGGAGTGGCACACACCGGCGTCACCACGACCGAAAAAAGCGCGCATGAGCAAATCGAAGGTGAAGTCGATGCTCATTGCTTTCTTTGACGTGAAAGGTATTGTTCACAAAGAGTTTGTGCCACCCGGCCAAACTGTAAATGGCCAGTACTACAGAGAGGTGCTCTGTCGACTAACCGCCCGGGTTCGCCGAGTCCGTCCGGAGATCGCCGAGTCGTGGTTCCTCCATCACGACAATGCTCCGTCGCACACCTTCCTGCTCGTCACCGAGCAGTTAGCCAAACAGTCGAGGGCAACGTTGCCACAGCCTCCTTACAGTCCGGATATGGCACCAGCGGACTTCTTTCTGTTCCCCAAGATCAAGAGACACCTTAAGGAGACGCGGTTCAGGACTCTGGAAAACGTTCAACGTGCTACGACGAGGGCTCTATACAGCATCGAGGTTGCCGACTTCCAGGGAGCGTTCGGGGATTGGAAAATCCGGTATCAGCGTATTATCGACTCTAATGGGAACTACTTTGAAGATTTCTAAAGAAAAATTGTAGATATTTTGCTAATAAAAAATTTATATATATATATATATATATATATATATATATATATATATATATATATATATATATATATATATATATATATATATATATATGCCGACACCTTTTAGTCCAATATGTTGTCCTTCATTTGAAACTTCTACAATCGAAATTGTCATATGCGTCAATCAGTTATGCTGAAAAATTGGGGTGAAAGTCCGAATATTTTTAGTTTTAACGGTAAAAGTACTTTACCGTTATTTGATTTTCTCATCCTCTGAATGGAACCTAACAGGAAGAAAGACGTATTATTTGCCGAAAACATGGATTTTCTATCTATCTCCGTTCAAGAGTTATGCGTGAACATACATAAAAAAAAACAAAAACAAAAAAATATACGTTATGAATTGATAACCTTCTTTTTTTGGAAGTCGGCTAAAAATTAAAGATGCGTTTGCAGTTGTAGACAAGTTAATTATAACGTCTGTATAGTGACGTCTTATTTTTGGTGGAAGGAAGGTGAAGACTAATTACGCCCGAATTGGGGAATTTTCAATAGTGTAAGGCTTCAGGACTACCCGCTAAAGACACCCCTTGTCAACCTGCGGATCTAGTCTAGAACCGATCGAGCTCGTTTTTTACATCGCGAAGCGCAGTCGAGTTGCATAGAACCCTTTACTTTTCTGCTAGTTTCGACTTAATCTGCACCTTCCCGATGCTAATCGTTCGTGCTCTAAGCTTTCTTTTCAATGTCAGAATGATCACTTCGGTTTTCTCCAATCTGTGAGCAGTCATCCAGTCTCGAACTCAGTGCATTACCAGACTTAGTCTATGTTATGCTCCCAGCAGTATCGATTGCGTCTTTGAATCTTCGCATCATGATTTTCTCAAGCACTTTACCAGCCATGTTGAGCATACATAACCGTCAGTATGCAGCTGTCGACTCGGGATCAACTCTGCCTTGCTACCTTTCATTGCGCGGGCAAGTGATGAGTGAACTGAGCAATAAGTTAGGGGAAAGTTGATAGACTAGCTGCAACACTTCATCTGAGTCGCTAGATGGATCCTTTAGTTGCAAGCACGTGAAGTGTGAGTATTGCATTTGTGAGGTGAGGTTGTGGACAGCATCAAAATGGACGGTCCGTAGCGCACCGAGCTTTCGTATGACTAGCTCGTAGCCCTGGATCCTCGGATTCCTGCTCACATCGCCCATGAGGACTCGCTACCAAAGAGTTTTTCTGCCGTTGATAAGTCTTGGAAGCTTTTTCGAGCTTTAATCTGATAAGCTAATAAATGGTTAGCCCCGATTCCACACCCGTTCGCCCTAGCTGCTCTCGGCTGTTTAGCATCCACCATGCGACGGAGACTTGTCATGCCGGCGTGTCTAGGAAAAATGTACACAGGACCGTGGCTTTCCAATCTGGTGCAGACAAGACAGGTAATATCTTTACCCACTCAAAAGTTGTATCATATAGAAATTGGTTTCACGATGCCATCGATTCAGCCAAAGCCTCAGGTTGTTTATGAGCCGCAAATAAAATATATATTAGTATTTACCTATTTTTCCGAGTATATATAGTAAATAATTGCTTTCACCGCTTGAGAAACATTATTTTCCGAAACTACAAATAACTCTTACGAACCAGTCACAGTAACTGACCTGTGTCCGGCCAATACTTCTTTTATTGTTTCATTATTGTTACAATTGTCAACAATTAAGTCGACTTAACAGATAAACATACCCCAAAGCATCAAAAGATGAAATAAGAATTGGAAGGGTGATCTGCAGGATTCAGCAAAGAACAATCGCATTACGCTGCTTCAAGTGTCTTGATTATGGCCAGAATTCACAAGGGCGCACGGACCCTGATAGGTCCCACAGTGCGGGTACTGGTCGACAGGATAGATATTCACATTGTATCCACACTTAACCTAGGCTCCAGAAAAAAAATCAACAGCGTTAGCCACGTGCTTAACAGCAGGTAGCAGCAATTTTCTACGCGACCGGTCTTAACGGACACGCAGACAGCGGCTCGACATTCGCGCGACAATCAATTTACATCACTAAATACAAGGGTGCACCATAGAGCTTCTGTCTGCAAAACACCTAATGTAAGTAATATATCCGAACATTACCGGATCGGGGGGTACTACCAGGCCCCGGTGCAACTATTAGGCCCCTGCAGAAAATTAGAAAGTATGCAACGCAGAGTAAACGGAAGCTGATGATACTAACATATGTGAATGTACCTGTACTATGGACAGGAGTATATTATTCTCTAGGGAATGCCGCCCCACATATCCGATCAAATAGAGGTTTCCCTAAACTTCCTCATGCATTACATGGAATAATGACCTTGAATGATACATGGATCACGATTCGTGTGACAAAATAGAATTGATGTTTTGGGCTGAAGGACATGATGTTTTGGACCTAGCAGCTTTACACTGACAATATAACTATCATACCATTTCCTTTATGGTAAAACCTTGGCAGGCTTCGAAGTACGGTCGAAGAGTTAGTGATGTAGGTTTGGTTCAGACGGACCCCCAATTAGCTCTGGCTCTGAGTACTTGTCCCCATAAATATTGTACTTGTGCCAACCCTCCCATGGCCTCCCTGCTTCGCAAAGATAACCACGGGACCAAAAATGTAGACAACGAGCACACTGCGTTGAACGAACGAAGGGTTCCAAATAATCCAATACATTAGCCAAAAAACTTCCGCGAGCCGCGGAAGATCAGCAGCCTCTCCAGGAAGCAACATGGGGACGAACACTCAATGTACCCCGAGCTAGGGACAACCAAAACCGCACAAATCTCTAAGGTAGGCTTTGCTCCTCAAAAGTAACGATGGTAGGTTTACGCGGATGTCCTGGAAGAGGTAAAAAGAGCGGTTAAGCGAAGTGAGGTGCGAGCTGCCATTAGAGCAGTGCGAGCCACCCGCTTGGCGGTCTCCTGGTAGAATTCGGGCCATATGCAATGAACAGAGGCTCTTTTTGGGATACCGCCGAAAAGGTCCTCGGAGGGACTACTATTATAGGCTCGCTCAAGGCTATGGCAGCGCTCGTGGTCAGAATACTGACTGCATCACGAAAATAACCCAGGTCGAAGACGCTATTAAACGTGAGTTCTCTGGCTTAACTGGTGTTAAAATAATGCTCAACAAAGCAAACGTCAGGGCAATGCATATCCATCGTTGACCTTCCTGAAAAATAGGCACAACAAATGCTTAGCAAGGACATTACTATGGCCATATCCCAGAAGGACGCAAGGGGCCAGATAGAAGCTTATTGTGTTACCAGTGTGGTACAGTGGGGCACCAAATGAAGCAATGCATGTGCGAGACATATTGCATCCTATGTAAGGACACTGGCCTTAGTGTGGACGAACTTAAGCACGTATTAAAGACATGAAGCGAAAAGGGATCCATGGGGCCTGGGCTACAAGCTGGTCATGCGGAAAAGTGCGGCCCATCGTTTGCCCTGCATATACGAAGCGGAAAAAGGGACCAGATTGTGCGCGCTCTTGTCCCTACACAAACCACTCTTGTTGAAACGGTCCACAACGAAACTCCAGCGTGTTGCCCACTCTTTACACAGACGGGATTGAAGGAAGGGTTTTGTATCTGAAGGCAAAAAGAAGGCAGGGCCAGATGTGACTCCAGCTTATGTACTGCAGGTGGTCTATTACTGTTGCCCTGACCTGCTTCTCAGTACATTCAACGCTTGCCTGCATGAAGAGATATTCCCGGAGTACTGGAAAGCAGCGAGACTTTTACTGATCATCAACGAGAAGAGAAGTCCCGAGTCGCCGCCTGCATACCGCCCGTTTTGTATCAGCCGAAGACTCGCGAATCATGCTGCTGGGGACCTAACTCAGCATGATTCGCGAGGTCTTCGGCTGATACAAAACGGGCGGTATTGCAGGCGGCGACCTCGGGACTTCTCTTCTCGTTGATTGACTTCAGAAATTGCTTTCAACTCTACAGGCGGCTATCCAGTACACGGGAATATCTCTTCATGCAGCAAGCGCTGAATGTACTGAGAAGCAGGTCAGGGCAACAGTAAAGACCTGCTTTAGTAGTTTACGAGTTTTTCTTTTTATAACTTTATTACAATGATTCATTTGTATGATGCTAGACACTACGTAAGTAGTGAAATAAAATGTAAATGCATTAAAATCAACTCGGATTCTCTAAACAATAATTACTATTCATTTTCAAGGTTATTTCTGGTTCTTATTTTGGGGGATTTAGTAGGAAAATGCACCAAATAGTACGCGCAGCGATCTACCAACGACCTCGACGTCTCACGTTCTCCTTTGGACTCTCGATTTGTTGATAGTCGTCGCCTTACGGGACCGCTCTAAAAACAAGTCGGCGAGCCTTCCATCCACTTTCCTTCTCATTGCGAAAGTGCGATTGTGGGAGAGTTCCGTTGGAAAGGGGGTTGCGGTATCCAGATTTCAATTGCAAATTAAAATGATGAGCATTATTTCAAACTTACAATTGAATTCTGGATCCGCAATATGTTGGTTTTCGAGCAGTTTGCTTAGGCGACTGCTCGAGTATTACAAATAGTCTTTGACGCCAAATTGTTATGTTATGTTATCATTCATAACAAAATCACAAAATAAAAAACTAACTTCGCACACACTTACTTACCCTTGTAAACGATCTTTAATGCTTTCGATTATCGTACGTGATCAATTTTCCATCACCGGGCACGACAAGTTTCAGAAATAGCTCGATTTCATAGCGTTTCGACAGCACATCTCGGATGTTAATTCGATTTATCTTTTTGTTCGCGCTCAATTCATGAGAAACCCATACATCAAGCTTCTTTTTGCTGCAAGCTTTGTGTAAATAGTTCGTAAAAGTTTTGTAGACAATGCCCAACTCTATACCAATATGGACACTACTTAGATGTTTATCTTGCTAAACGTTTTCAAGAATTTCACTAGCTTTTTTAGTGATTAGAGAACCAAAACGTGACTCATCTTTCACATCGAAATAACCGGAACGAATGAAAGCGAATTATGTCCCGGTTCATAGCACAAATATATTCACAAGCCTTCGCAGCGTTTGCCAGCTGTAATGATATTGCAAAATATAGCGCTAATTTGCATTACTTTTTTCCACTTTCAAACTTAAAAAACGTTCCAACTATTAGACCAATTTTAATGTTTTTATACTGGAAGTAACGTTCGAAATGTCACCTTTCCAACGAGCGTTAAGTGGTGTCCCTGCAATATACGAGGTGTGTTCAAAAAGTATCACGAATTTTGAATTTTCGCGGGTTACGTATATTCGAATTTCGATTTTTTTGTGGCGTTATGTTGGTACTCATGTCTGTCACTTATGCCGACAAGCTTGGCCATTTTGAATGTTCACTTAATTAGTGATAGCTGTTTTACTTGCACGTGTTTTCAATCGTCTTCGATTTTTACTTATTCAAAAAAATGAATCGAAGAACGTGTATCAAATTTTGTGTGAAAAACGAAATTAAGTGCGCGGATGCATTCCGAATGTTGACTGTGGCATACGGAGAAGCTACCTTGGACCGAAGCAACGTTTATCGGTGGTACAAAATGTTTTTAGAAGGCCGAGAAGATGTGAACGACGAAGAGCGTGCCGGACGCCCGAGCACTTCAACAACAGACGAAAAAATTAATGAAGTGGAGAAAATGGTATTGGCCAATCGTCGAATCAACGTTAGAGAAGTTGCTGAGGACCTAAACATATCGATTGGCTCGTGCCATTCGATTTTTATCAACGATTTGGGCATGAGAAGGGTCGCCGCGAAATTCGTACCAAAATTGCTCAATTGCGACCAAAAACAGCAACGCATGAACATTGCTAATGAGATGTTAAACTCTGTCCGCGACGAACCAAATTTGCTCCAGAGGGTCATAACTGGTGACGAATCGTGGGTTTATGGTTATGACGTGGAAACCAAAGCTCAATCATCTCAATGGAAGCTGCCACATGAACCAAGACCGAAAAAAGCGCGCCAAGTTCGGTCGAATGTGAAAGTTTTGCTGACAGTTTTCTTCGATTGCAGGGGCGTGGTGCATCATGAGTTCTTGCCACAGGGAAGAACGGTCAATAAGGAATATCACCTGCAAGTTATGCGCAATTTGCGCGAAGCAATCCGCCAGAAACGCCCGGATTTGTGGGAGAACAAAAATTGGCTTTTGCACCACGATAACGCCCCTGCTCACACATCGTTGCTTGTGCGCGACTTTTTGGCCAAAGACAACACACTAATGATGCCGCAGCCACCGTATTCCCCAGATCTGGCCTCCTGTGACTTTTTCTTGTTTCCTAAACTGAAGAGGCCCATGCAAGGACGACGTTACGCTACGCTTGACGAGATAAAGACGGCATCGAAGGAGGAGCTGAACAAGATTAGAAAAAATGATTTTTTGAAGTGCTTCGAAGATTGGAAAAACCGTTGGCACAAGTGTATAATATCTCATGGGGATTACTTTGAAGGGGACAAAATAGATATTCATGAATAAATAAATAATTAAAAATAAAACAAAATTCGCGATATTTATGGAACACACCTCGTATGTTGCTTACGATTGACACCATCTATTGGGAAAATTGTCAAGAACATTTTCCACAATCTAACATTATTATAGAAAAATCTAACGGCATTGTAATAGTAGAAAATTCAAATGGGTATAATCTCCGTCAAAAAGTTCCTACAGACTATCTGTATTGGTTTATTGGGGAGAGTGCCGATTATAAATCATCTTGTGATTAACAAAGTTAAGTGGTTCCAATTTCTCCCCACTCACAATTTTAAAATATTGGGTTTTTTTTGTGGTAGGGAGGTGAAGGCATTTACGCCCGCCGAGTCTGGCAGTGTGGGACTCCCATGGAGGATACCCTTGGACTACCCACTAAACACCTCCCCTGTCAATCTGAGAACCTAGCCTGGAACCGTTTGACACATTACTTCGGGCCAGGTCTCGTTTTGTTACGCCGTGGGGCGCCTTCAAGCTGGGGAGTCCCTTTCCTAGCGGGAGGGGAGAGGGGAAGAGGAAATGCCAGAAGAGCGATCCCCCAGCCCCAGCACCTCCGGCTGCTGCGAGTCCCTTTTATCTTTTAGGACTGCCTGAGCATAATGTGCCACCTGGTTCCATTTGTCAACCGATTCGAGCATCACCGCAACTATATTATCCGGGGTGAGCTCTCCCGTCTCCTTGTAGAGTTCCCATCGCAGCCTGGCCCATTTGGTACACGCAAAAAATGTGTGACAGGCATTGTCCTCCTCTCCTGGGCAAAACCGACAATCGGGAGACCATGACTTACCGATCTTGTGCAGGTAAGACTGAAAACACCCGTGCCCGCTCAAAAGCTGGGTCAGATAGAAGTCAGTCTCACCATGCCTTCGATTTAGCCGCGGTTGGTCGATAATAGATGACATAAACTGCATAACAGATGACGTGAACTGCATATTTCATGTAGTAGTGATTGCGTGGCTTATATTCAGTCAAAAATTGAGGGTTATTAGTCAACAACAAGTTGGTTACAAATAAACTTGAAAATGGACAATCATACACAGCATTATTGGCATATTTTATTGTTTTACTTCCGAAATGACAAACATGCAGTGCACGCTCGAAAGAAATTGTGTGAAGTTTATGGTGGGGACTGGCTTACTGAACGCCAGTATCACCGTTGGCTTGCTCGCTTTCGTTCTGGAAATTTCAATGTGCAAGATGCACCACATACTGGTCGTCCAACCGCTACTGATGACGACAAAATAAAGGCGTTAATCGAAACTAACCGGCGTATGACAACTTGAGAGATAGCAGAAAAGCTCGACAAATCGAATGCAACCGTTTACTGGCACTCCCCACAGCTTGATTGCGTAAACAAACTGGATGTTTGGGTTCCTCACGAATTAAAGGAAATTCACTTCACCAAACGTATTAACATATGCGACTCTTTGCTGAACCGTAACCAAAACGATCCATTTCTAAAAAGAATCATAACGAGTGATAAAAAATGGATTGTTTGCGATAACGTAGTCTAAAAACGATCATGGACCAGGCAAGATGAGTCCCCACAATCGAAATCCAAAGCCAATATTCACCAAAAGAAGATTATGCTTTGTGTGTGGTTGAATTACAAGGGTATATTCTACTTTTGGTTCGAATGTCTACTGTCGTCACTATCGAAATTGAACGAAGAAATAAAAAAAAAACACTCTCAACTGGCCGATCGCAAAGACAAGATGTTCCATCGTTATAACGCCAGACCCCACACCTCTTTGATAACTCGTCAAAAATTAATGAATCTCAATTGGGAACTGACGCCACATCCACCCTATAGCCCTGACTTAGCACCATCAGGCTTTTATCTGTTTCGCTACCTTCAAAACCATTTGGATGGTCAAACTTCCGATTACCATCAGGCCGTTAAAATGTGTTCGACTAGTTCATCGCTTCTAAAAACCAAGGCTTCTTCAAACGTGGAATTTTTCAACTTACAGAAAGATGGTAAAAGGTCATTTCACAAAATGGTCAATATATCATTGATCAATGTTTGTTGTTAATATAAATAAATTTACTTTGAAAAACACAAAAAAAAACGACAATTATTATCGAACAACCCAATAATATTTGATGCTTCGAGTTTTGTAAAATAATTTTGGAAAACTTATCGGGTCGCGATTTCAGAAGAGTTTGGTAAAATAATTTTACAAACCTTTACTAAAATCGACCAGTCTGTGCGCCTGTCTATCTCTGAGTCACAGCAAGTTTCATCAAAAACTACAACACCTATAAACGCGAAATTTTGCGAACAGGTTAAATGTGATGATCTAAACAAAATTTTATAAGGTTTTAAGCGGGGGCCCCAGATGGAAGTGGAGGGTTTATTTCAAAAGGTAACCAATATGGGTACCAAATTAAGGATCAATTGTTGAAAGTGGGGTGGCGAGGGTGAGAAAAAATTTGGTAATGTATCTAGGTTTTTAAGAGTACAAGAGCAATAAACACCTCAGAAGTCAAAGTTTGATCACTTTAGTTAAAAGTATTACAATTATGAATTTTAGTTTTTGCCATTAAAATCAAAAGGACACCCTTAAATTTGTCACAAAGGCAACAGTTACAGGTTAATGGATTCTACAAATTTCATAACTAAACCATAAAAAACTTCTAGCAAATCGAAAATTTTAAAATTACAACAACAGCACTTGATACTGTGACGGTACACGTTTCCGAGTATTCTATACACAGCAGATATTTACGAATTTTCAAGGATATTTCAAAAATATTGGTGACTACTCAAACAAAGCGGTTAACATTCTGCAAACAAAATGGCGGCAAGTTCAAATACATGATAGCGTCATTTAATTTTTTGAAACTTAATTTAAGAAATCCAGATAGAAATGAACCAAGTTGTTGTAATTCAATTGCATTATTTGATTAACAATTTATTTACAAAATCTTTCTGACAGGAGCACTCTTCCACTACTTTCACTTGTTTTAAATTAAAAAATATCTAAATTTAGACATAAAATGACTCTCTACTTAAAGACTTTCTTTAAACCCGTCCCTTTTTTAGGTGGCAGTTTGTTAATGCAGGTGGCCCGGCACAAGTTGTATGGTTTGAAGGATCAATGTCTGATCTCTTTATTTACTTTTTTACAGGATATGCCCGCTCTATATTTAGTTACGTGTGTTAAAATTCATTCAGCTTATGAGTACTTTTACAATTAATTTTATTCATAGAAGTATGAAAATTAATAATCACTACTCACAAAGAACTACCACTTTCATTTTCTTCGGGTCCAATTGAGAACGGGGGACACACTGTTGCAAACTTTCCCTCGAGATCTGCACCACTCTAAGTCCTTTCATATGATATCTGTATACTGCGAAAACCTCTTCTGTAGCTCTGAAAGTTTATGTTATTCCATAACTTTCAAAAAGCAATCACTTCTGAGATGCTTAACTAACTTTAGAGGTTTAGAGTCACAATTGTGATTTAAAAATGCATAAAACGTAATTATTAAATCCATGTCCAGCATCACAACGTTCGGGAAATTTCTGTCTAAAGGTTTCGAATTTTGGTTTGAGCTAACCTTCGTATGTTGTATAAAATACATGAGAATTTCTTACATACTCGTATAATTCTTTTGTTGAGCTCATTCCTCTATGACATCTTGAGAAGACTTTGACTAGCTATCAAACCTTATCAAAGATTCTTTACCTTTCAGCAACGCAAACTGTCGCTCTAGAAAACAAGACGACATTGCAAACAACGACTGCCCTCTTCGCAAACAAGGACTTTTGAAGCCACTCACATTTTTCTACCCACTTGTGTACCACCGCACCCCAATGTGCAGCATCGTTCTTAGTCATATACAGATTTCGGTGGAAAAGGAACACGAACCTCGAAATAGTGCTCATACATTTTTCTGAGAAGCTTGTCTATATTTTCCTCTGAAAGAGAAAACTAGTTGGATAGGCAGCAGTACGCTCCAGTCAGAAGGGTTTTGTACTTAACCTATAATATGGAAATACCAAAAGTAAATTAACTCAAGAAAAATTTCATTGTGATGTACATCCAGTCTGTTTATAAAATCCATTTTTACCCCCATTTTAAGCGGCGACCATTTTGTTGCAGTATTACTGTATTCTATTAGTAATACAAATTTTGTTCTTCTTATCTAAAAAATCCGATGAAAAGGCTAGTGTCTAGTTCTAAAGAAAGCTCATATAGTTGAAAATTCGTGAGTATTGTTATTTTTGAAAATTATTAGAGAATGTAAGGATCTTATATTGGGCTCCTTTGATATGGAAACTCATTGAAATTAAGGGTACCCGTGTGATTTTGTTGAGAAAAATATATTTGAAGTTGAGTGAATTTCGACTTCTAAGGTTTTTATTGTTGTTCTCATAAAATTTTATTTCCATAAGTTTTTAGATATTTGTCGAATCACGGGTGCCCCGAGGGGAATGCACCCTCTAAAGCAAATACTGTCATTTTTACGCCTGTTTTGAAAAGTTCTCTTCAAGACCTCTCATTTAATACCCCACATGGTAAAAAAATTGTTCTAAAGGTTGGCCCCCTACCCTTAAGAACATTCGAAAAAATGTTGATATCCAAACTTTTAACAGGCAATCACTTCTGATATACATCCAACTTTGATGTGCGTAGCTAGTTATGTAGTAAAATTGCTGTTTCGCACACCAGACGGACGGACAGACAGGTTGCGATTTGAAAAGGGGTTTTGTATGTTAGAAAAAATCAAAAAAACAAAAGATACGCTCAAGTTCACAAAATTGCTTCAACAAAGAAAACCTATGACCTTCGTTTGTCAAGACGTTTTTCTTTATGCGAATCTCCCATATTCGATATTTCATTTGAATGTGTAGCGTCATCGTCATATGAGTGAAATGAGTGCTTTGCTCTCTAGGTCCTTGTTATCAAAATGTAAATATGGCTAGTGGTGATGGGGAAAACGGTCTCGTCTGTTGGGCAGATGTTGTTTGGGTCGACGAATTACACAGAAATAGATATAGGAGTATTTTTGGCCAATGCCGTACTAAATTTTCCAACGCATCAAAAAAGGCGATACACTGTGTGAAACTTTTCCACTTTATGTGGCATTAAAATGTCCAGACGCCTGTGAGCCGGGGATGCTATTCTGAGGCGACCTTAGTATAAATATTTAATCCAAGTCGCAAATGGGGGGAAAATATAAATTATGGCAGTTCATACAACCAATTTATTGATGAATTTAATTTATCCAACTACATGACTCGCACTCAACGCAACAACACAAAGTATTTGTAGCATTTTATTGAAAGGTTAAGTACGCACTGTAGGTTTGCAGATTGAAGTGTGCATTATCTGTCATCGCTCTAGCATTAAGAATTGTTTAAATATTTAAACAAAAATCACACAAGACTTTTCTCAGCGTGTATAGTAGCGTGAACTTGTGTAGGCGAACTATTCACATTTCATTTGAAAAGATAAATTTACCATAAAACATGATACGATAATTTTAATTGCCTCACCTGACAGGATTTCAGGAAAACTGAAAATCCAAACACATGTAAATGATTTCATTCACCTAAATTCCACTTGACATACATATGCTTTCATGTTTCAGTTTTGCATTCCTATGGGAAATTATCTTCGGTATTTATCAATGGTGGATATAAAAGTGAAACATATGTATGTCCGTATACGATTCTCATTCGTTTACTTGTAATCTTGCCAAGGTAGCAAAAAAACGAATAACAGCACATTAAACGTTTAATGACATCCATAAAACTTTAACCTCCAATTATAAATCAAAAGCCCGGAAAACGTGCGTAAAATGCCTGTTGAGATATTTATTTGTAGAGTTTTACCAGATTGTCCGCCGCGAGAATGCGCGGGAGGAGCTTCTTGGTCTTTGTCTTGTCATGGTTATAATTTCTCCCAGAAATTTCGCAAACATAGTGACAAAGTGGTAATAACAAAGAAGTCGAGTTAATACGATGCAAAGTTGTGAATAATGCCCTTTCTCGGGAGGATGACTTTAAAATAACTTTGTGAATGGGTCAGATTCGCTTGAAAAAAATACCTCAAAATACTTTAAGTACACATTCGTTTTTCACGTGTCCAAAAAATAAATTTTTGTCATAATTATTAGTATTATTGCAATTGTATGATAGCTGAGCGTTTACTTTAATATTCATTGTGGAATAAACTAGTTTTTGCATAAATACAAAAATTCGTATAATAGATAATTTAAATTTGAATACCACATTCTAATTAGCATAGATGGACAAAAACCAATTTTTTAAGACTTTACTGAATCGCAAAGCTTATCAGCTGGTTTAAGCCGGACAAATGAAAATTTTATAGCGTCTAGGATTGGATATAATAAAATCTTTTTAATTCTCAGCTGCTCTTTTATATACTTAGCTAAAGTAATCAGAGATGGGACGAATTTTATTTTCAATTGAAGTGATACTTTCCGAAATTAATCCAGGAAAACACGCAAGCTCATTGAATTATGTCGCAGAACTTTCATAGTTTCAAATGCATATTCAATGATTTTACCTTTGCATCTTTTTTTTTATATAATTAGTTATTTTCCTTTCTGCCGTACAAGATAAGATTTACTTTTTTCATCTTTCTCCGTACAACAACGCAGATCTCATTAGTGATTTGTAATTGGAACTTCTTTTCCTTGTGAACATCCCTGGATCTTAATCTGTAGTAATCGAGCAGTCGCCTAAGCAAACTGCTCGAAAACCTTCATAACACTTATACGAAATTTTAATTGCAGATTTGAAAAATTTAATTATTTCAATTTATAGTTATTAATCATAAATTTTTTTTTTTTTTAAATTTTATTAAATATAAATTTTAGATAATTTTTTATGTTTCCTATGTTTCTTTATAATTATATTCTTTATATTTATCTTTTTCTATTATTGTTAAAATTGTTCTATATTATTATTTATCATTAATTTAATGATTCAAATTTGCAATTGAAATGCGGACACGCCAACACCTTTTCACGCTGCACATGCACGTATTGCATTGGCGAAGGCAAGTGTGCAGCGGAATGAATGAGAGGCTCGTCGAGTCCCGTTGCGACATCTAACAAGCGGACGATTGACAACCAAAAGGAGAGCCTGTTATTGATCGTCACCGCGAACACGCGAGAGAACACCGCCAGCAGCAATAGAAGCAACCGTAAGAGCTTCAGCAGCGACCGTGGCGGGAGTATCTTCTTGCTCGTACTCGTATCTAGGTTTCGAGGTGTAATTAAAAGATTTCGGTGCTGGTAGCAAGCTTTTAGCGGATCGTGGATTTCGGATCGCGTACGCCCAAGTAGTATCCGACAACTTTTTGAAACCGCTATCGGGATCGAGGTGTTCTGTGTTATTGCTCTTGCCGTGTGCCTTGGATAGTCAGCGCCACGTATGGGTCGGTCGGTGATGTTGCATCAGAAGTGGTGGTGTCTTGTAAAAGCAACGGAAAATTAAACTTCCTTCAAGAGGTGACATCCTTTGCCGCGAATCTTCAATACGCAGCCTTACCGAACATAACGGTTCGAAAATGCCCAGAATGGTAAGGGATCATAACAATACGACCGATGTGAATGATGCAGAGAATTCTTATGATTGAATCATAATCTCTGATTCACTTCAACTCTTTAAACAATCTAGGAGTAAATGCATTTAGTCAGCATTTCATTTTCATTGAAGCCCTGCGATTGGTGGATATTAAACGCGAATATTAGCAATCAGTTTTGTGCTTCTTATCCTAACTGAAATTGGAACCGTATCAAAATTGAAAGCAGATTTGCATCGAAACGATATAAACTAAACGGAGTGTACTTGTATAAGTGTGAAGTCCGAAATTTTTGTTCATTTGAAATCGCCCTACATGAAAATAAATTTCCCGAGCAATCAGCGACAAACTTTCACTTATTTTATGCTGACACATTTCTGCTTACTTTATTTGAGGCTCCTTACATGAAGTTTTGGATGAATGGACGAACGCGCGAACCAACCACCAGCGATTTAGGTCGTGCAGAAACATGTTGATTACGATGTTGGAATTCTTCACAGACATTTGTTCGTTACAGAACTTTTCATGGTACTTTAATATCATTATCTTTTTGCATTCAATTCAATTTCCTTGCATTGAATTTGTGGAATTGTGTCTGGGGCTAATGGGCCAATCGGCGTTCGATTTGCGAACTATTGTGGGCAGTTGTGTGCGGCTTTCGATGATGAATTAGCTTTTGATGCCAGAAACTTTGCTTGAATATCAATTTCCTTTCTCTCGGCGAAATAGATACAAATCACAGAGTAGAAAAGAAGATTAATGGAATCGATTTTCCTGACTTGTCTCCGTTTTCTAAGCGATAAGCTAGATCTTATAGATTGCTCGAGCATAGTGCATTATGCACGGCAGATTGTTATTGACAGTGAATTAGCAGACGTGATATCTGTTACCGAAGAAAATGTCGAGGACATGGGAATGCCGGATGGGATTGAGAAGTCGATATCATAATATCTCAACCAATGGGACACTGTTTATTTTACGAATCAATGTTGGATACGGTGTGTGTTCGCAAGAGATAAGTTGCTTAAAGGAAACGGGATGATATTTCCAGACAGTAGAACTTTGTTCGTAACTGGAATTGAAGATCGTCAATATAAGGATGCAAAAACATTAATTGGTGGAGCGATGTTTTAAGTTTGATAGGAGTTGTATTTGAATAGTAGTTATAATGAACTTCAGTATTGCAGCAATATTGTATCCCCCACATTCATCAGCGGACGCCCGACGAGTATGTTGGGTAAGCACCCTATTGGTTTCTTTAAAAAAATTTTATATTATATTTTTATAAAATTGTTTATATTATTAATTTCTTTAAATTTTTTTTATATAATTAATTACATTGATCACTTTACCGGCACACTTTATTTAGTATGCCGATCGATCACAGTTATTATTTGAGCGATTTAAAATTCAGCCCTATTATTTTAATGCATAATTGAAATTCTCACCAAACTAAAAAAAAAAATTTTTTCAATACCAAAATTCATAATTTCCACCAAACAAAATTTTCATTCCGACATTTTGTTTAGATATTTACTTGTTTAAGACTGAGAAATTTTGTTTTGCTTTAAGTAATCCAAATTCAAAATAATTATATTTTATTCCTTTGGTTGGAAATATTATTAACGTCCAGTTGAAATAGTCTTTAATTAATTCTCGCGGCGATAAGACGTGTAAAATTAAATTTTGCAAATGTAAAAACAAAAAGTTTAAATAAATGAAAAGTTAAAGTCTAGTAATATCAGAACTTTGTTTAAAAACGAAAAGTTTAAATAAGTGAAAAGTTAAAGTGAAGTAATATCATAACTTTGTGTTTTTCTTTTTTTTAATCGTGCGATAAGCAAGATACTTAACTGGCTCCTCCACTTTAATGAGCTAGCCATCGGGCGAGCTCATCCCTTTTGAAGCGTTAAAGGTGCTCTTGCCCGGGTAAGGTGGCCTTCCGCTCACGTGCCTATTTATGGAAAAGTGTTATGTGATTCCCTCACATAATACTATGACATAAATTTGTCGCGTTTATATTTTTCATTTAAAGGAAAAATTCATTCAAAGTATGTTTGTAAGAGCTTTTCACTTAAATCAAAAATATGGCCACGCTTACATTTGGATCTTGATCCAGTTGGGAGAGTGCGAGGGGGCACCGCTTCCACCTGGATGCCCCAATCTTATTTGGGGGCCATAAGTATCATCGGTAACGAAGAAGTCCTTTTAAGTCCGTCTGTTTTCTCAAGGCTCGGTTTGTCCCTTGAGTCAGTAGTTTTTCACCCTTAGTAGGCTACCTCCTTCTTGACTCTGGTCGATATTCCTTTGACCCTCGAAAAGCACCCACCCCACGACACCGCAATGCTAGCCTGCCAGCGCATTCACGCGTCTCGGCGGATACCTGTTTATACATACATTTTTCTGCTATAAAAAGACACAATCTGTCAAAAGTTGTCCATTAAAATTTCAGAAATCAGAGAACGTCGTAGTTTTTTAGAAGTTTTAAATATGGTGTTAAACCAAGAACAAAAACACCATATTTTAGCACTGAGTGGAGAAAACTATTCGAAAAGAAGAATTTCTCAAATAATTGGGTGCAACGAAAGCACAGTACGACGTTTTTAAAAAAATCAAGAAACCGGAAGCATACAGAGGAAAACCGGAAGTGGGAGACCAAGAATCACTACACCGCGGGAAGATCGATCGTTGGAACGAATGTGCCTTCGAAACAGGTTCCAGACTGCTAGGGAACTGAGGAGAGACCTTCAGGCAAAGCTGGAAATGCAAATCAGAACTGTCTCCAGACGCCTGACGAATATGGTTCTTCGAGCTCGTCGACCTGTCAAAAAGTCGCTCTTTACAGCGGCTATGAAGAAAAAACGGTTAGAATGGGCCATAGAGCATAAGAAATGGATGATTTCTGGTTGGCAAAATGTCATATTTTTTGATGAATCGAAGTTCAATTTGATTGGGCCCGATGGAAAAGCCACAGTTCGAAGGAGATCGAAGGAACGATATTCCGATGAGTGCATGCTTCGAACAGTCAAGCATTCACCTTATGTTATGGTATGGGGATGCATAACATATTATGGAGTTGGACAAATTTTGTTGCTAGAGGGTTCCGTGAATGCAGAAAAATATAAAAATGTCATCAAAGAAGGCGTGGTTTCAACAATCGAAGAGCTGAGCTGCAATGTTGTAAACCCACTTTTCCAAGACGATAGTGCACATTGCCATAGAGCTCGCTCTATAAGTAAATATTTAGGTTTTATCTCAAAATGCATTCTAATCGTCATTGTGCATTCACAGGTAACACAATTAAATCTGGGGATAGTATCGGTACCCTGGCCAGGAAGCAACCCAGACCTTAATATCATTGAAAATTTGGGGGGAATTATGCAGCGAAAAATCAAAGAGAAGTCTCCGAAATCTATCGAGGAGTTAAAAATTATTTTAAATGAAGTATGGTGTGGCGAAGAAATCAAGAACCAGATCCAAAATCTCTATGATTCAATGCTCAGAAGGGTGGAAGCTGTTTTGAAGGCCAAAGGAAGATCAATGAAATACTGAAAAAAATTAAAAGAAAAGAAGAAGAGTATACAGAAAGTATTCGAATTCTAAGAATCTCTGAACATAATAAAAATAACAGAAACCAAAAACAAACCTTTTTTATTTTATTACCCTTTTTTTAACAAAGGTCAAAAAATTAGATCTTGGGGTTTTCCACCTTTTACGCGGAAATCTACCTGCCCGCCAACCCTAACACTTTTTCTTGAAGATTTTTTACAGGTGGAGGCTATAGGGATCAAATAATATAAAAATAAATAAAACCGTACAGGTAGCTTTCCTTTTTTTATTAAATTTTGCATGAGTAATGAAATGCTACTAGCGTGGCTTTTTTGGCCATGGGTGTACTTGGAGCTTTCTATTCCTGTGTATGCAACTGGTCTTGTAGACCGAAACACACAGAAATTTGCTACCGCGATGCAACAATTTACAGATAGAACTTTTCAAAGTCAATGTTGATATAACGCGAAAAGTTATCTAAGAAATAAAAATAAAAAAGATGGGCACTTCAATGTTCAATGTCCAACATCAATCATCGCCTCAGAACACATCTTTCGAAGGCGTTCAATATGTTTTCGGATGCTTGGGTTAGGGTCCATGTTTCACACTCATCGAATAACACAGCTCTTACCACAGATTTGTATACTTGGAGCTTTGCTTTTCTGTGTATGCAATTGGTCTTCAAGATCGTCAAAATTGAAAAAAATATTTTATTTGCGAGCCGTATTCTTCGGCGTATTTTGTCCCTTTCATTACCGGTTCTCGCTATTTTGAAGACTAAATACACAAGCTCGCTGAGTATTTTGGGTATTTTTCCTCGACTGCATCATGAGCTTTGTTTTGTTCTCATTGATTTGCAGCCCTACTAATTTTGCTTCGCTGTCAAATTTCAAGAAAAGTTATTTGGCAGTTGTTAACGATCGCGACAAAATTTTATGTCGTCCGGATGGGCAACCGCTTGGCTGGACTTGTATAATAACGTACTTCTTGCATGGACAGGTAGCTTTCTTATGACGTTCTCCAGAGCCAAACTGAATAGAAATGGGGCCAGACCATGTCCCTGCTTTAGTCCGACTTGCGAGGTCATTGACGTCATTGTCATTTTGGTAAGACAGACTAATTTGGCTGGTATACCAAAGCGAAGCATTAGTTGGTACAGCACGTTACGATTAATACTATCGGATGCTTGCTTAAAGTCAACGAAATTTTGGTGTACGTCTTTGTTGAGCTCCCACCATTTCTCAAGTACCTGCTTGACTGTAAACAATTGGTCTAACCTCGATCTAAGGGCTCTAAATCCACCTACGAATAAATTTTTATAACTCATCTACACGATGTATAAATCAGAAGAGTTAGCTACAAAAACCAGGCGAAGGTAAAAATTTAGGGTTAGTACATATGTTCATTCTAACTATCGCTAAGCGAAAGTCCGAAAGAGACTGTAAAGCTAAAACAAATATATATTCATGCTCTTTCCCTTTGTGTTTATATAAATATCTTGTGAAGATCTTATTTTTTAATGAAATGAATGTTGAGAGGTCATGTCACTATATTGCGAGAAACCACTTAAAATCAATTGAAATTATATGTTACCGCTTTATTTCAATCGACAATAAGATAATTCGAGGAAATCTTATAGAAAGGCTGATAGAAACTTCAAGACCCTCAGATCAAGACCTAAGAAAATTGTTGTGCAAAAGATTATGAAGGAAAGGAAATTATTTTAATTTTAGTAAATGTGTAAATGAAGGTTCAAGTCATCAATAAATGGTGTTGCGGAAATTTCAGTATACTGTTCAAGAAAATTCGAGACAATAAGAAGATTCAGATGACAATACTTCAGTAGAAGAAATATTGGACTTGGAACTTAAAGGAAAGGAACGCTTTACGCATCATGATTGACGCATTCTAAATGAAGCAAGTTGCAATGAGATTGAAGCAAATGTAGAAGGAAGCAGTCGAGGGAGAAATGAGAACAATATTATGAAGGAAGCGTAAAGGAAAGCAGAGCGGTATCTAGGTAGGTATCACAAGATTGACTTGGTACAGTAAATTAGCGAACGAAGTTGCAGATAAGGCAATTATAGGCAACACTTTCTTAGAGGTCAAAGCCCGGTCTGCACTTTTGTCCGGTCAATCAAAATGATTTTACTTTTCTTTGAATTAAAATAATTAACGGACAACAGCCGTGCTTTCGAGTTTATGTTGTAGCTATAAATTCCAAGAATTATTGGTAAATCAACTAAACATTATAGAAACAGTTTTGTACGACTCTATTAAAAACTCAACTTCATGTTTATCTTGCAATTGTCCCAACATAAGTCAGGAACTATTTGAACTTAATTTATTAAGCTTGTAAGTAAATTACAACCATCGATATTTATGTTACCAAAGACCAACAGGAGAGTATGCAATCCTTAATTTGAAGATTAACAATTCGATAAGATTCAAAGTAAAGAAATAGTATAGCGAGTAAATTCTAATTTGTAAGACTTAGCGCTCCATCAAAACATATGTCAGAAATTAATGAAATTTAAAGGAATACATGTGAACAAGTGGCAATCTTAGTAGACTTACACCCAATCAAAATCTATATATATATATATATATATATATATATATATATATATATATATATATATATATATATATATATATATATATATATATATATATATATATATATATTGCATACCCTCTCTACTTCCAAGAACTAATTCAGATTTCCCGTCGTCTAGATGCTGGTAGTATGCTTCTGTAAGATCTACGCAATCTTAAATGCCTCAAATTCAATCTGCTGTGACGAAATACTTTACTGCTTTGCAACGAATTTGGTTCCTCATTATTTTCAACCACTCACACTGAAATTTTTTGTTATGAAATCAAAATGTCCTTCAGTTGTTCAATTTACTTCTCATTGAGGCATTCTATGAGATCATTAGCTGGATTACACTACCTTTTACTTATTTTCAGTTTTATAATAAATCAAGCAGAAGACACAATAGCTCCTTGCATTTCAAAATCACTGTAGCAACGGCAGATGGCTTAATATCCGAGAACCAGAGGCTATCCTCTTATAAGGTCACAGTCTCCCAAGCTCAATGAATAAATATGCTTGAACTTTGTTAATAACAATAGAGTTACTGTTTCATCACTACTAATGCTATCCTTTGCAACTGATTCGCTAGCTATCGAAAATGCCATTGAAATATCATTAACCTTTTTATGGATCCAGCATCATTCTTTCCTTCTTGAGTAAATGCGAGTGTTATTAAACAAATTACATCTGTCTACGAGCATTGTCATGGGCTGCTGTAACCTTTGGTGAACGCTGAAACCTATTCCATTCCCCATCGAATCTTTGTATCCACAATTCCTATCAGCCGTCGATGTAATCTCGCTTTTTCGATGCGTATCTCAGGAAAGTAGCAAAAAAATAAGAAAAAATGAAACATACCCTCGACCATAGGTTTGTATTCTTTCCAGGTAAATCTTTTATTCATGATGCTCCTTCGCTAGACTCGATGAAAAGTTCGATGAATTCTACGATGCCTAGGTGCTACGTTCTTAAAGTTACTGCTGCCTGAAGCTCACTTCTTGTTGGTGTTGGCTGATTAGTTGATTTCACTTTAATTTTTCTGTTTTTTACGACGCATAACCCAGAGAGATAGTGGTTGCGGGAATGGCGCACCGAGATGAAAGCATATTAGCGTTTCGATAATATTTCACTCAGGTGTCAATATTACATGAAACTAAACGTGAATCCAGTACATAATTGAATTTGCCGTGCCCTGCGGTATGTACATAGATGTGCCGACATGTGCGTGGAATATTGCGCGGTTGGCGCTGCTTGCTTGAGTTGCGATTGAGAAGATGGACTTCGAAATACGTTCATCTATTACATAGTAAACCTTGCGCGATGGTAGACAAGCTAGACATCGTCTCTCTCCATCTGTAAAGCTTTTATAATAACAAGCATGTGCTCCAACTGCTGATCAGGTATGATTACAAAGAGACCCTAGATTATAAATTTTAAAAAGTGCCTTGAAATTCATTGGAACCCTACCAAGTAGATGATGCTGAATATTGAGAAATTGGTATTGGCAGTCAAGATGACTTTTGCGTTAAAAAATAGATTTTACTGTACACACAAATCAGACATGGCAATTAACTTCCCGCTCGATCAAAATGAAATTAAGGTTATAATATGGAAATATTCAATTAATTCAATATTAATGCATTCAAAATAATATGATAGTCGAAAATTTAATTTTAATGAAATCATTGTAATCATAGATATGTAATTTAGAAGTCATCGCCTGCAAATTACATGATATTATCTATGTAAATACAATCACAGCTATCCCACCCCTAATTTAATTAAGTTTTGGTTTTGCCTGGCCATTGTTATTAGTGGTCGAGTATTGGGATTGCTCATTCATATGGAATTAAAATCAAATTCATTACTAATAATCCATATTTTAACCTCATAACGAAATGTGGAAAAACGATGGTAAGTCAGCGCTCTTTTTGGAAAAACCCTACGAGTATTCCTCAGTTTGTGGAAATGATAATTCTTTTGCATCTAATTTACAACATTTTAGTATCCATCCTAGTTATGACAACGAATTGAACCATACACATAACTAACATTACACCCCGCTTTTTCCCTTTTAAAGTACACTGCAAATGCTCAGTGATTCAAGTCTACATATTTTAACATGTTTTTTATGCAGTCGTTACATACACATCAAAGTGTGCTATACTTTCGCTTTCGAGTGGTTCGTTAGAACTAACATACTTTAACGCATTCTCTGCCAACTACGAGATATCTCGTAGTAAGCGTTCCAAGTACGTCGACGTACGAGACATCCCGTAGTGGATTCTCAAATTTTTAATAAACCAGGAAACCTCATTTATTGAGTTCAATGGCATCAGCTCGAGTTAGATCATATAGTCCAGTCAAAATAGGCAAAAAAAATTATGCCAAGTTGACAATAATTCGCATAGAGCTTAAAATTGGGGTTGCCAGAAGACTGAGATACCAAACCGGGACCCTTAAAAAAGGAGGTCGTCCGTATTCTGAAAAAATAGCAGATTTTTTTATTTTTTCATTCTGACATTATATTATATTTATATCTATTACACGCAAAGTATTTATACGTTATCTTTTATTAACCATAACCACAATTCACACCCTTCCTTAATAATATTTTATTCGTAACGATATCACATATCCTGTCGATCAATCCACCTCCAATTTACGAATAGAACGGCATGTCATCGGCTGCCGTTCTACACCGTACTTTTCGGAGCTGCTTATTTCTTTTAATAGGTGCGATTTTTTTGGCAGCAGCAGGAAGTTTTTGAATTGAGGACAATCGTAATTCGAAAAGTTGAATTTCACTTTCAAAAGATGAGCAACGTTTTCAATAGAGAGACGATTCCTTTCTCGGGTCCATTGGGAGCTCATCAACGAAAAGACTCGCTCGCAATTAGCATTGTGAAACGGAATCGCATAGAAAAATTACGCAATTTTGAGCAATTCGGAGTGTCTTTCCGGGTATTCATCTGCTGAAAAGAAAGCACAAAGTTAAGAACTTGCAGTACTATTCTTAAAAAAGTTAACATCATCTGACTGCTTGCGAAAATTTCTTCAAATTGACGATTACATCATGAATAGTGAATCATTGACTTTAACTTTTTTGCTCAGCAACTAGTAAAGACATGGCTCCACATCACTGTATCGCAAACGTTGATTCCTTTTAAAATCTAACCATTGGAACACTTTTCTATTGTTTCAGTGTAAACAACTTTCATTCTCTCCATAAAATCATCAGAAGCAGCGTCTTTTCCATTTTTCTGAATTTCGCTAAAATGGACTTTATTCTTAAAGGAATAAAGTCGGATTTTGCTCTTTCATTTACTTTTTGGAGAAGGTCATCAAAAACTGAATTTATTTCCGAAATGCTACTTTTAAGGCATCATACATTTGCTGAATGCGCTCTATTGCAGGGAATAAGCTAAGCCAACGCGTTTCACAACGACTAAGTAGGTCCCTATATTCCGACTTAATAAACTCGCAGAAAGATTTGAGCTCCGTTGTCCGCACAGTATATATTGAGAAGTATTGGTACAACTTAAAAACGAGACAATCAACATCAAAAAGACCAAATCGATCAAGACCATGATGAACAGAATTGTAAATAATATTGTTGTTTTAGTGCATAAAAAATGTTATTTTCCCCCCTAAGATTTACACCTCCGAAGTCCGTATTGGTGTTGTCAGCCACAAAAGCGGCTAGTTTTCCACTCAACCCATGCTTATTCAGAGTCTATTCAATAAAGGATGTAATTGTTGCTGATTGCTCATTTTCAAGGTTAAAAAAATCTGGCAAATGGACTTGAACCCCCCTTTTTTTATAAAAATATTGAAGAATTATTAGGAACAATTTGACATTTCTACGGCTACTTCCGTCGGTTCCTAAGCCTATAAAAGGAATTTCGTGGACCCCTTGACAAATCATCTTCATTGAATATGGCGATAAAACACCATTAATGATAGCAGCGGTTTTTGTACGCCCAAATGCAATTTTTGAAGCTGTTTCAGAGTCTTCAAAAAGAAACTTCAGAAGAGGTGCTGTGCAGTCCATTTGAGAGTACGATAAGTGATGCATGGCTGAGTACTCCTTCTGCAATGGCAATTTTAGTGTCGAGAGAGATGAATTTTTCTACACTAAAAAACTATCTATCTATCTATTAACGTAATTTATGTTTTCCAGAAGCCATGTGATCCGATAATACCGTACTTAAGTCATACTCCTTAAAAAAACGTAACTATCACTAAAAAAATCTATTTTGGGAAGCATGAAATGTAAACATTAAGCTCGGAGCAGTACGGTGATACCATAATTATGTAATAAAATTCGAACTAGGGACAGTTATTAATTATTTAATTACTTTACCAATATATCACAGATATTCTGGACAATGCTACAAATAAACTATATTAACAAAGAAAAATGCCGAATGGGCACACCTCCAAAATATATATATATATATATCATAATGTCGAGATAAACTTTTATATTGAACTTAAAATTTTTTTAAGCAAAATTATCTGCGTGCGCAGAAAACAATGCTCAGTGCCTACCATTGCTACCGAAATTCGCGCATCACATACTTTGCAAATTCAGGAAGCGAAGGCCCAAGAGGGGCTGTAGTGCTAAGAAGAAATATTGCAAATTGCAACATTGTCTTTCTCACTCGGCCTAATGCAGGTAAGTGTTTTTTTTTTGAAAAATTGCTGTGAAAATGCATTTTCATTTGTTCATTATGTCCTTGAATTTCTCGCTCACTTTTTTACCGTGAAACTCAGCTCAAATCACAGTGAAAATAAACTTTACACCAAAACAAACTCACTATTTATTCTACTAAAAGTACTACCGTATAATTAATAACGCACAGTTAACACTCCACTAAACACATTTTTCGGGTTCAGGTATTCGTCGATAGTTTGGTCGCAAATTTCCATTTAACCATGGGTAAATTTCGATAGTAGCGCTACAATCAAGTCGCAGTTTGCCCGCACCCTTAACTGGAAATATTTTCATCACGAAAATGAAAAGAAGGAAATGACAAAATGCATTCGGGAAACAGAGATACGGCTTATATTATCATATGTTTCAAGGAATATATTAAAAGCAAAATGCCTAAATTTAAGTAGATACGGTAGCACTATGCCATAAACTCGGATGAAGTTTGTTATTTCTTCTTCATTCACGCTAGCGGAAGCTAATGATAGCTCGTGAGGCGTTCAAAGGGCTCAATTCGAATGCTTGAGAGCGAATTGAATGAAATTATGCAAACATTTAGAACAATTTGGATTCAAACGGGGACGCGGGGACAAATCGTCGACGTCTGGCAACCCTACTTAAAACTGCAACAAATCTTAAATACACCATTCACGGATACATTGGACTATCAGTATCGCAGAAACACTGGTCGAGTCGGCACCAGCAGTGAAATATATGTGAGTACTGAAAAACTTAAAGATGAGTTTCTTCGCACAAATTGCAGCAAACGCCGAAAAGGCGGCAATATACAGGTATGTAGCGGCACATAATCTACGTTATTAATAAAATTCCACATGTCCGCATGCAAATCACGAGTAACAATGAACTTCCATCCCGAACTTTGAATCGACTACAAAATTCACCATCCAAAGATTTAACACACTCAATCCGTTTTTTAAAATGAACATTAAAATTATTAGTTCACTTCCCAAAATGAATTCAACGAATCGTCCATTTTTTACAGTAGCCAAAGTTTCACTTTTCATAATTTAACAATACTCGCCTCATGCAAACAGTTCATGAAAAGCCTTCGGGCCTGGCTTTGTTGTAGGTTCAGAGTGTTCAGCGACACTGAAGGTGACTCAAAGGTGTCGAAACGCGTCTGCTCTCACAACAAACCCAGGCCCGAAGGCTTTTAAAAAAAGGAGAATTGGCGTGCGGATATCAAATAAATAAAATTATTGACTAGTAAATATTCCATTTTACATCATTTATTTTCACTTTATGTAATTTAAAAAGATTTAATTCATGCGATCGCTAAGATTGGCCGGGTTGGGGCCCTTTCGCAACATATATCGATTTCTTCTTTTTCTACCCCAGGCGAATACCAATCCTTCTGGAACTCCACGCCCCCGACTCAAAAACTTTAATGTTTTCGCCAAGTTCTCTGCCACTCAACATATAATCAGACTTCCGATTCGATGGCTCTGACTATAGAACCCTGGCACTGTTAAGGACCTTTTATAACAGGCCAGCCAATATCAATTAAACATACTGGCAATCCAGGAAATGAACTGGACTGGAAGTGATATTCAAGATATGAGATCGCACACAATATTCGAAAGTGAGTGGCCTGAATTGCAGATAGCGAATTGAAATCACACGTTATTGATTTTAAGGCAGTCAATGCAGAATGTGTGCGATCCGTATAAAAGTGCAATTCTTCACCATCCAGCAGATAAACGCACACGCCCCGACCGAAGAAACGAAGGAAATGTTCTAATCACCTGGAAAGACTAGTCGATTCATTGCCTACAAAAGACAAAATATAATTCTGGGTGATTTCAACGCTAAGGTTTGCAATGAGCTATCTCATCGGGGAACGACTTGAAGATAAAGCCTCCACGATAAAACGAATGATAACGGCCAGCGCCAGATTGACTTTGCATGTAGCAGAAATCTAGTCATACGCTCGAATTGCTTCGCACTTCGACGCAAACATAAAATGTCCTGGGTATCGCCGGATGGCAACACCCATAACCAGATCGACCATGTTTCCGATCGAGCATACTTGACGTCCGTATATGCCGTGGAACCAATTGTAACTCAGATTATTACTTGATCAAATTAATCTATCGATGTCGTATGTCAAAAGCCTTTTCGGCCAAGAATAGCCGTCTGCAAAAATTGACTTCGAAAGGCTTCAAATGGCGTCTGAGGCCAAAAAATTTCACGGAGACCCTCAACAACTAGCTGGCTCTCATCCTATCAGACACGTCGCTGAAATCAAGCAACGAGATATGGGTGGAAGTGAAAGCGGCAATTAAAATCGGAGCAGCACAGACGATCATTAGACTTATTAGACTTATGAAAAGAAAATACTTTGCCGTCCAATTGAGAAGCATAGATGTAAAACTAGCGAGCAACAACACCAGACAAGAATACAACGTAACAAAAAGCCTGAAACGTGGTTAGCAGCCCAGAACCACGCTCTGCCGTGATGACATCGGCAACATCATCGCTGATGAAAACAGAATCGAGGAAAGATGTGGATCGTATTTCAAGAACCTCCTTAATTCTCCACACAGCTCAAGCGCATCTGAGCCTATAGATATTCCGGATAGGTCACATTGGCCCCACCAATTTTGGATGAAATTTGTTCCAACATCTAGATTCAAAAGCATAATAAAGCGCCGGGGATCGATGTCATTCCAGTGGAGCTCATTAAATACAGCGGCAGTAGTATTCAGACAGCTGTCCATAAAGCCATTCAGCACATTTGGCAAGAAGAACATATGCCGAACGACTGGAGCCAATCAATTATATTCCCTATCTACAAAAAAGCTAACAAACTACAGTGCGAAATTAGAGGCATATCACTACTTTGTACAACGCACAATATATTTTCGAAGATCTTCGAAAATAAAATCAAATCATACGCCAACAGTATTATTCGGGATTATCAAGGTGGCTTTAGAGCAGGCAGATCGACAAAAGACTAATTGTTTACAATCAAGGATATACTTGAGAAATGCTGGGAGTGCAACATAGACGTACAGACAGACTTTAATCAAGCAAACGATCGTATTGATCGTAACGTACTGTACCAAACAATGCTTTGATTTGGTATCCCAGCCAAATCAGTTCGTGTTAGCAAACTGACAATGACGTCGACAACCTTCCAAGTCCACATCAATAACCAACTCACCGATGCCTTTGACACAAATATCGGACGAAAGCAGGGAGATGGCCGGGCCTCATTGCTATTCAATTTGGCTCTGGAATATGTCATCAGAAACCTACTTACCGATGCACGAGGTACATTATCATACAAGTCAAGTCAATTGGTAGCCTATGCGGACGATATTCACAGTTTGTCACGGTCGTTAACAACCGCTAAAGAACTTTTCCTGAAACTCGACAGCGAAGGAAAACTAGCAGTCCTGCAAATCAATAAAATAAAGCTCATGACGCTGTCGAGGAAAAATACCTCAAATACACAAAACATCACACTTTCTGAATACAGTATCGAAAATGTTGGCAACTTTGTGTATTTAGACGCCAAAATAACGAGAACTTATAATGAAAGCGACGAAATACGCGAAACAATACAGCTCACAAGTAAAATATTTTATTCAGTTTTGACGATCTTGAAGACCAGCTGCATACACAGAAAAACAAAGCTCCAAGTATACAAATCTGTGGTGGCTATGGTATGGATGTGAAACATGGACCCTAACCCAAGCATCCGCAAACATATTGAACGCCTTCGAAATACAGGTCCTGAGGCAAGTAATTGGAGCGAAGCTACACGGGGACCAATGGCGAGTTCGATACAACCATGAGCTGTATGAAATTTTTCGACGAGCCAGAGGTGGCAATGATTGAAAGACTTCGGAAACTGCAATGGGTTGACCACGTGAATCGTATGGACGAACAACGGATACCCAAAAAGGTATGCGTTGGGAGAACTGAACGGCGGAAACCAGTGGAAAAATCGAGGAAACGCTGGCCTGAATAGGTCGACGAAGACAATTTATGGCTGCTCAGATTTCGAAATAGGAGGACGCGGCGAATGGACCAAGATATTTGGAGGCGCGTGTTAAAAGAAGCGAAGGCTCGAGAGGGGCTGTAGCGCTACGAGCAAGAAGAATGAAGGATTTTACCTAGAGTTATAAGTGATTTTTCATTAGATTTTCATTTCAGAAAAATGGCATTAATACATTTTCAGTGGGTCAAATTGATTGGCATTGAGCAATTTTCGCAGCTCTGATAAAGAGATTACGGGGCAGGACATGCGAATAATTTTTTGGAGGCGAAGCTCACACGTGTTCGCAACAATGAACGGTATATAGATGAATTTTTTCTCAAAAGCCTATTTTAGTTTGAATGAATTTCCTAGTGAATGCAAGAAACACATTATTGGGTTTGCTTGAAATTGTGAAACACGAGCACTTTGTACGATTGGTTTCATTTCTACAGTGGAATGCATTACTTTTGCATCTTTTTCCAACTAGTGAAGAAATCATTCCTATCTGTTATCCAATTCTCTATACACCGGGTGTGGAGGTTACTAAAAACGAGTGAAATTTGAAGTATCGCTTCTTTTTGGATATAGACTCTTTGCTCTTCACTGTCAACTTTGAGTACCTAGGCTTTCGTTTTAGTTTGGACGTAAGTATGAGGTGGTCAATAAATTGCCAATTAGTCGAATAGATTATCAATGAATAAAGAACAACAATTCAAAACAACAACCAACCGCCATCCAGATAAGATATGTGCGGAGCAAAACGTGCGAAAAGTTTCATTAAGAGAAACGGACACGTATTGTAACCGATGGGGGGTTTAATATATCGATGAAACTTTTCCCAAATCTCAATTTAATTTTTATTGAACCTCCAAATGAATGCAGGTAGTGTATTCACTAGTGTGTGGTATGCTGGGCCCAGCAAACGATCTCTCACTACCCAGCAAAACATTTTTCACCACTTTATCTGTATTCGCACGATATTTGCATTTGGTTTAGGTCTATTCGATTCCAAGGTATAAAGCATAAAAAGCTGCCTTATGTGATTACAAATTTGTTAACCCCACTCAAAAAGCACGGAAAACGATCTTATGTACTTTCAATTCTCACGCACAAAATGCATGATCAAAGTTATTGGAAATTAAACCTCCCAACTTTAGAGATTTGTCTTGGATTAGCATTTCAGAAAAATGATAAGTATTATTCGGTTAATGTATTGCCAGTCGGTTGTATAGATTGGCATTCAAGAATTTAAAAAAATAAACCAAAAACTATTCAACCCACACGTCCCGAGATTCAGGTAAAGAGGATGCGGGGCAAGACATGTGAAAAGTTTTATGAAGGACAAACCCACAAGTATTCTCACCGACTAGGATCAATAGGTGTTTTTTTCCCAAAGCTCTATTTAAGCTTTAATGATTTTCCTAGTGAATCCAAGTAGTGTATTCAAGGGTGAATTCACTAGTATATAGTTTGGTGGGTACTTTTTTTTCGTAGCACTACAGCCCCTTTCGGGCCTTCGCTTAGAGATAGTTAAGGTATCTCATTATCATGATCGAATGTAACGGCCATTCACAAGGCGGTATGATCATTACCACGCTTTGGCCGTGTGTCCGTCCACTCAGCAACGGTACGTTTTGATTTTACACCAGCACGTATCATAACTGAACAGGCTTATATCCGTCCCAAGAATCACTCGAACTAAATCTCGTTGACGTCAACGAAACTTGAACCAGAGACCTTCAGCTTACGGGCTTAGTGCTCTAACCACTAAACCACGCGAACTATAGGTATCATTCAACCATACGCAAAAAACTTTCAAAAATGTGTTTATATAATTACAAATTCCTCAACCCGATTCATAAAGCACGCAATATGATCCTTGTAATTTCTATTCTCCCATTCTTGTCCTTTGCATGGGGTTGATTTTGTCTTCTTAGGGTTCGGCCACATTGCGATTTTACTGTCGTAACCAGCGATTTTTAACGCAAATACGAACACACTGCGACAAGATTTCCAAAGGAACTTCAGGCATGCGCAGAACTAATATGCTCATTTGAAGGTATGTCTTTGCCAGGAACACATGCGCTAACTCATTTGCGCGCTATGCAAGAAACTTCCATGCACGTCACCGTCAAATGATCAAATGATGTGCGCCTGCGAGAGAATCACAAAAACTGCCTACTAAACTAGTTTTAGGAAAAATCGCAAATTCCTGCGACTGCCGACCTGGACAAAATTGTCGAAAATTGCAGTGTGCGGGCTTCCATTTAACCATGTGTAACTTGCGACAGAAGTGCGACGATATAGTCGTAGTCTGATGCAACCCTTAATTTAGCGAGTGACCGTACAAATCAATGTACGGGCACTATACATGATTATAGGGTTGTTTTTATTTTTGTGTATTTTTTCCTAGGCTCATGGTTTGGCATTGATGTAAGCATGATGTAGTCACTAAATTGCCAATCGGCCGACCAGTGTGGCAATGAGCAATTTAAAAAAACGTTAACATCCAAATGCTTTTTCTAAAGCTCTATTTACGTTTTAATGAATTTCCTAGTGAGTCCAAGTAGTGCATTTACTAGTGCATTTACTAATATAATAGTTTGCTGAGTCGTTCGCTACTTTTCACACACCCGCAAGGTATTTGCAGTTGGTTTAGTGCATCATTCTACTCCAACAAAATATGTTTTCTAAAACGATCTTATAAGATTACGTAAGTTCTATAACATCTCTCTCAACAATGCAAGCACAAAATCAGATGTACTTTCAAGTCTCCCATACATGTCTCATCATTTGACTAGAAAAGGTGTAGAGAGCTTAAACTGAATGCAAGGTAAAAGGGCTTTTTTCCAAAGGTTTAGATATAAGGTGTGTGTGAGCCTACCCAAAAAAGTAGGGTATGTGGCTAGGCAAATAACTAAAAAAATACCCTACCATTGGTGGTGCTTAATCACAAATAAAAGGCTATATTCGTTTAGTGATGATTGTTATCGGCATTTTGTCTGCCTATGGTGGTAGGCCAAAGATAGTAGGGTACAGAAGGTGCGTATGTACTACCCATAAAATGTCCAGGTATATAGGGTGGCAATATAGAATAATTGGCTGCAGTGTAATGCTAAACCCATTAATTTACTTGCAGGGCAATTCTTAGACGTTAGATACTAAATATAGAATAATTGGCTGGGTTTGCTTGTTTTTGTGGTTAGGAGGTGAATGTCATTTACGCACAGAGTGTGGGACTCGCATGTTCGCAAGGAGGCGACTGGACTACCCACTAACACCTCCCCTGCCAACCTGAGAACCCAATCTGGAACCGTTTGACACATTACTTCGGGCCAGGTCTCGTTTTGTTATGTCGTGAGGCGTCTTCAAGCTGGGGATCCCTGTTCTAGCGTTCGGTATTGCAATGTAATGCTAAGCCCATTAATTTACTTGCAGGGCGATTCTCAGATGTTAGGTACTAAATTTAACAACACACTTCATTGCCCATAGAATTAAAAATTCGCACACACGAAATTTTACTTTGCGCAATAACATTTTTCATAGAAATTGCTTCGTTTTATTGGTAAGTCGAATAAGTCGGGTATATGCCTGGGGTACACAATCCATGCATTTCATGCAAGCCAAAACAACGGCACGGAATTGCAATAAACTGAAATGAGCTTCGCATCATGTTTTGGTGGTGGTATTGCATGGGTATGCGACCCATCGTAAAATTCCCTCCTATGGAGTGTACTTAAAATCTCTGGTCAGATGCATTTTCACACTAAGATGGGAAGGTACATGCTATAGGTATGTATACCAACTATGATAACGATCCAATACAGCACCAAATTTATTAAATGAAATACTCTAAATTGCGCCTGTTGAAGTGAGGTAGTGATTTTGGCTGGTTGTTGTACGATGGCTCCGATGCCCTCGTTTGGTGTGTACTTGAAGTCGATGGGTGGTTCGCACTTTTTACTGGGTTGTCCGGGTGAATTTCAAAAACATACCATCGGTGTCGTTCATAGCCACGTGACGAAAAAATAATTCAAGTTTAGGTGGCATGTAACTAACTGACTAGAGACTATCTACGGATTGACTTTCGCAAAATTTTCTGTTATACATAAATTCAATGCAGGCCCAAGTATACTCCGCTCCTAACAAACTCCCTCTCCTTTTCGTCCGCCTTCTGCCCGTCCGCAATACAACGTCTCGTCACCACTGCTCAACACGTCGGTTTAATTCCAACGTACAACGCTACTTTTCATGTCGGACAACTGCTGGTATTGACTATCCCAGTATTGCTGCTTTTGGTGATGCTGCTGCTCATTGAGCCATGCCATGCCAGGTGCAATGTTGTACCATGTAGACCTTAGACAGGGTTTAGCTAACCTGAATGTTGAAATAGGTCGCAATCCTGTTTACGACTACGTTTGACCTGCCCATTAGTATCATATGGATGCACTTATGTACGAAAACTGTATGACCTTTAATGCAGGGATAAAACAATGGGAATAAAAAGAAACCTAGGTTGATCGACGGATGCCCATCATATTTCAACTTTTTAGCGAAATTCAATTTTCTTTTTCATAAAAAAATAGTGATCTATGTACTTCATAGTTTAAAGGAAATCTCTAAGATAAGCTGCTCCGATTTACCAATTGCTGATTACTATAGAATAGTTAACCTGTGTAACCCGACTGCAATATTTATTTATTCTTATTATATAGCTGCATTCTGTAGATGCTTTATAAATATCAGTCTACAGAAGAAATTCAAGATACCCCAAATAAATGAAAATATTTCTACATTGAAAATGAACCATGAGGATACCTGAAAAATATTCTCGAAACCATTGGTGAGAACGCATGTAAATAAGCCTTTTCCTTTTTAGTCAGTTCTCGCAACTTTCAATCTTTGTAAATTTCTAAACATCATAAAACTTCTTGCGAAGCACGCGATGTTCAAAACATTTTCAACCATACTGCATAAAATGCTTATGTACACTATCTAGAAATAGGATCATACTCGTAATTAGCCATGTAAAAGCATCAGACACTTATAAGCTCTTAAGTCTAATATAATTGTCACCATATTTGTACTTGCCTCTATCCCTCAAGTAAATCCTTGCGCCATACAATCTCAATTACAAGGCAAATCACCACTTGCAGCTTTAGAAATGAAACGAATATAAAAATAACATATCGGGAAATTCTAATCGCATAATATATTACACCTAAAACATCTTTCACAAATCCCGGCAACATCATCATATCGCAATACATGATATAAATCGAAAAGCATTAGGAGAACATATTGGAGCTAGCATTTGGCGCTCTATGCTAGCTTAGTCAGTTGCTCGTTACAAGCCGCAACTTACATATTCTTCAGTGACATACGAATATACTCGTATCTACTGATCAAATGAGCATTTGTAACTGCTATCTCGCTACTACCCGAATACCGTTCAGTATATTGGATTTGAAAATGAAAATGCTGCTACAAGTTTGATGTGAAACGAAAGAAAATTAGTTAGTAGCGACCTATAAATTGCGTTCATTTAGTTTGGAACGTCATTGCGTAGCCAGCATGGGAGCGTAAAAGCATGAAAATGGCTCCCAACTATCTAATGATAGCAAGATGGTTTTATTCGCACAGTGTGAGCTGCTTGCATGAAGAGTGTTTTAACCAAATTAAGATAGTACACATGCTGTCAGTGTGAAATAAAATGTTGCAAACTTTACAGCAAAGTTAAACTAGATGCTTCAACGAGATCAAAGTTGCGAACCACGAATGTAAGAGATAGAATGTAGTTTGGTGAGTGTGTAGCACACGAGCATGTAGGAAAATGGTTTTGAATGATAAGTTTTACTTGAATTATCTTTAAATTAGGTTACATAACTATCATCCAATTAGTTTAAGTAATAGCGGGGAGATCTTTGAAGATTCAGGAAGGAAATTAATGCGGAATTCGTTTTCGTATCAGCCTCGCATATAAAAGCACAATATTTGGAGATGTCCTACTAAATTTCCAGAAAGCTACACGAAGATGAACATGAAGATTCAATTCAGCACGATTCAGCAGTCATATATTAAGCTTGTAGTTGTTACTCAACCACATGCCATTCTGATGTAAAGAGATAATTTATATGCACATCACAACACTAGTGCAAATTAAATTTAAAAAAAATCAATCCAGATGTATATTGAACGGTAAAAGATCCAAGTTTTTAAGATGCCTTCAGTGATCACAAGTGTAAGATCCTTAAAACTGAAATCCAGTAGGGTCTTCATCGTGGGCAACTCATGTCTTGTTCAGGCTAAGTAACTAATAAAGGTGGAGCCAGCAAGCAACAGACAACCCATCAACAACTTTAATACAGTATAAGATTCTTCTATTCTAATCTCCTTTAAAATAAGACAAACTTATCTTTACCTTCACCTTAACGCCTACGAGATATGAGCCGGGAAAAATGATAAATTTGCTACACGAATTGATCACCAAAGGGGTAGGCAGCCTGCTTGTCTGGTAATTCCTCTTCCCCACTCCCCTCCCACTAGAAGAGGGATTCCCCAGCTTGAAGGCACCTCACGGCCTAACAAATAGAGATCTGGCCCAAAATAATGTGTCAAACGGTTCCAGACTGGGTTCTCGGGTTGAAAGGGGGAGTGTTTAGTCGATAGTCCAGTCGCTTGAAGCATGGGAGGCCCACACTCTATGCGTAAATGACATTCACCTCTCAACAAAAAAAACATGCAGATATTATGCACAATGTTCATCGGACAAGCACATTGTATGAAAACAATCGAGCACTTTAACATCACTCTTACTCAAATCGCAATGCAAAACGAATTTTTGCATCACCATCAGAGAGTAAAACGTTCTCTCCTAGACCTGATTGGAAATGTCACTAATTCACTGTTCGAAGTATTGTACTCCCGATATGCAGAATAATGGCTACAATTATCAATGAGTTGAAATCAGACGATGAGCATCTCCTGGCTCTACTTTGAAACCAAACCAGTCTAATTTGCGCCACATAGAACATAATCACCAAATCATCTGAAATTACCCATCGTCAATCAGTCAAGGTGTACCAAGCGTTGAATTGTACAGCAGACGCCCTCAACTCCATTAACCACGATCTAGCCGTCTGAAACGCAAGAAAAGTTTCAATCCATTATCGGTCAGTCGTACCCATCTCTAACTTTCAGCACATCCAAGACGTCATGATCAACGTCCTGGTGGATACACAACATGGAAAAGTGAATCCATGATCAGTGAGTCCTAACCATCTCTAACTTCCAGCAGATCCAAGACGTCATGATCAGCAGATCCAAGACGTCATGGATACACAGCATGGAAAAGTGACTCATCTATCCCTTTCTCCCTAACAATATCAGTCGCAAATACTGCTAATAAAGGATCAGCTGGCAAAGCACCTCATCTTCCGCGTCAAGGAGAAAATCAGCCGAAACTCTACCAGCTACTGAAAGTGGAAGTCAGTATAACTAGAAATATCATCGTATTTCGAATCAAGCTTCCATTGGTATCTGCCAGTACCATGGACTTAATGTCAGTCATAACCTTACCTATCATCCGCAACTATAAATTACTAAGCATACTTCCCAGCTCGCCCATAATTCTAGTTAGCATACAGGAGGAGCAGTTCTACCCAATATCCC